>CM065730.1:16876270-16886270 GCA_033310375.1 Conus canariensis | reverse complement strand
AGCTGGGCTATAGCAACACTGCCTTACCTTACCTTGGCTGATGTATGTGTGTCTGTGTACATCACTATATGGCCGAAGACACGTCTCATGGAGCTACTCCTAGACTGCGAGGTCAAAGAACACTAACACGATGGATTGCAGTGGCACCTCAGGAGCGAACCGTCATCCTACGATTTGTAGACTGGACGTCTGAACCTCATATAAACTCTCTATGAGACTACAGTACAGTTAGGTGTCATTCACATAGGAAGTTTTCGCTAGAAAATCCTCAAAATGAAGAGATAGAAATGATTCTATGGGTGGAAGTCCATTCTGGTCTGAGGCTGTAAGAGGGGGCTGTACTGTACGCTGCCTTTCCTAACATACTATCCAGGCCTGAGAGATTCAGACACCTGTCGTGCTTGTGAGCCGATGTTGAGCCGCGCTTTCAGGGACGTGTTCGTTAGAGATGAAGGTCGACTCTGTGCTTGCCAGTCTTTCCACTTTAGCCCACAGCACAGTGAATAACACTTCGCATTCTTCTCCTTCTCCGCTTATTCTGTTATTTTCGTTATGATTACTACAGGTGCTATAATCATTATTCTTGGCTCTATTATCAAATGATTATACTGCTACTACTACTACTACTACTACCACCAGTAGTTTATCATTATTGTTTTAACCCATATTGTCTCCCTTAAACCTCAGCGCCATTTTAGTTGTTCACCCAAGACCAAATTTTTCACCCACACTGAAGAGATTGTTTATAAGACTGACTGTCCGTTCTTCCTTTGTTTTCATTGTGTTAAGTATTATAAGTCCTGCCTGAAGTGGACCCGAATAGTGTTTGTTGTGTAATTTTTTTTTTTTTTTTTTTTTTTGATCCTTCGTTTGGCAACACAGTAAGCTGTTCTTACCCTAGTTTCAAAATCCGCCTGCAGTCACCCCACTTCGAAACTAACGATGCTTCCTAAATACCCACCGGGGCCGAAACATCTCTGATACGACTCTGACGGGGACTTGGACCCACGAATCCCCAAGCCAGCAGCCTATGGTGGTCAGCTGACGATGCAGATTATGTATACGTGATACATCATGCCCATTTCCATGATGAACGTTACTATTTCTTATGATTTACCTCTTTTGACACGACCGAGACCCTATAGGTGGAAGTCTAAGCTGGTTTAACTAAGGAGACGATGAGACGTGGGGCTGGTTGGCGAAGTGGCAAGCACAAAGTAATGTTAATGATAGTAATCATAGATAAAAGAACAAATAAATGATACATGATATTTTTAAGAAAGAAGAAAACGAAATGAATAACGACAAATTAACAAACCAAAAAAGAAACATAAGTTGATAAGTACATAATAATATCATTGATTTTCTTCTTTTTTTTAAGAAAAAGAAAAAAAAAAAAAAAGGGGGGGGGGGGTGCATTTTACTGCTCATCTCAACGTGTTGTCGTTCCTGTGATGTTCGCCTAGCGTTAGACAGGTCCTCTCCCTTGTTGTTCCAGCCGTCGTCTGCTGTGTCATCTTATCATCTTCGGTGGGTATGGACGTTAAAGCTGAATGTGACTGACGATGAAGAGCCCCCAGGGTGACCACAGTCCAACAGGAAAAACGAAGAGCCCACTGTACACCAGACGATATCCGGCCAAGAGGAGACCACTCTCACCAGCCTCTCACAGACAATGACGCTCAGAAGCGGATGGGGAAACAGGCGCGTAACCGAAGTAACCTGAGGAAGTCTGAGACAGATGGAGAAGGGAGGTTGCGTCTGCGGTCCTCAGGTTTCCCCAACGACCACTTATGTAGTTATAGGCCTGAGTGAGTGAGAGTGAGTGAGGAAATCGCCTTATAGTCACCAGCTGAACTGTAAATGCCGACTGATGATACCGTGCAATATCGGCAGACAGCAAGATCTTATCATTTGTTTCAATACTGTTGGTGACTTTTTTGGCGCCAGAAGTTCTAGATTAAAAGGTATACTACAAATGGATGAACAAAACAAGTTACAAAGTAACGATTATTCAATTGACAATACAAAACAGACAGGTGAAGTTTGAACAAAATATATTTTCTTCTGACTTTATTCACAGACGTAAAAAAAACTGCACAAAAACAATGCTCTTCAGACAGTCAGCATAATTGTGATAATCATTACCTTTGTAAAACGGCGATTTTTTTCCCCATAAAAAATGACTGAGTAGCCAAACTTTACTTTCCATGAAGAAAAATTCATTTCTGTAATTAGAAGAGTGTTTTTGTTTTTTGTTGTTGTTTTTTTTTTGCAATGAAGAGTAATTTCTTAAGATGAACTTTTTTTTCAATGAAAAGAGTACTTTTCATAACAGCAAGAAACAAATAAAAGTGAAAAGGAATAGTAACATGTATTTGCTACAGACTCTGAAGAAGCCTCGAGGCGACAGTTTTATCAGTAAAATGAACAGGTAACAAGTGGACGACGAGTGCGGTGTTTTATGTGTGTGAGTGTGTATTCAAGTTTGGTGCATGTGGGACTAGCGTGTCTTGTTTCTTACCACAAAAAAGCTAGTCCTGGGTCCTATACCAAAAGTTTAGCAGGCTGTAGGGGAAACAAATTACCGGGCCGAGTCTTGAACCTCGGAGCCGAAATTCTGCGGCTTGCTAAGCGGGCCTGTTGGCCACTGCGCCACCGCTCCACAGTAACATCGTGGATCCTAGGTTTGTGAAGAGGCGGGGTTGAAGACCTGCATGGCTATAAGTCACTCCAGCCCATCGACTTTCGAAATGGAGTGCCTCTATGTACGCATTGCCAACAACACAAAGAAGTTCCGGTAAGTCAACAGGAAGGTCCGGGACGACTGTCTCACGCTCTCCCCCCCCCCCCCCCCCCCCCCCCGCCCCACCCCCCACGCCTCTCCACACACGGAACACGGAAACTCTCTGTTTGTCTGTATGTGTGTTGTGTGTGTGTGTGTGTGTGTGTGTGTGTGTGTGTGTGTGTGTGTGTGTGTCTTGACTCTCGTATTTCCCTGCGTTCCCCTGTGCCTTCTCTCGTTCTGTTTAGAATGCTCTCTCGCTCTCTCTCTCTCTCTCTTCTCTCTCTCTCTCTCTCTCTCTCTCTCTCTCTCTCTCTCTCTCTTACCTCCTATCCCCTCGTCCCTGCCTCTCTCATTTCCCCTCTACGTGTATGTGTGTATGTGTCTTTACTTGTAAAACACTCAGTGGCGTGTGTATTCGCGTGTACTCTGAGAGAGAGAGAGAGAGAGAGAGAAGAGAGAGAGAGAGAGAGAGAGAGAGAGAGCAGCTGTTTCGGCTTAACTAGGTTAGTCTAGAAACGGCCACCGTGGCAGTCAGCCTTGAGCAAAGTGGCGCCACATCTGGCGACCCTGCAACAAGGATGGCACTTCAAGTAGGAGCCACTTCCACTTTCACTGACATCCCACTGCATCGACAAAACCGCGCGCGCGCACGCACGCGCGCGTGTGTATGTGTGTGTGTGTGTGTGTGTGTGTGTGTGTGGTGTGTGTGTGAACAGAGTGACAGCGCTGCTATGGCCCTTTGAGTTTGGCTGCCATGTAGGCCTAAGCAAGAGAGAGAGAGAGATTTTACCTTCATAGCGGACACACACACACACACACACACACACACACACACACACACACACACACACACACACACACAGAAGAGAGAGAGAGAGAGAGAGAGAGAGAGAGAGAGAGAGAGAGAGAGATGGTTTATAAGAAGACATTATGTAGGGTTATAGTATTAGAGTAACGTTTAAGGCACTGTCATTTAGATGAATATAGCAAAATTTTATACAACCAAGGGACACAAGTAGGATGAATTCTCTCTCTCTCTCTCTCTCTCTCTCTCTCTCTCTCTCTCTCTCTCTCTCTCTCTCTCTCTCTCTCGTAGTGATAATGGCGATCTTTATCTGTTCTTTGTACAGCTCAGCCACAGCCGGATTTGGTCATAATAAAGAACCCGCTCATGAAACAAGAGCTCTCTGTTATGGTTGACAGAATACTGTACTCCCCGATCTCCCACACTCCCCACCATTATCACCCCGCCTCTCTCTCTCTCTCTCTCTCTCTCTCTCTCTCTCTCTCTCTCTCGTTGTTGTCGCTTCTTTGTTCAGCTCAGCATTTCAGCTTAAGCCGAATGTAGGTTATTAAAGGATCCGTTAGTGTAACTGAGGTCCAGTGCCGTGGTGCATGGAATACTCCCCGCAGCTCCGGCTTGCCCACTGCTCGCTACCTCTACTCCCTCTCTCTCTCTCTCTCTTCTCTCTCTCTCTCTCTCAGTGCGTGTGTGTGTGTGTGTGTGTGTGTGTGTGTGTGTGTGTGTGTGTGTGTGTGTGCGCGCACGCGCGTTTGGAGAGACAGACAGACAGATAGACAGACAGACTGACTGACAGAAAATTCATAGCATCAAACCTGTGCTAAATAGTGTGCTAAAAATTAAGCAACTATCAATGGGGAAAAAAAAAGAATTAAAGATATAAAAGCAGTCCAGGTTCTTACCCCTCCAGGGAATTGCCTTCCATCCGTCAGACGGTCCTGTCTGTCTGTTTGCCTGTCCGTCAGTCTCCTGAAAGATGACTGGTAAACAGTCGGGTAGATGTTGATCAAATGAGGCAGGGTTGGGTCAGTAGCTACAACACACCTCCTGTTGGGCAGGGTTGGGTCAGTAGCTACAACACACCGCCTGTTGGGCAGGGCTGGGTCAGTAGTTACAACACACCGCCTGTTGGGCAGGGATGGGTCAGTAGCTACAACACACCGCCTGTTGGGCAGGGTTGGGTCAGTAGCTCCAACACACCGCCTGTTGGGCAGGGTTGGGTCAGTAGCTCCAACACACCTCCTGTTGGGCAGGGTTGGGTCAGTAGCTCCAACACACCGCCTGTTGGGCAGGGTTGGGTCAGTAGCTCCAACACACCGCCTGTTGGGCAGGGATGGGTCAGTAGCTCCAACACACCTCCTGTTGGGCAGGGATGGGTCAGTAGCTCCAACACACCGCCTGTTGGGCAGGGATGGGTCAGTAGCTCCAACACACCTCCTGTTGGGCAGGGATGGGTCAGTAGCTCCAACACACCGCCTGTTGGGCAGGGTTGGGTCAGTAGTTCCAACACACCTCCTGTTGGGCAGGGTTGGGTCAGTAGCTACAACACACCTCCTGTTAGGCAGGGTTGGGTCAGTAGCTACAACACACCTCCTGTTGGGCAGGGTTGGGTCAGTAGCTACAACACACCTCCTGTTGGGCAGGGTTGGGTCAGCAGTTACAACACACCGCCTGTTGGGCAGGGTTGGGTCAGTAGCTCCAACACACCTCCTGTTGGGAAGGGTTGGGTCAGTAGTTACAACACACCGCCTGTTGGGCAGGGTTGGGTCAGTAGTTACAAACACACCTCCTGTTGGGCAGGGTTGGGTCAGTAGCTCCAACACACCGCCTGTTGGGCAGGGATGGGTCAGTAGCTCCAACACACCTCCTGTTGGGCAGGGTTGGGTCAGTAGCTCCAACACACCGCCTGTTGGGCAGGGTTGGGTCAGTAGCTCCAACACACCGCCTGTTGGGCAGGGATGGGTCAGTAGTTCCAACACACACCTCCTGTTGGGCAGGGTTGGGTCAGTAGCTACAACACACCTCCTGTTAGGCAGGGTTGGGTCAGTAGCTCCAACACACCTCCTGTTGGGCAGGGTTGGGTCAGTAGCTACAACACACCTCCTGTTGGGCAGGGTTGGGTCAGCAGTTACAACACACCGCCTGTTGGGCAGGGTTGGGTCAGTAGCTCCAACACACCTCCTGTTGGGAAGGGTTGGGTCAGTAGTTACAACACACCGCCTGTTGGGCAGGGTTGGGTCAGTAGTTACAACACACCTCCTGTTGGGCAGGGTTGGGTCAGTAGCTCCAACACACCGCCTGTTGGGCAGGGATGGGTCAGTAGCTCCAACACACCGCCTGTTGGGCAGGGATGGGTCAGTAGCTCCAACACACCTCCTGTTGGGCAGGTTGGGTCAGTAGCTCCAACACACCGCCTGTTGGGCAGGGTTGGGTCAGTAGCTACAACACACCGCCTGTTGGGCAGGGTTGGGTCAGTAGCTCCAACACACCGCCTGTTGGGCAGGGTTGGGTCAGTAGCTCCAACACACCGCCTGTTGGGCAGGGTTGGGTCAGTAGCTACAACACACCGCCTGTTGGGCAGGGATGGGTCAGTAGTTACAACACAACGCCTGTTGGGCAGGGTTGGGTCAGTAGCTACAACACACCTCCTGCTGGGCAGGGTTGGGTCAGTAGCTCCAACACACCTCCTGTTGGAGAAGTTTGGTCAGTAGCTACAATACACCGCCTGTTCTTTTCACCTGTCATGGGATGTTACTATTTTCCGAGTGCACGTGGACCAAAATAATGGCCGAACATTATTCAAAACTGAAGATTTCCCTGTTATCGACAACGATGATCTTGTTCACATGGAAGGTGAACTTTGTTTGACAGGGAAAGAAGGTGAATCAGAAGCTAGATTGTTCGCACTTTTCCACTTTATTTTTCCCTCTGTGTCTGGCAACGTTTACAAAATGTTAGTAGTGTGTGCCGGGCTACTGGATTCGCCTGATTCTGTAAACTGCCTTTTGATTGGTCGAAGAATCGTCAGCATTTGCCTCTTCATGACCTCATCAACAGATCTGCAACGAACGATGGGTTCAAATGTTCGGCTTATAACAAATAGAAATGGCGTCTCCTCTTCGCTCCCCCTGTCCAGCATATTTAAAAGTGACTAAGTCTTGGATTTCTTCTTTTTTGGGGGGTGGGGGCGGGTGGGGGGGGGGAGGGGTTAGAGGTGGGGGATGAGACATGGCAGGTGAGATGAAGGTACGGATGGGATGTGGTGGGTCAAGAAGTAGCTACACTGATGATATTGTTCTCATACTTTTTAATTTTTTTTTTTCAGGTTTGATCGATGACTGTTGTGATTCCGCCGGGCTACAACCCAGGGGCTGAGCAGTTCCATCTCAACAGTTTGGTCAAACCCAGAGACAGAAGAAGAAGAGGAAGAAGAAACAGAGGGTGTCTTCGATTTGTCATTAATGTTGAGACAGTTAACTGATCGGCTTTTGGTCTCGTATACAAAGTTCCTGGACGAAGTGTGAACGGCGCGCCAAAAGACCACCAACCAAAAGACGTTCCTATCATAGCGCAAGGAGAAACAACAAAACAGTCATAGTGTATAATTAGAAAATGTATTCCTGACCCTAGCCCTGAAGTCAACATTTGCTTAGCTTTGAGGTTTTACAGAATCCTACAGGGAAAGGAACTGCATCAAGGATTAGCTTGTTTCAGCTCTCTTGTTGTTGTTCATCTCTGTCTCTTTGGTTTATCTATGTTAACGTAGCCTGTGAGTCGGCCTACGGGATTCGCCGCCACCGAATTCTGTACACTTCGCCGTCATTGCAACTAGTGTTTAGGGCTGAATTCTGTACACTTCGTCGTGGTTGTAACTAGTGTGTAGGGCTGAATTCTGTACACTTCGTCGTCATTACAACTTGTGTGCAGGGCTGAATTCTGTACACTTGGTCGGCATTACAACTAGTGTGTAATTCTGTACACTACGTCGTCATTACAACTAGTGTGTAGGGCTGAATTCTGTACACTTCGTCGTGGTTGTAACTAGTGTGTCGGATTGACTTCTGTACACTTCGTCGTCATTACAACTAGTGTGCAGGACTGAATTCTGTACAATTTGTCGCCATTACAACTAGAGTGTAGGACTGACTTCTGTACACTTCGTCGTCATTACAACTAGTGTGTATGACTGAATTCTGTACACTTCGTCGTCTTTACAACTAGTATGTAGGGCTGAATTCTGTACACTTCGTCGTAGGACTGTTGTGTATCTTACCGAGGCCTAAACTGATCCGCGTTTTAATCCTGAGAGTTCCTTTCCAACTACCAATAGTAATCATTGCGGAAAAAACAACAACAACTAAAAAGCAGCATTAGACATGATGGCGTCTGGTTATCAGCTTGTGATTCAAGTGTGCATTTGCGTTCTCTACCTCGCGCGTGCTGTTCCTGTGACACCTGTTCAAAACATCACGTGCAGCGAATCTTCGTCTGCTTCACAACTCAGGCTATGGAAGCACCTGCCCAGGGAGTGGTGTGAAGTGTGTCTCATCGACCATGACGTCGATCATGACGTCGACGCTACTGTCATGTGTCACGTGACGCCTGGTGATCAGGCGCAGTGGCGACTGGACGATCTGGCAACGTCCCTTGCCGACGCAGTGGACTCCATGGGTGTTGAGGTCAGTGAGTGGATTTTGTCTCAAGGGATTGAAGGAGTGGGTGAAATTAAGAGATCGGTCAACCAGTTTATCAATGAATATTGATTTTAAATCTATATATGAAAAAAAATATTTGAAGAAAAAAGCGTTCTACAATGAGAGAGAGAGAGAGAGAGAGAGAGTTCGTGTAGGATGAGACAGAGAGAGGAGAAGATAGTGTGGGAGGTGGGGGGAGGGGAGACATAGAGGCGGAGGTGGGTGGGGGAGAGATGGTTTACGATTCAAGGTGATCAGTACAAGGCATGTTATACAACACCGCATACCTCACAGAAAGAAAGAAACAATGCAGTATTTATAGATTTCATGGCTTGATAAGACATACAGACAAACGTCCCCGTTTCTTTAGACAATCGCGATCTTAGAAGATGAAAGCATCATTATTTAGGAACAGAGAGATGTTACAGTGATGGTTGACCCATGGAAGATAGTTTTCACACACACACACACACACACACACACACACACACACACACACACAACACAGAGAGAGAGAGAGAGAGAGAGAGAGAGAGAGAGTAGTAGAACATGAGTGCTTCACCACAGCAACGAATACAAATATACACAACCGAAGAAAATCAAGAAACAATACGGTCACTAGCGATAGAACGCAAACAGAACAAATTGACCAACAACGTCGATCATGCGACGACAGTAACAGTAATAACGCAAAATATGACTATAACACACACACACACACACACACACACACACACACACACACACACACACACACAAACACACACACACACACACAAACACACACACACACACACGCGCGCGCGCGCGCGCGCCACACACACACACACACACACACACACACACACACACACACATAAACAGTCAAGTAGATTGTTTTTTAATCCAAACAAACAAGTTTAATATGTCTCAAATTTAAATTATATATGTTGAACACAGAGGAGTGTGTGTGTGTGTGTGTGTGTGTGTGTGTGTGTGTGTGTGTGTGTGTGTGTGTGTTCGACAAATAATCAACTACAGTGTCAAGTGCGATTTATCGGCTGTTTTTTTTTTTTTTTTTTAGTTGTTGTTGTTTTTGCTTTTTGTTTTGTTTTGTTTTTGTATAAGTACAAAACCGCAACACAAAACAATCAACATTCATGCAAATTTTCTCGGTAACAGACCTTGACACCCTCTCCTTCCTTCCTCTTCCCTTCTGCGGACTCCTCCACCTCCACCTCTCTCCCGGCCTCCGCTTCACCTGTCTGTCTCCCACCCCTAGGCGCCCCACACCCCCTACCCCTTTCTCCCCTATCCACCCTCTACACCAAACTAGAAGCAACAACAGAAGAAAGCTCCGTGGACAGCTGTCACAGAGCAACATCAAATTAATGGACAACCGACCGTTGACTGATGAACTGATGGACTAACTGTTAAACAGCCAATGACTGACTGACTGACTGACTAACAGACTATAATTGATTAAGTCACTTGTTAATTAATTGACTGGTTGACCAAATAATTAGTTCACTGACTGGTTAATGAACCAGCTGATAAACTGCAAAATAACCAACAATGTAAATAACTGAATGTTTAATGATGATGATGATGATAATGACGACGACGACGACGACGCCGATAATGATGATGATGATGATGGTGGTGGTGTCGATGGTGGTGGTCATGGTGATGGTGATGGTGGTGATGATGATGGTGATGATGGTGATGCTGATCCAT
>CM065730.1:16863770-16871270 GCA_033310375.1 Conus canariensis | reverse complement strand
TTCATTTGTTTGGAGGCGCAGTAATTCTTGTTTCATTTTCCGCCTTCAGTCGCCCCAATCTGGAGCCAGGCTTAATCAGATTTCATTCTTGACTTGAAGGCGTCAAGAATGTGGGCGGCGGCGATCTCCGGTGGCAGCTCATTCCAGACCTTGATGGTCCTGGGAAAGAATGAGTTCTGACGGCAGCTAGTGCGCCGCTGGATGTTCCCGGAACTGAAGTTCGTATCCCCATCTGTGATGACTGGGGGCTGGCTCGAGTTTGCTGTGATTGACCCAGAGCATGTTCTGTTGGATCTTAAAAAGCATGGTCGGCCTAGCGGTCTGCCTACGTTGTAGGGGAGTGGGCCATTCTGATCATATTAACATGTCACTGACGTACAGGTGCTGGGGCAGGGGTTTAGCACGAAGCGAGTCGCTGTTCTCCGCGCAGCATCGATGTTGTTCACATTTCTGTATGTGTGAGGGTCCCAAACGGAACTGGCATATTCAAAGGAGTGGCCTGAGGAAGACTCGGTGCGCCCTCTCTCTAAATTCCGCTGGACTCACTTTCAGGTTCTGGCGCAGAAACCCCAACATTCTGCTGGCCTTTGTTGTAATGGTGTCTGTACGGGCGTCCGAGTTGATGTCCTTGTGAAGAGTCTTGCCCAGGTTTTGACGGATGCCACAGTGTCCAGGGTCCAGTCATGCAGCTGGAAGCTATAGGAGAATTGTTGTTGTCTCCTGGACATGGGCAGAACATTACCTTCCACTGGATGCGAGACCATGATCCAGCTCTCTGCCCCCCTCCCCCCTCCCTCTCCCCACACACAAACAAACACAATTCCGCTAGAAGATGGAGGTCTTCTTGGAGATGGTCTTGCCAGGAAGGCCGTTGTAATATCGTAATATCATTTTTATTATCATCATCGACCTCCGCAGCGCTAACAGCATTAATGCCCCCTGACTGACAGGAGAAGGTATGAGGTAAACTTGGCCAAAGCTTAGGTCATCAGGCATCTCCGCCGCTCGCGACCCTTAGTCACGAAGAACAAGACAAAGGCTTTGTAACCAGCGCTAGTTTTTGCCTTGCCCAACCAAGAGTTTCCTCTGTCTGCCTTTGGGATGTTCACCTTCTACTGACCATTGCAAGATGGGCTCGGACATGGAGGTCGTGGGTTCGATTCCTATCAGAGCCATGTGGGATTTTTCTGCCCCGACCGGCTCCTACCCAGAGTTGAGTTTGCTGTGGGCTCAGTTGGGAAGACCGGGACCACGCAGTCGAGTTTCATCCACTGAATGAATACGTCCCTGAGAGTGTTGCTCAAATTTCCTGACCAACACTGCAGGCGTGTGCATCTCTCGGGCCTGCTTGACGCTGGCATATATTATGAAAGTATGCGTAGAGTACAGCCCTATCATGCAGTCTCAGACCGGAATGGAAATCCATAGCGTCATCTTCATCATTCTCATCGATCATCATTTAAAAAAAAAAAAAAAAGTCTCAAATTCTGTGGCCCTTCACGCCCTGCTCTTTTGGTGACCTCAGTTTCGACGTTTCCTTCACGTCTATGGCCTTGGTTTAATTCCAGCGGGTCAACGGTATCGGCGAGTCCATGGGGGCTGCTGTTGGACGTCGTTTCCTTCACGTCTATGGCCTTGGTTTAATTCCAACGGGGTCAACGGTATCGGCGAGTCCATGGGGGCTGCTGTTGGACGTCGTGGTGGCGCCCTCTGGAGGGAGAGCTCACACACGCCGGCTGCACGACTAAGCAATTATTGTAGTCAGTAGGGGGCTTAATAGGTTTGTGTCCTGCGTATGTTGGATCAGAACAGGCACCGCTGAACACCACCGAAGTGACTCGGCAGCAGTACAGTGTCTCCTCCGGTGGGTTGCCTCTTGACGACTTGACATTGACTGCTCCCTGTGGATTGCCAGTGCCGGTGCTGCGGCGGGACGGGCTTGGCTGTGGATGTGTGTGTGTGTGTGTGTGGGGGGGGGGGGGGGGGGGCTCGGAATGAGCGGCATGGATGCAATGCTACTGAAGTGGCACAGAAGATGAGACAGCAAAAAGAAAAAGAAAAAAATCTATCCGCAACAGACAAGTTTCGGATGCCATCATTGTAGGTACGTTGAATGTTCTGCATCCACTTAGCTCAGCAGGGGAAGAGAGAGTCTATCTGTTGGTAAACACAAAGAAATCGGGACATCGGGAAATATGGTACATGTTATATTTCATTAGGATGAATCGAAGGCGAGCGAGCGAGAGAGAGAGCGAGAGAGAGAGAGAGAGAGAGAGAGAGAGAGAGAGAGAGAGAGAGAGAATATTATTTATAGCGCCGCTGGAGAGAGAGAGAGAGAGAGAGAGAGAGAGAGAGAGAGAGAGAGAGAAACGGACACTCGTCACGTTGGTTATAACCCAGTTGGAGAGGGAGGGAGCAAAAAAGAGAGAAAGTCATATTGTTCATAGCCCAGCCAGAGAGAGAGAGAGAGGGAGAGAGACATGTATGTAATGTAAGCCATTTCTCGGCTAAATGGAGATGCTGTGTCATGTTGTTCATTTTCTATCAGGGAAAAGAAAGATTTCAAGTCATACTGTTCATGCTCCAGCCGAAAAAGACGAAGATTTCGAGTTATGCTTTTCCTTTTCCAGCTGGAAAGAAACACTTCAAGTCATTTTCATATTCTAGCTGAAAAGAGAGAGAGATTTCAAGTCATTCTGTTCATATTCCCAGAAGGAGAGAAATTTCAACTCTAGTTGTTCACCTTCCAGCTGGAATAAAAGATTTCAAAGTCATGTTGATCATATTCCTGTCGGAAACAGAGCGATTTCAAGCCAAGTTCTTCATATTCAGAGAGAGAGAGCTTTGCCCCCGCATTGTTATCCCTCTTATCCCCCCCACCCCACTCCCCATCTCCACCCCACCCCCATTTTCTCCATCTCCCTCCTCGTCCCAAAAATGTTTATGACTACCGGAATGACCTCATTAATGAAACGAAGGGGAAAAATCAATCAAACAGTTGATCAAGAAATGAGGCAGTGGAGTCATGGGTCAGTATTCATAAAGAAACAAGCACTGAGAAGTAGTATTCACCAAGAAATCAAGCAATCAGTAGCAGTATTTACCGAGAAATCAAGCAATCAGTAGTAGTATTTACCGAGAAATCAAGCAATCAGTAGTAGCATTTACCAAGGAATCAAGCAATCAGCAGTAGTATTTACCGAGAAATCAAGCAATCAGTAGTAATATTTACCGAGAAATCGATCAATCAGTAGAAGTATTCACCAAGAAATCCAGCAATCAGTAGAAGCATTCACCAAGAAATCCAGCAATCAGTAGTAGTATTCACCAAGAAATCAAGCAATCAGTATAAGTATTTACCAAGAAATGAAGCAATCAGTATCAGTATTTACCAAGAAATCAAGCAATCAGTAGTAGTATTCACCAAGAAATCGAGCAATCAGTATCAGTATTTACCAAGAAATCAAGCAGTCAGTAGTAGTATTCACCAAGAAATCGAGCAATCAGTAGTAGTATTTACCCCAAAAATCAAGCAATCAGTAGTAGTATTTACCAAGAAATCAAGCAATCAGTATCTGTATTCACCAAGAAATCAAGCAATCAGTAGTAATATTTACCAAGAAATCAAGCAATCAGTAGTAGTATTTACCAAGAAATCAAACAATCAGTAGTAGTATTTACCAAGAAATCAAGCAATCAGTATCTGTATTCACCAAGAAATCAAGCAATCAGTCGTAGTATTTACCAAGAAATCGAGCAATCAGTAGTAGTATTTACCAAGAAATCAAGCAATCAGTATCAGTATTCACCAAGAAATCAAGCAATCAGTAGTAGTATTCACCAAGAAATCAAGCAATCAGTAGTAGTATTTACCAAAAAAAGCGAGCAATCAGTAGTAATCAAGAAATCAAGCTATTAGTCAGTCAGTTTTTTCCTGTCTTCTTCTCATTATTAGCATTATCATTATTATTGTTGTTGTTATTGTTATTATTGTTATCAATAGTCAATCAACCGTGTTGCCCTGATATGTCCAATCCAGGGACGAAAGGCCTAGGAGCAGGCAATATGAATAGATCTGTCTTCAAGTGGGATTACAATGGTTCCCATATGCTGCTAGTGAAGGGTTTAACATGTATATGTTTTCCTAATTTTATATTGTCATTTTATCCCCCCCCCCCCCCCTTTTTTATTTTTTTTCCTTTCTTTTATTGTAAATCTTTGCCAAGTCATTGATATAATGTCGGAAGAATTGTTAGCCTGCATTTGTTTTCCCCCACTACCGAATTGTTCAGCATAACAGTCAATTAACTGTAGTATTGATCAAGAAACCAAGCAGTCTATAGTAGCATTCATCGAAAAATCAAGCAACCAGTCAGTTCTGTTTTTCCTTCTTCTCATTCTCATTACTACTGTTCTGATGATGATGATGATGATGATGATGATGATGATGATGATGATGATGATGATGATGATATCATCATCATCATCATCATCATCATCATCATCATCATTTTCATCATCATCATTATTATTATTATCAATAGTAGTAGTAGAGTAGTAGTAGTCGTAGTAGTAGTAATATTTGTTGTTGTGTTGTTGTTGTTGTTGTCAGTGCAATAGTTTTTTGTTGTTTCTATCACTCCCATCATTACTGTCAACGTTTCAGGTCCGTATCCTGATGTACACACGCATGCACACCCTTCTCCCGTGCACCACCCTTCTCAGTCCCTCTACCACCACCTCCCCCAACCGCAACAGCCACAGCCGCAGCCGCCCAGAGAAGACCTACGATGCCTTCGTGGCCTACGCCCACCAGGACAGCGCCTGGGTGCTGGGCTCTCTCCTGCCCCGCCTAGAGGGCGCCTCTTCCGTCTGGGGCCTACCCCCGTGCAGGCTGTGCATCCACCAGCGGGATTTTGTCGTTGGCAAACCCATCGTCGACAACATCATCGACTGTATCGCCGCCAGCAGACATACCGTGGTGGTGGTTTCCAACGCTTTTGTGCAGTGAGTGGTTGATTAGGCGATCGTTCCTTACCTGCACCACGGAGCATATTTTGTTTTCACCTCGGTCCATTGTTTTGTTTGTTTGTGTGTGTGTGGGGGGGGGGGGGGGGGTGCGTGCGTGCGTGCATGCGTGCGTGCGTGCGTGCGTGTGTGTGTGTGTGTGTGTGTGTCTGTCTGTCTGTCTGTCTGTGTGTCTGTCTGTCTGTGTGTTGCTGTTGTTGTTGTTGTCACCAGTGCAAGGTTGTGTTTTCGCCAATGCCTTGGTTTGTTTGCTCGTTAGCAGTATCACAATCTGTCAGTTAAATGCTTCTTGCTCTTTATAAAAGCAAGGACATTTGTCTTGTTGTCGCCAACGTGAATACAAAAACAACGTAAAGTTAATAATTACAAAGGAAATATTTACAATACATTGCTGCTCTAACATTTTCTGTAGTAAAGTACAAGACAGAATAAAGCCATAATGAATCTTTTCGATTCCACCTGATTTTAATTACATTCTCTGTTTCTCTTTCGCACCTCCCCCTATCCATCCTCTCTCCTCTCCACACCTCTTCCGCCCCCTTCTCTTTCACTTTCTCCCCCTCTATCTCTCCCTTCTTCCTCCTACTTTCCCCCTCTCTCTCCCTTCCACTCCCTCCATCTCTCCCGCACACCTCACCCTCCCTCCTTCTCCCTTCTCTCTCTCTCTCTCCTCTTTTCCATACTCCTCCCCCCTCTATCCTTCCTCTCTCTCTCTCTCCCCGACTCCCCCCGCCCTCTCTCTCTCTCTCTCTCTTCCCTCCCTTTCTTAAGTAGAATGTATTCTATAGTATATAGGTCATTTCGCGAAGTTCAACAGTCACCCAGGGTTGGCACTGTTCATGTTCCCCGCCGATGGCAGGAACGAGCCCTTCAAGGAGGCGATTCGTCCTGGCTTTGAAACACTGGAGGTGAGGTATTGAGTCGCCGCGTCTAGACCCGCAGGACACAGGATTACGCAAAATCCACCAGATCTGTTTTGACCAAACTTCGTCAAAAGATGGAATGTGCACCAGGGAAGAAATTATCCAGGATCCAGGATTGGTTAGCTAGATTAAGTACACGGGAAGTATCACCAAACGTAAGCGTTATGAAGTCAAAAGAAATATATTTTCATGAAATATTAGAATTTTCTGATGATATAAACATCGACATCTTGTGGTTCTGCATGTTCTGTTACTTTAAGGGGAATAACTGCTTTGAAAATTTATTTTTACTCATACACTGACTCGAAGGGCGGACCTGAGATCCGTTCGATCTTGGTGGAGGTCTGCACTCTCCTAAGTATCGTTCTAAGGAAGAGGATGGGGAGGGGGGTTGGGGGGCGGGGGGGGGGGATGTCTGTTGTTTGTTTGTGTTTTATTTGTTTATCTGTCAGCACGATTACGCAAGAACTACGAACCAGTGTCCACGAAACCATATGGAAAGATGAAATATGGTTCAAGGATTGTCCCTTCATTTTTGATGCAGGTCCGTAGGTATGGATCCGGGTCAAAAAGCATATCCGGGAATCCCAACAACAAGGCCATGATTGAACATAATAAAAGGAACTGATGGTAAGGAAACTTGGTGCACAGATGAAATGCAGCCTTAGGACAAAGACCTCGAATTTGGGTGTGGATGCGTAGAGAGGATCTGGATCAAAATGATGAAAGCAAGAGCCGTTCGACGTTGATGGAGTTCTGCACTCTCCCGTTTGCCTTTTTAGTCAGTTAGCAGTAGAAGTAGCGATAGACGTAGAAGTAGTGGCAGCAGCAGCAGCAGTACTAGTAGTAGTAGTAGTAGAAGTAGTAGTAGTAGTAGTAGCAGTAATAGTAGTAGTTGTGGTAGCAGTAACAGTAGTAGTAGTAGTAGCAGCAGCAGCAGCAGCAGGTGTAGTAGTAGTAGCAGCAGTAGCAGTAGTAGTAGCAGCAGTAGCAGTAATAGGGAGGAGATGATTCTAGAAGACTTTAAAAAAAACTTAACTGATTGATGAACCGACTGATTGATCGATTGATGGATTGATTAATCATGGCCATTTCAGAAGTGGCTGGGCCATGGAGGAGCTGCAGCAGGCCTATCACCAGTCGCTCCAGGAGCGGAGGAGACGGCACCTGGTGCTGGTGATGCTTGAGGACGTCCCCAGGTCTGAGATGGCGCCAGTCCTGCGGCGATGCTGCAAGACCTTCACCTACATACATACCTCTGACTTCCTGTTCTGGGACAGGTAAGAAGGAATTAATTCTGCCATCAGTTCATTACATTCAGGTTCCACTGTCTGGTCCACCAGCAGAAATCAGTTCATTACATTCAGCGTCCACTGTCTGGTCCACCAGCAGAAATCAGTTCATTACATTCAGCTTCCACTGTCTGGTCCACCAGTGGGAGTGCAGCATACAGAGAGACTCGTCCTTAGTGAGGGCCGACGGTGATGGAATCTAACGCCGCACCAGTACCACCAGAACAACAAGATGGGCAGTAAAAAAAAAAGGGCAA
>CM065730.1:16778770-16858770 GCA_033310375.1 Conus canariensis | reverse complement strand
CACAAACTGTTTTAAACTAAAGTAATCAAATATAAACAATGCATTCCCAGGGCCAAACATGATGTGTACGTGAAACAGCCCCTGGTCATTAAGATTCAACTTTTGTTATTACTTCACGCTTCTTTTTTGACAACTTCAGTCTTCAGTCCACACCCATCTTCCTCCAGCTCACGACAACATGACAACTAACGCCATGAACCGCTAGATATTACGCCATTTGATTTTTCCTGCCCGCAAAACATTGCAAAGCTGCCATCTCTCCCGAATTTTTCTAGAATTTCCCAAAACTAGATATTATTCCCCAAATCCTGAATTTAGTTCAAAAGTCCAGTATTTTAAACTTTTGTTCAGAAATGTTGGGTTGGGGGATCATTTTTGTATAGGAATGAGAAAGTATAGCAAAACAAAGCCCAAATGATGTTATATGGATGTAGGCCATAATATATATGGAAAACACATTTGTCTTTTGTTCTTTTCTAAATCTATGGGAAAACATAGGAAACCATTTGACAGAACTGTACTTATCATTCCCCAAGACCCACATAAAGTCAGGAAAATCCCAAGAAAGTGGAAAGAATTACTGATGTGACTGGGTACATGATCCACCATCTGTTAAGCGTGTTTTTAGACACATTAATTTCCTTTTCTATATCAATCTCAAACTGTCCTGAGTAAGTAGAGGCTAATATTGAAGATCATGTCAAAATTGCCAGACATTCCATGCTGACTTTTTTTTTTCCAACTTAATTTTCTTGTTGTTTACTGTCTTGCTGGCTATCACCAAAGGATGATTAATTCACTTACATGCATACTTATTTATTTGGTTGTTTATTTCTTGTTTGTCTTTATCACTATCATTTTTTATCTTTATAAAATCATTAAACATTCCATGTTGACTCTTTTTCCCGCTCAGATGTCTTTTGTTTCTTGCCCTGATGGCTTTAACCAAAGGATAATGTATTCACTTACATCCACACATATTTGTGTGGTTACTTATGTGTTTGTCATTATCATGATCAATTATTTGTATTAGTGTTGTTGTTGTTGTTGTTGTAATCCTCTCATGTTTGCCGTATCCCGTCAGTGACACTGTTTCCTTGACCACACTCCTCTTTGCATAGCCACACCCTTGCATTTTTTCCTGCTATATCTCAATGCTGGTGCCTAGTAGCATACAGAGAGCAAGTTCTAAATGTCAGGGCGGCACGAGTCCGCCCACGGGGCTGTGGAAGGTATACAGTTTTTGAATAAAACGTTCATCACTTTCCTTCGCCCCTTCTGTCACAGCGGGAAGACGGGGGAAACGATGGTAGTCTGTACATCTGATCGGTTCTCTTCATATTGTCCTTGAAGTCCTTGGCGTTGGCAGGAGTCATGGCTATACTGTGTCGCTGGATAAACTTTGTGGCGGTCTTTTTTCCAGATGGGAGGGGGGGGGGGGTTAAACTTGGGAGAAGGGGACTGTGTTTGTTCATGGAGGTTGGCTCCGCAAAGAAGCAGTTACTGTCATCAGCAGTGGACTTAGTAGGTGGTGCCCTGCGTATGATGGATCAGAAGAGGCATCCCTGAACACCCCTAAAGTGACTCAGCGGCAGTGCAGTGGGTTTTTTTGTTTTTTGTTTGTTTTTTGTTTTTTATTCACACATTAATTCATTTCACTGCATATTGCAGTCCCTACTCAGGGCGAGGACGAGATGTAAAAAAAAAAAAAGTGCATCTAGGCTTATCTATTATCCTCGTAAATAAAGAATATCCAGCAAATCAAGCGCTACTTACATGTTTTTAATTATGCCTTTTTATTTAATTATTTTCCCCTGGAGCGCGCTTTTAGAGGCGCTTTATTTTAGAGAATGGGAGATAGGGATGGGTTGGAGAGGTGGGAGTGGGGGGAGAACGAGAGACCCTCTCAAAATCCGCGTCTTCAGACTATTCCAATCACCCAAATGCAAGACGGGAGCCTGTACGTGTACAGTAATGTGAAAGACAAAGCAATAGGGAGAGGAGAGAGGCCGCGTCCTGATGATTGCAGTCCCAGTTGATGTTGAGATCAGTAACACCTCCCATCCTTATGACTGCCTGCCAGGAGGTTTCAGGGAAGACATAGATCTATAGAATGAGATCAACAGTTAAAGAAACTCTTTTCACAATGCTCAAATTTTGTATCGATATGAAATCCGTTTAAAGGTTATTGAATATACTCGGGTTATATTTTATGACACGTGAATGCACAAACGTGTAATCCAATGGAGAGGGGAGAGGGGGGGGGGGGAAGGTGTGTATGTATGTGTGTGTGTGGGGGGGGGGGGGGGTAATGCCTGAACAAAATTCGAAAAGATTTCCTTTTTGACCTGTAGCCCTTAGACACAGAATGTACCTTGCTTGTATGTACTGAAGATGACTTTTTTAACGGATGGAAACTGAACCTTTTTCACGGCTACCTCTGTGTGTGTGTGTGTGTGTGTGTGTGTGTGTGTGTGTGTGTGTGTGTGTGTGAGTGTGTGTGTGTGTGTCTCTCTCTCTCTCTCTCTCTCTCTCTCTCTCTCTCTCTCTCTCTCTCTCTCTCTTTTGTCTGTCTATCTCTCTCTGTGTATCGGGCTACGTAATTTCTTAATTTTTGAAAACTTGCTGGCGCTTGGTAAGTAAAGCCATCAGTATTCACTTGCTGTTACGTTGCAAGGGTGCTGGAAAGCACTGGCATTCGCCAAACCAGTATCGACACAATAAGAGCTGAATTGGTTTGTCCTTTAGGGTGCAACAAAGTCGGTGGCGTGCTGGCTATTGGTACCATGAAATTGGCGGTGAACGCTCACGCTTTAAGAGAGAGAGAGAGAGAGAGAGAGAGAGAGAGAGAGAGAGAGAGATTATATTTTTTTTTAGAAAATGAAATAATTATTGAAAAAAAAAAGGAAAACACTGCCAGCTAACATTTCATATGCCAAAAAAGAATAAAAGAAGGGGGAAGGTAAAGAGAAGAGATGATGTGTTAATAACGCTTGCTCTGTGCAGTCCAATTCATGGTGGTGGATTAGTTTTGATTGCCCTTCAAGGCTGCTGTCCTGTGTCAGGTCATTATGCTAAAAATATATATTGCGATCTGGGGAGCACAGTTTTGTGAATGGTTTATGTCCCTTTTTTCTGATGTCTGAAGACGCATTTGTCAAAATCCAGAGGTCTGTTTTACATTGTGCTTTGAATCAGAGTTACTTCGCATCTTCTTTTGTGTCTTCACGTGTAGCTTGCCTTGTGTTCAGAAATACTACAGTTGGATTCTTTCTTCTTCGAAGGTGAGGGGAAAGCCTGCACCAGCTATGAAGAAGCGGTCATACGCCTGTATTGATTGTGTTACATTTTCCTTTTTGATGGAGAAACTGTTTGATGTTGTCACTCCTGACGTGGTGACTTGTGAACAGGCCATGGGAAGACAAGTGTGAAGTAATTTGTTAACTTTTTTTTTTTTTTTACTTGGATATGGTGACTTGTGAATAGGCTATCTGGAAAGCCAAGATTTTGAATAGCCTTCTGTTATTTCGTTTTGCTGTTTTGATCATGGTGACTTATGAATAGGCCCTGGAAAGCCAAGAGTGAAATAATCTGATTGTATTTGGTTTGTTACCCTGGACGTGGTGACTTAATTTTGTGTGTGTGTGTGTGTGTGTGTGTGTGTGCGCGCGCGCGCGCGCGTGCGCGCGCGAGCGTGTGTGCGTGTGTGCGCTGTGTGTGTGAATGCGTGTGTGTGTGTGTGTGTGTGTGTGTGTGTGCGCACACGTGTGTGTGTGTGTGTGTGTGTGTGTGTGTGTGTGTGTGTGTGTGTGTGTGGAATAAGCCGTAGAAAGCCAATCTGTTAACATTTCATTTGTTATCCGGGAAGTGGTGAGTTGTAACTAGGTCATGGAAAGCAAGAGTGAAATAATCTGTCAACATTTGTTACCCTGGACGTGGTAAAGTAAATGCAGGCTGTGGTGGTCAAGAATTTGTTAATTTGAATATTACCCCTAGTTATCAGGACATGGTTACTCATGTGTAAGCTATTTGTGGCCACGTATGAATTAATTTGTTTACCTCGTTGCCTTAGACATGGTAACTAGAGGTATGTTGTTCTGTCTATTCACTGACGTTGGAGTTGAGTGGAATTCTACACTGGAAGATTTGAATGCTCGTGTCTGATTATGAAAAAAAAAAAAAGCCGTCTTATTACAAATTATGACGTTTTGCCAAGTGTGGTTTGTGGTGCCATGTTTGATGTGCGTCTGCCAACTATCTTTTTCATTGCTGCATTTAGAATGGAAGAAGGATGTCTGTTTCTGGAAGTTTTTCTTCGTTTAGAAGCTCTCAGGCAGATACAGCTTTTATTAGTCCGGAAACGATTTATCATTTTTTTCTTCTTGTATTAGAGAGGAAGAGGATAAAGAGACAAAAGTTTGAACATGACAGTTGTGTAGAAGGAATGTATGCCTTGAAGTTAAATATATAAGTTTGTTAGAGTAAACAGCCAATTATGATTGTGTTGTAAATAAAGTCTTGAGCTGATTGTTTGTGTGAGAAGCAACGACAGCTGCTGTAAACCTTGTTCTGTTCTCACTTTCTTCTGATTGATCTTTGTTCTGTTCTCACTGTCTTCTGATTGATCTTTGTTCTGTTCTCACTTTCTTCTGATTGATCTTTGTTCTGTTCTCACTGTCTTCTGATTGAAATTTGTTCTGTTCTGCTCTCCTCTGATTGATCTTTGTTCTGTTCTCACTTTCTTCTGATTGATCTTTGTTCTGTTCTGACTTTCCTCTGATTGAACTTTGCTCTGTTCTTTGTTCTGTTCTGACTTTCCTCTGATTGAACTTTGCTCTGTTCTTTGTTCTGTTCTGACTTTCCTCTGATTGAACTTTGCTCTGTTCTTTGTTCTGTTCTGACTTTCCTCTGATTGAACTTTGCTCTGTTCTTTGTTCTGTAAATCTTGTTCTGTTCTTTGTTCTGTTCAGACTTCCTCTGATTGAACTTGGTTCTGTTCTTTGTTCTGTTCTGATTTTCATCTGATTGAAATTTGTTCTGTTCTCATTTTCCTCTGATTGAACTTTGTTCTGTTCTAGCTTTCCTCTGATTGATCTTTGTTCTGTTCTGACTTTCCTCTGATTGAAAATGGTTCTCACTTTCCTCTGATTGAAAATTTTCTGTTCTCACTTTCCTCTGAACTTTGTTCTGTTCTGACTTTCCTCTGATTGAACTTTGTTCGGATTTTACTCTGACTGAACTTTGTTCTGTTCTGACTTTCCTCTGATTGAAATTGGTTCTCTTCCGGCTTTCCTCTGATTGATCTTTGTTCTGTTCTGGCTTTCCTGTGATTGGTCTTTGTTCTGTTATGACTTTCCTGTGATTGATCTTTGTTCTGTTTTGACTTTCCTCTGATTGATCTTTGTTCTGTTCTGGCTTTCCTCTGATTGATCTTTGTTCTCTTCTGACTTTCATCTGATTGATCTTTGTTCTGTTCTGGCTTTCCTGTGATCGAGTTTTGCTGATCCAGTTGTCGCTCATTTCGTGCCGAACGTTTTTATTGAGTTTTAAATGGTGTTATGAATGTAGCAGTAAAATTGTGCGTGCGAGGTAAGCCGGTATGCAGGAGCTGTGTGACAAATTATTTTTAGTGAACGGCAGGACAAATTGCAAGTGATGACAATTATGCTTCAGCAAAGTGCTATGAACTTCTACCATCAAGACCAGAAGTAATTTCTAACAAAACCGTGTGAGAGAGAACCAAGCAAAATTTCATAGACATAAAAATATAGAGAAAGAAACAAGGCTATATTCACCATACACCAAGGAAGCCTCCCACCAACATCATAAGACATGCCCTTGAATGAAACCCTTGGGGAAACGAAAGGTGAGACGACCTGGACATACTTGGCGTTGGTGCATGGATTCTGCACCACAATCCGGCTTAATATGTATTTGGTGTTCCGTCCATTCGTGTATTTGTGCGATCATAGTTGCATCTGGCCCAGTTTCTCTTTTTTTGGAGAAAACGAAGTGTTTCGTATTTCATGTTTGTATCAAACCCACAAACCAACCCTGTCCTTGTCATCCCACAAGAGTCAGCACGGCTGACTGGGCATTATGCTGAAGCCGCTGATCTGAAGGTTCCTGTCTAGTTGGTTCACCCTTTTCTTCTTCTTCTTCTTCTTCTGCTTCCTTCTCCTTCTTTTTGTCTTCCATCTGATCTTTCTCTGCCTTCGTTTGCAATAGTAAAGATCAGAAGTGACCGTGGTTGCTGCTTGAAGGAAGGAGGAAAGAAGGAAGATCGAAAAAGTCTGAACGGGTAACAAAAATGCACACATGAAAGTGATAATAGAAAGTGGGAAGAAACTCTAGAGAGAGTTTGACAGCAGAAGGTCTTCAAAGAAGAAGCTTTCCCCCTCCCCCTCCACAGACAAGTGTTACGGCCCCCGAATTTACACTGACTAATAGATGATGCTTGCCGGGACACATGCGGATCATTACTCCTTGATGCTCTCTGCTGCCAGAAATATTTCTAGCGTTTTTCCATTGAGTTGGATAAAAGCTGAATTACGCCGTCATGTTGCACCATTAAAGTAAACAGAACGTGTTGAAACATCACAATGTGATACGACCTCACGCAAAAAAAAGAAAAAAAAGAAGGAAACCAGCTTCTCAATTTTTCAATTATGGCGTGTGATATTTGACTGTAGTAGGCTGCACACCAAAAATTAATTCTCCATGGCCTTACTTAAATGACTGTCATATTTATAGAGGCACGACAGGATTGTTATCAGAATTCTTATTGTGCCTAAATATTGATTCTTCTTCTTTCCTTCACATGCTTATCAAGATACGTGCTATGTGGTCCCAAACAGACAGATTATGATAATAATAATAATAATAATAGTAATAACAATGATAATAACAATAAAAATAATAATCAGTATAATTTCTACATCGCACATCCTAGCAGTTTAGGCTACTGGGCGCCTTACACATTTTTACAAATTTTAACAAATTTATATCTAAACTATGCATGTGCGTGTGCATGCGCAAGCGTGCACTTACACACAACACACACACACACACACACACACACACACACACACACACACACACATACATATGCGCGCGCGCGCTTCTGCGTTCATAAGGCATACACATATGTACACACTGGCGTGCACAAGCGCACGCGCTCACAACACACACACACACACACACACACACACACACACACACACACACCACAACACACACACACAACACTAATGCACACAGGCACACAGTGTTAAGGAGTGTAACACACACGCGGCACGCGTAACACACACACACACCCCACACACGCACGCACGCACGCACACACGCACGCACGCACGCACGCACACACACCACACACACACACACACACACACACACACACACACAGAGTCAGAGAATGTCACACACACACACACACACACACACACACACACACACACACACACACACACACACACACACACACACAAATACGCATTATGTAACACAGGTGAACAGCTCATTCGTACACGAGCGAATGTGTGCAAGTGACCGGCATCAATTTAACAATATTTCAGGTGGTATTCTGCAACT
Source organism: Conus canariensis (assembly GCA_033310375.1). NCBI lineage: Eukaryota > Metazoa > Mollusca > Gastropoda > Neogastropoda > Conidae > Conus > Conus canariensis. The sequence continues at coordinate 16,851,177 of CM065730.1, read as the reverse complement.
AGCGTTCAAACAGATAAATTTTAATTCCGAGCTGAAATCAAGAAGAAGGGGACATGACATAGCTGGAAAGGTACTGACTTCCAGAGTAGGGCCTATTGCCGCAAAAAATGAGAATGCCCTAGAGCCGTGCTGCTTTTGGGTGTAAGAGGTTTTCGTCATCATTTTGTCGTTTTGGTTTTCGGTCATCAGAGGAGGACAGAGAAAAGCATGACAATAATCTAATATTAACAGGGTGCGTGAGAACTCCAACGTTTTCATGGCCTGTGCTGTAAGGACAGGTCTGACGGAGCTGATGCAATGGAGTTCAAGAAAGGATGCTTGCAGATTTCGGCCATGTGGTGTTTCAGAGTTATCTGAGTCAAATAGAGGCCAAGATCATGAACGCATGGTATGAATGAGGCATCATTGGATTCTAGGACTGTTGACGGATGAAGAGAGGGATCTTGAGTCATAATGTGTTCTATAAACCGGAAAGCATCTGTTTGATCATCATTTAATGGACTGTTGACGGATGAAGATAGGAATCTTGAGCCATAGGGTGTCCTATAAATCAGATAGTATGCGTTTAATCATTGTTTAATGTCAGCTTATTATTTGACATCTATTGTTTGATATCAGAGACACAATGTTGAAGTTTTTTAACGAGACTATCATCCGTTGTTCATATCAGAGACACAATCTTGAAGGGTTTTTTTTTTTTTTACGAAACTATCATCCGTTGTTGATATCAGAGACACAATCTTGAAGATTTTTTTTAAACAAGACTATCATCCATTGTTGATATCAGAGACACAATCTTGAGGGTTTTGTTAGCAAGACTATCGTAATTATGTTACGCGTTAGAATGTACAGTCTGAGTATTGTTGGCGAATATTTCATGATGTACAGATCGGCTTTTAACGATCTCAGGCAGAGGCGTTGTGTATAATGTGAAAAGCACTGAACCTAGCACACGACTCATGCGAAGGATAAAGTTTGATCACATTTTAGAGGACTGTTTTTCATTAATGAATGATGAGCTGCTGTTTGATTGAAAGATGTAATCTAATTTAGTGCGGCATCACATATGCCAAAGTTTGTACTCAGACGTGAGCGGAAAATTTTTTTATCAGTTGTGTTGAAAGCTGCAGACAGATCTAGAAGAAGAAGAACAGATACTTTGAGTCACAAGAGACGTCAGATTAAAATGAAAGGAAAGGGGTTATTTATGGAAGGCCAACTGTTGCAAGGACAGGATCATGAGCGAGATCCAACGCCTGAAATGTGACGCTAATTTAAGCTGGGGTTTGTTCATTTATTCTTAGATTTTGGGTAATTTCATCGGTGAAAAAAGACGTGAAATGATTGGTGGTGGTGGTGGTGTGGGGGTGGAGGGAGGTAGTGGTATTTATTTGATCTATACTCAGTTTAGTTTGAATTTATAGCGTGATTTCACGCCATGCCACAAAACGCTCAAATGAGTTATATGGTGTTTTGATTCAAGGAGAAAAACAACAACAACAACAACAACAACGAAGGTGCGAGTGGGACCTAGTGAAGCTTTGTTCTCAACTGCGGAACCAACCAGCTGGGAGCTATCCTGCACCGCTGTTGGAAGCATGCGCTGTAAGCTTATTCACATAGGGTGCAAGCATGCACAGTGCATTCCATTAAGACGTCAAGGGACACAGATGCGCTCTGGCAGATACAATTGTGTAGCCTAATCGCCATTGGACGTGACACGACAAAAACTCGAGTATCCCCATGGGTGTATGTCCAGGACGGGGGAAATCGTGATGGTATTGCTTAAGTGCACTAAGTTGATGTATTATTGGTCAGGCTTAACACACCAAGGTTATCTTTGCACTCATACACGCATATGCACACTCATGCGCCCACCAAACATTCACCTCTCTCTGGGAGTGGGATGTCACGCATTCGTTTCTCTCCTAACACGACTGAGCACAAGAAATACAATTTCTATGCTACTATAATCAAACATGAAAAATCCAATTACACAAAATGAACAAATCAACACATAAAAGATCAATACTTCCTAATCCCGGGTTATAATAAAAATATGACTTCTTACCTGGCCAGGTTTTCACACACACAACCACGCTTTCACACCACACCACAGTTCTTGAAAAAAGTCTCTTCACGTCTTCTTCAGCACTGCTTGATGGTGATGCCCTTGGTTGACTGGCTCCAGGTTTCAGGACTGGGTCTTCGTGGTCGTCTCTGGGATCTCGACGTAGAACTCTTCTTCTTCGTCTCTTTCACCCACCTCTGGGTTCAATTTCAGTTTGTCTGTCTTCACCCACCTCTGGGCTTCAAACTTAGTTTTCTTCTCTTCCAGCTCGTCTTTAACCCTAAGACTTTGCTGTCTCTTCTATCTCCCAGACCACGTTTCTCTCGACCCGTTCTCTGTCCTGCCCACCTTTCTCTCTTCTCTCTCTCTCCTCTGCCTTCTCTCTCTCTCTCTCTTGTGGTGTTCTTCTTCTCTCTCTCCTCTGCCTTCTCTCTCTCTCTTGTGGTGTTCTTCTTCTCTCCCCCCTTTCGCTATGTTCTTCCACACATCAGCATTTACACACATCCCTACCTAATTGATTAGCAAACAAACACTTGGCACCAGATGGACATCGAAAATTCCCGCCGACTTCGGAGGCCACTTTAACACAGTAATTATCTTAAAGAGGGCTACGATAACAACATCCACGCGCGTTCAACCAGCCTGACAATAGAACCAACCCAGCGACCCACGGCAATACCATCCGAACGAGTCCAAGACTCCAGCTCTTCACTGACTGTTTACAAAAGAACCTCAGCTGACTGAGTATTTAGCGCTCACTTGGTGCACCGAGGTCCTAGTGGTTACATTCCTCTCCCCTTTCGCTGTCGGGCAGGTCCGAACTCCTCACTACCTTAGGTGCCATCTGTCACCTGACCGCTTCGTCCTCCTCGACACCGTTCGACCTGTGCGATGGGTAAGGCACACTTGTTAATGGTTCTATTACCTATTTGTATACTACGTACAACGTCCCTTTTGCCTCTAAGCGTTTAATGCCTTTTGTGAGAGGTTTCACGCACTTGACAGTGTACTAGCCCATACTTCATGACTACAGAGGCCACTGACAAAAGACGCCACTGCCAAACAGCCTCACTCGTTGCTATTCAGCTGACAGGTGAAAGCAGCACAACTCCAGACACGGTCAAGCTTTCGCCACATGAGGTCTGCTTAATTAACGTGCCTTCTGAAGAGGATCCCGGGTTACAGTCTTTCCCGTTGTCAACATGACTTTCACCCTTACCTGGGCATACAGGTTTCTTCTGACCTGAAATGGACTGCCCATGTCGTGGGGCTGTGCAAGAGGGCTGGATCAGCCTTGGGCTTCCTACGTCAAAATCTCCGTAATTGCCCACATGAATGTCGCCGCCTTGCCTACATTGCACTCGTCAGGTCCACCCTTGAGTACGGCGCTGTGGCATGGGATCCATACATAAAGCAGGACATCGATCGACTTGAAAAGGTCCAACGACTAGCCGCCCGCTTTATTTGTAACAACTACAGAGACAGGGATCCAGGCTGCCTCACCAAGATGCTCCAATACCTCCAACTACCACCTCTGGAGGACCGCCGAAGACGGCTTCGACTCGCCATGCTGTACAAGATTGCCGGCGACCTGGTCCCTGCCATACCAGCCAAAACCTTCCTCAGCCCAGCAGATCAAACCAGGCGGAGAATCAAGCCAGCCACATTCACAGACTGTATAAGCCAAACCCCCCTACGAAGGCAGACCTACAACAACAATAGAGCCTTCGTCATACAACCCACTGCAGCAGAACAATATAGAGGCTCTTTTTTTCATTATACCCCCCCCCCCTCCCCCCTGGAGTGGAACCTCTTGGACAACACCACCGTCCAGCAGCAGAATGCCAGTGCCTTCTCCACCGCACTAGGCAGGGTTGATGCGGCCGTTTTCCACCACTAACCCCCCTCTCCCTCCCTCCCACACCCCCTCTGTTTTTAATCTTTTAAGGTCTTACGCTGCGCAACCAGTTGTATCACAGCTGTCATTGGCTCCTACAACTAGCCGCCAACCTACAACTAAAAACGGAGATCCAGATCCAGGTCCAGATCTGTGGGCCTTTCCTCGCCGTCACTACGCCTTTCCCCAAAGTCGGCCAATACAAACAAACAAACAAAAATCAGACAAGAAAAGATACACCCAAAGGTGCGAGTAAGACGGCGAGAAATATTGTCCTCAACTGCCGAACCAACCAGCTGTTTCCAAATTTGGTACAATTTCATACAATGTTTTAAAAACGCTTAAAATGGTTAGATAGGTTTGATTCATACTTGTACTTGTGGCATGTGGCCAGAATATACAACTTTCGCTAGCGAAGGGCAGACGACTTTGAGAGCATGATTCGCTGCGTGCTCATTTTCATGCGGTAGCCTAGCCTGACAGGCCTAATGTCGAGAGCGCTGAACTCAGCAGAGAAAGTTTCAATGCTTTCACGTGGGTAATGGCGACGGAAATTTGAATTAATTTTTTTGTTGTTATAATGCTGGGTTAAGTGAAAATAATGATGGAAATTATTTATGAAATCTAAGGGATGAAGCTTAAATTATTCATTCATTCTTGTCTGTCTACGCAGAGCACGCTGCACAGTACGGAGTACTAGTACATACTATTAGTAGTACAATGCTGACATTTAGTGACAGCACCACCAGTAGTAGTGGAAGTGGTAACAGTACAGTTACAAATAGAGGAGTACTAGTGCAGTAATTGGTGTCTGTGCAAGAGCAGTGTTTGCACACGGTGGCACTAGTGGTAGGTGCTCTAAATTGATTCATGCCGTAGACCGGCATTCACAGCAATATGGCTTTTTTTTTTTTTTTTCTTTTTTAATGAATTGTAAATCCATTACTGGAGGGTATATAACAATGCAGAATTGGCAAACCTTGTTTTACTTTTTAATCAAATCTTAAATAAATGTTAGCGAACCGCCCAGAGAACGTGGACAAACGAGTCACAAGACGAAACACAACGCGTTTCGACCTCTTAGGTCTTCATCAGGTGAGACATTAACGAATAAAACAATGAAAATTCACTTAGCTTTGATCGCTTCAGATCACCTCGCAGGGTTCAGCGCAAGGAAGAAACGCCTTCTTCCTTGCGCTGAACCCTGCGAGGTGATCTGAAGCGATCAAAGCTAAGTGAATTTTCATTGTTTTATTCGTTAATGTCTCACCTGATGAAGACCTAAGAGGTCGAAACGCGTTGTGTTTCATCTTGTGACTCGTTTGTCCACGTTCTCTGGGCGGTTCGCTAACATTTATTTAAGATTTGTTTAGATTTCCGCCTGCAGTCCTCTCGCTTTGCAACTAGATTTACTTTTTAATGTTAAAATTTGTGTGGAAGCAAATTTCTTCCCAGTCCTTTTTGAAATTGTGTTCTTGCAGTTAACAATGATGCTAGGTAAACTGTTTAAAAAAATTGATGTTAACTATCCAGCTGGTTGAAAAAAAAAAAAAAAGTTTAAAGATTAGTTTTAATCAATGGTTTATAACTTCACAGGAAAACTTTTAGTGTCGGAACTGTTAAGTGAAAATAGATTATTTACGCTGTAGTTTGGGTATCTTAGTAGCAAGATGACACTAGTAGTTTTGATACATAGTGGCCATGTAAGATTTTAAAGTTTTCTATCATATTAACTCATACTCTTTGGTATTCTAGACTTGGTAATTTAAGAAATTCCAACCATTTTTGTAACCTAAGTAACTAACCAGTGATTTGCTTGGTGAGTCTTCTTTTTACACATTTTTTTTATATTAAAGTTTACAAAACTTTTTTTCAACTTTTAAGACCAAACCATGTTAACATATTCTAAAATTAGCTAAAGTTTCAAAAGTGTTACCATCATGTCTTTGGTTTTAAACTGAATGAAATGTGCTGTTGTGCTGAAATTCTCTTCACCATTTAGTTTTATATCGTTGCAGTAAACTAATGTGCCAGTCGTAAACAAAATGGTTTATTATCAGCCAAACTCCTAAATCCTTTTCAGATTATAATGGACACCTACAACATAGTACAAGAGATTAAATCTTTAGAGTTCCTGACAGTGACACTACAGCTAGGCACAATCAATGCTTGAGAAAGAAATACTTCAGTCTGGGAGTTACGTGGGAGAAGTAAGATAAACTTTGACAACAATAGACTAACAAGCACAATAGATGAACTGAATGAGATGACCTGGGAAAGGTGCATCACAGATACCACACTTGCTAAAGTAGCTGCTGTGGTGAATACTGTTTGTAGTAATCATTAGATTTTCTGAGGTGGATGGCTTAGTCTACAAGACATTACTTTTAAATGTTATCATCAGTGATCATGCAACATGTCACCTGCCAGTTCTGCCTACAAATATCACCCTGTGTAGAAATGAGAACCAGTTGTGTTACCAGGAAAAAATAATCTGGAAAATGAGATTGCAATACTGTATCATGTGATGTGCTGAAAGAAAACTGTGCTGTAACACCCCCTCCCCCCAGGCAAACACACACACATACACATACACACACACACACACACACACACACACACACACACACACACATACACACACACACACACACACACACACACATACACATACACACACACACACACATACACACACACACACACATACACACACACACACACACACACACACACACACACACACACGTGCACACAAAAGACTTGAAAGAGAGAGACACTTCTTATAGAGGGAAGGCGAAGAGTGCTGACGGGAGCCTTCTCATGGTGATGATATATTATTCAATTTACTGGAGTAAAAAGCATCTGGCCAGATGAGGCTATGATAAGCCTGAAACTGGGGGGGGGGGGGGGGGGGGGGGGGAGGCTGGCGGCTGGAGATGTTCCAGAGGGCCATGGAGTTCCTATGGGACTAAGAGTGTGGCAAGGCCTGTGAAGCCACCATGTGTTAACAGCACCGTCCATCGAGGGAAAAACACACTCCTGTATAAGCTAGTCCTATGAATGAAACTCCAGTATCATTGGGTATTGGTTCTGGCAGTTTGAGTTTTTTAATGTTCATACTTGTTTAAAATTCTAGTGTGTCTGCCACTTAAGCATTTAAGACAGACAAAGTCTTATAAAAATCTGAAAAAGTCACAACCATTACTTGTAGGCTATGACGAAAAGGATGCTTGAACAAAATGATGGATATAAAAGGATGCTTGAACAAAATGATGAATCTCCTGCTAGTCCCAGTTTTAAAGGTGATCATTGTAACTTTGAAAATGTGTCAACAATGGTTTCAATCATCATGATGGACAATAGTTCCTTTGTGTTGGTGCAGTTATGACGCTTTTTCTGTTAGTCCTCTATGTTCGATTTGAAATAAGAAGTTTTCAGTGTCTTTTCATCACTTTATTCTGTTTCTTCAAAGAGCATAACTGGCAGAAGTACACACACAAAAAATAAGAAATGGTGTCTGTCCTAAGCAATTAAATGAGTTTAAGCATGATAATGCATTTTTACAGAATCGGTGTCTGGAAGAACATGTTCTGGCAGTTATAAAGTGAGTATGTCTAGGTAATGTACGCTCTTATTAGGTAAATCAGCTTTGATGTTTGATGAAAGCAGTCTGTGATTTATGTGATATAGCAATGCAAAATGTCGGAAAACAATTGTTGCAATAGCTCTGTGTGTTAAGATTTATTGATCAAACCCTTTGGTTTTGTCCACAGCTGCCGTGTGCTGGGTTCAGACACTAAAGAAAAATTCTTCCACTCTAAAGGGAAGAAGAAAATCATACAGTCAGTAGATCTCGATTGGAGTACTGGTACCCAGGGTTACAGATTTTATTTAGATTAATAATAGAATTACTGACTCTGTCCTTGTTTTTACCATCTATCTTGTCATCATTCAGTATCATGTCACAGGATTGTATTCTTCATTTTCTTGTGTTATGGATGACCAGCACCACTTTAATTCGCTCTGAAGTAATACTGCTGCGTTTTTTTTTTATTTAATATGGTTTGTTTCAGATGTTAGACACTGTTACTAAGCATATTCCTACGTCTTTACTGTTGTTTACGAACATTCGGTATGTGTATGACTAACACAGAACACTAGCAGCAGCATTGATCCAGAACCTTTTTGTGCAGTCATTTAGTGCCTTGACTTTGACGTAGGCAAATACTGTAACACTAGCAGCATCATTGAATAATACAACTGTGTTATATTATGTAGCATCATATCGAGTAGTCTACACACAGTGATGCCACTTTGCTGAAACTGAAACCAAAACTGCTCCAGTAAAAAGGGTGGTTTTTATTTCTAAATTTCATCTCCGTATCTTCCAAACATTCCTGTCATGCTGACATTGCAAGCATGTTTCTGATCACCCCATTAACTATAGTAAAGGCTTGTTGACTATTTTCCAACTAATTTGTAGGTCTGTTTGCTGCAGTATTGTTTGACAATGAAAACATAGTTTGGCACTGAAAACGAAGGAAGCAATGTTTCACTCTATTTGTAATAAGTGAATGGTAAGCTTAGCAAACATGACAGAAGTTGTAAAGTGTGGTGCTGTTTTGTAAAAGCCACTTTTCACAGTCATCAATCATTCATTGTGTGATGCGAGAAAATAAGATGGTTTCATGAAGAAGCAAACAAAAAGAGAACGAAAGGAAAAAAAGATGATTGTCTGAGTGCTGTGGTTTTGTGTTGCAGGGATCAGCGTAAACGATGTCTGCTGAGCTACAGAAAATCCATGAATGTGCCATTATGGCATCGCACACACCAATAAAGACTGACATGAAGATAGAGATGGATGTCGCAGAGGACTTTTCTCTATTGTGGACAGCAAAACATAACCCACAAGGTAACAGTGTTGTTTACGATCTTTTTGAACTTGATTGTGACATCAGACGCTTTGGACATGGCAGCAGGGAAGGAGATAGAGAGGGAGAGGAAGGTTTTTTTCCTTTTTTTTTTTCTGAAAAATCAAGCTCCATTTCTGAATACAATGTACTCATGAGTACACAACATGTTACTGTGAAGGGAAGAGCCGTAGCATCCCTGCCTCTCCTCCTCATTCCTCCCTCTTATATCTTTTCTGCCCTGTATCACATTGTCTGGGACTGGGTTAACTGAATTTGACTTATTTTCAAGTAAGGATATGGGCGTGTGTTCTACCACACTCATGCATAAAAACTAGGGGTCACCACTGTCATGGACTCGTGTCGCACAAGGGGTTCACTCAGAGAACAGCTGAAGTAAATAATGTTATTCAGATGCTACATACAGAGAAAAATAAGTAATTTACCTGTGGGCTTCTGTCTCCTCACAGATATCTGGAAAAGAATGAAAGACAGATCATGAGCCAAAAGAGGCCCTGTATATTTACTAACATAAAGCTGAATAATGCAGATACAGCATAATAAACACGACCTGTAGTTTTAATCGTCATCCCTATTCAAGAATTGCACCTTTGGGCAGCTTCTAACATCATCTAACAAAATCAACTTCAAACCCTTCTGCTTGTAAAAGTTATTTAAACGCTAAGGGTTGTTCAACCTACCACAAACGTTAACTAGATATACGTTTTTGACGTTTACAATTTTTTATACAAAATTGGAACTTTTCCTTTTTCTCTCTAATCATCTATAACAATACATTATTTATAAAACTACCTTTGCCATCACATATGACACACATGAGTCATAGATTTTGGGTGATGTTGGTCACTCTGTTGCTGCAAGCAGTGTACCCCACTCCCCTTGCCTCAGAAGCCAGTAAGCTGGTCCCCTGCATTTGATGAAGCCAACACATCCTGAGTTCCCACAGCCTCCATTAGCCATATACTGGGTTGGGATTCATTGCTGGTCAGGGCTTGATTGAACTTGGTGCTAATACTAACATCCCAGTGTAGTGCCAGTTTCAGAGGAACAAGTGGTCAATAGACCTGTTTACTCATGCAATTTCAGTGCATTCTGTTACCTTGTTTTGCAAAAATAATGCTGAATAGGCTGAGTGGACACACACACACACACACACACACACACACACACACACACACACACACACACACACACACACACTCCAAAAATACTCTAGGCACAAAGTTCTTGAAAGGTAATTGCATATGTTGAGTATAACCTGGATGTTGTCTCAGTGTTCACTGTTCTTGTTCAAATGCTTCAAAGAGCGACTTCATTCGCAATCTCATGCTTGAAATCTTGTCTTGTACAGTATAATTCTTCAAAAACACGCGGAAATGTGTTAAAAATAGTGTTGTTACAGGTCCTAAAAGAAAGAAAAAAGAAAACAGCAAGAAGGAGAAATTTCTCCCAAAATACGCCAATGAACCAGATAGAATTGTCTGTTGAAAAAACCAGTGCTCACTTCGGAATTGCACATTCTGTCAAATTTGACATTTACCCACCATTGTTTGGTGTGTTTTTTTCCCCATGAAAGTATGTATACTTGAAAAAAAATGTAGAAATTATGATAGTTGCACTTCTGGTGGGGTAGGCAGGTTTTGGTCAATGCTAGGTTCTACACGAGTATTTAATGCTACAGCATGGTACAAACCCTAGTCAGGCGCTTGCTTCACAAGCTCCTGTCATGCCAAGGATATTTCTTGGCCCAGCCTGTAATGCTTACCTCTTGGTTGATGTTAACCATGTTACCATCTTTGCATGGGAGAGCACTGGAGTGGGATTACTTTAATTCAACAGGTTTCCATCCTGGCCAGTTCTCACCCAACACATTTGCAATCTTGTGTTATTATTCGTCTGCCAAGTGTCACACACTGCATTTGCATGCGCTCTGTCTCAAACACACACCATGTTCACTCCATATGCATGCATCTACTCCATTCATTCAAAGGACAGACTACAGAAACAAAGATGTCAGTTTTTGTGTGCTCCCTTTACCAAAACATAACAAAGGAATATCAAGATAACGGTAACATTGATTAAATGAAAAAAAATACAATGTACGTTTTCCTGACCAATCTCACGTCAGTGTTCCTCATAAGTATTTCTAATGATTTCCCATTTACTTTCTTTTTTGAATGCACATCACATAAAACATTGCATTTCTCTTTCTTAATATTTTCAAGATAAAGTTATTAAAAAAAAAAAAAAGCAATTCGTGTTTTTTTTATAAACCAACTATGCATTTTCACAAAAAGTTTCTCATTAAATTTCTTCTTTTTTTATTGATCACATCAGCGTTCATGAATCAGTCATTTATATTCACTTACAAATAATTCCGCTTTTCTCTTTATTCATTTATTGTTCCCCAACTGGCAACTTACCCATAGGGAATCAGTACTAGAAAAAATCCATAGCAGACATCTGTCTGCAACTATATCGATGACCACTCACTGGTTGTCAGGAAAAGAAAAAGTTTTCTTCTGCCACCCCCAAGGTTGGGATCAGTTGTTGAACCAAGTCAAAAGACCATCTAACCTCCTGTTTGGCATCTCCTGGTCAGTCATAAAGATCAGGAACAGTCCTACAAACAAGTGAGCTTCTCTCATCCATCGCGTGCCTCAGCGTCCAATCAACAATAAGGAAAGGTTAGGAACTTAAGCACTGTTCGCATGTGGTCCAACATTGTGGCCATACTTCTGTAATTCATGATCTTTTCTTTTTGCAAAATCTCCACCTGTATTCCTCAACATGAAAATTCACTTACGTTTCAAATCCATTCCATTCATGACAGTGCATACATCTTTTGTCATGACACCACGCCATTTTTATACGACCACGAGAGTCGGCTTTGGGCTGCTGCTACCTGCTATTAGAAAGCTGTTACTATAGGCTCTTTCATCTTTCTCCAACAGCCACATGCCCTCCTTCAGCTTCAGTCCACCTTGGGACTTGGCTCAGATACAAGGCCACACCAGTATCTGAGTTCTCAGGAAAACACTGGCTCATACTGGTTCAGTCTGCAGATGTGATGAACTTAATTTTTAGTATGCTGGTTCATCATTCTTTTTATCATGTTTTTGAACCATATACATGTGTGTTTCAAGTGTTTGTGCATGTTGGTGTGTTTCAGAACTGAAAACGGCGGAGAAAATCCTCAAGCATGAACTTTCCAATGAAGCAATGACCGGCAGAGACAAGTCTTTGGAGGAGGAAGTCAGGTGCATGCTAGAGAGTGATGGGGACAGGGCAAACACTGTGACAGATTTGATAGTGACTAAAGATGAATGTGTGGACAGTCAGATATCTGGGAGCAGTATGCAGAATGCGGACACTGCTCATGGCGTCCGTGCCAAGGAGGAGGAGGAGCTGACTGGCCGACAGACTCCGGTGATTGTGAAGATTGAAGAAGTAGATGAGGAGAGGCAGTCATGGACTGCTGATAGCAAGATGAGCGTGTCACCATCACAGGGCAGTATGAAAACAGAAGCAGAGGGGTATCACAATTTTTATAGAGATGGAAAGCAACCAAATGGGAGACTTTATCCTGAGGTCAAGATGAACATAAGTAGTGTCAGATCTGATCCTGAAATAGTTTCTAATGTTGGTGGAGGTGTAAAGAGGAATAGTACTGGCATCTCACAGGAGGAGAACCAGCACAGCCAAGTACTTATGATTGGCATCAAGAAAGAAAAGACTGAGGAACTGGGGGAGATGTCATCTTCCTATGGCATAGACACTTTCTGTCCGATTGACCGGGATGCAAAATCAGACAGAGCTCTTGATTTCTTGGTTCATTTCGAAAACTCGGTAAAGCAAGAAACTGAGAGTGCTGCTCCCTTCACTGTGTCTGATGCCACAGATAACATCTGGCACTTGACAGAACACAAAGTGGGCAGTGTGGAGCTCACTGCGCTCTCTATGGACCTGGGCCCTGAATTACAGCAGGAAAGAGAGAGTAGTGTGGGAAGGGGATGAGCTGTTTCACTCCTCATGAATATGCAGCCACCTCAGTCCCATCCCCAGTCAAGAAGATAATCAAAGTAAACCGGTATGGCTCGCTTGTTTGTCCAGACTGTAAAAGAACCTTCAAGCGACCTCATAACTTGAAAAAGCACATAAGGAGACACAGTGAACAGCATGTTTGTCCTGAATGTAACAAAACGTTTTCCAGAGCAGACAACTTGAGAGTGCACCTGAAGCAGCACACCGGTGAAAGACGGTTTGTCTGTCAGCAGTGCGGTGCAGCCTTTGTCACGTCCAGTCAGTTGAAGGTGCACATTAGGAGTCACACGGGGGAAAAACCTTTCTCCTGCCCGGAATGCCCTGCTGCTTTCCCCACCACCAGTGCTCTGAAGAATCACCGAAGGAAGCACTTCGAGCAGCGACCCTATGCCTGTGAGGAATGTAGTGCTACATTCAAACAACGCTGCTGTTACACGGCCCACATGAGCAGGCACACAGAAGGGAAAAGATTCTCCTGCACAGACTGCAGTTCTGTTTTCTATACATCATGGCAGTTGCTAGCACATTTTAGGAAATCCCACCTGAAAGAAAAACCCTTTGCTTGTAATGAGTGTGAAGCAGTGTATGGCATGGGATGTCAGCTGAAGGTACACATGAGAAAACACTCGGGAGAAAAGCCCTTTATCTGCACAGTGTGCGAGGCAGCGTTTTTCACTACTGTTCAGTTGAGAGCACACATGTGCAAACACACAGGTGAGAAACCATATGTCTGCATGGAGTGCAACAAGACATTCACAACCTGCGGTCATCTCAGAGTGCACAAGAGAATCCACAGCGGGCAGAAGCCCTTTGTCTGCTCAGTATGTGGTGTGGCTTTTGCCACATCCAGCCACTTGAAGGTGCATGTGAGAAAGCACACTGGTCAGAAACCCTACACATGCCCTGACTGTGGGGCTGCCTACATGACATCTAGTCACCTCAAGTCACACATGAGGACACATGCTGTACCACAAGAGTTTCCTTGCACTGAGTGCAACGCTGTCTTCAAAAGAGCAGACCTCTTGAAGTCACACATGAAAACGCACACAGGCCAGAAGCGTCTGACCTGCTCTGAATGCTCAGCAACTTTCAACAGAGCGTGGAACTACAAAGTTCACCTGAGGATACACACTGGTGAGAAACCCTACTCCTGCACTGAATGCCCAGCTGCTTTTTCAGACCCAAGTGCAATGAGAAAACACAAGAGAAGACATGCCGGTAAGGAACCCTATTCTTGCAGTGTGTGTGTGTGTCATTCATTTAACGTCTTTCCACTAATCGTGATATTAGACGGGGAAAAAAAAAAAAATCGTGCCGAAAGAGAGAGATGGGGAAAGAAAGAGCGTATGTGCTTAAGTTTGTGCACGTGTATTGTATGTATGCATGTGCATGTGCTCGTGTGTGTGTATGCGAGTGTGTTTGAGTATGTTTGTGTGCATATGTGTGTGCTTAAATATGAGTGCTTATATGAATAATAATGGTTATTACAAAACACTTAAATTTTTCAAATAAGTTTGAAACGGAAAAAAGCTAAAATTTTAACAGAACTAATTAAAACCATCAAGGCACAGAAACTTAACCTTTCTCAATCCTTGTCACTTTTGAGCTTTGTACATTATTCCATCTTCCCTCCCCACACATATCCCCCATTCCCGCCCCACACACAAAAAAGGAACCTATAAATACTTCCCCAATGGAGTGCGCTCTAAGCATACAAAAAACTCATATGTTAGAGCTGGTGACTCAAAGATGGCCTGTGCACTATTTTGCCTCAACACTGGAATTATTTTTTTCATGTCTTGACATGTAACAATATGATCACGTGCTATTTTCTTTTTACATAAACACACTATGTTTTTAACATATTTTGTTTTAAAAGCATCAAGTTTCCACCTATACATCAATGAAAGTATATTTTTATTTAAACTAAAACTATGTTGAATGATTTTAATATAAAAAATATCAAACTGATTTTGATTGTCATGTTCTATCATTCTATCTTTGAAAGTTTTCGAAATATATACATGTTTAACTAAATTGCACTGGTCATGTACTGATAAGGGTAGTTTAAGATCTTCAGAACCACAGATGTTTTGCTCCACACTTAGCTGCCCTATCTACTTTATCGTTGTAATAAAAGGAACAGTGTGAAGGAATCCAACAAAAGGATAATTGGGTGCCTCCTTCAGCATGTGGATCAAACAGCTTATCTCAATAATCATTTCAGGCTTAGTATGCAAATGAAAATCTTTTATCGCCTGAAGGACTGATTTTGAATCTACACATAACAGAGCTTGAAATATTGTTTGGGGGAAATTTAAAAGGTAATTCAAAGCCATGAGTATTGCTGTTAATTCAGCTGTAAATATGGATATGTTACATCCAATGTAAAAAGATTTCTCCACCCTCAAATCAGGGATTAATAATCCACAACCTGTTTGCTTACCAATACATGAACCAACTGTGTATATTTTTAATTGGTTAGTGTATTTCTCGTCAATATGACACTTGACTTAGTATAACTTGCTAGTATATTGATATTTTCATCTTTTTTGATGTTGGTGTGATCAATTTCAAAATGGGCTTTTTTAAGTTCCCAGGGTGGAATAGGACAAAAAGATGGTCTGGGACTGGGAGAGAAAGTTTCTTTATCTAAAGAAACCCCAGAATCTGAAATTATTTTTGGTGTATAAGTTGCTATAGTTATTTGAGAAGTTATAGACTTTGCTCTTTTCGGAAAATCAAAATCTGATCTTATTTTGATTTCTGATTTAATGTGTGTTTTTCTAGCTGTACTTTTAATGACAAATTTACAACACGTTAAATCTCTATAATCATCTAGAGGAAGTACCTGAGCTTCATAATATGTACATGACGATGATGCATGCACAGGAAGTCCTAGGGCTAATTTCAATGCCTTACATTCAATACTTTGCAGTTTTTGTAATAGATATTTAGGCGCGTTAAAGAATATTTCTTGGGCATAAGTTGTTTTTGATCTCATTAAAGATATACATCTTCAATGTAGCTGGATCTTGTCCCCACTTTTCTTTAGAAATAATTTTCAGAAAGTTTAATGTTTTTCTCGCCTTTGTTAATAAATTTTTATATTCGATATGAAAGTTCCATGATAATTTAGATGTAAAATAAACTCCTAGAAATTTGATCTCTGTAACATACTTAAGAGGAGATATCCAATGTGAAAACAGGCATACTTTCTGGGTTAGATCCACTGTTAAAAAGAATCATATTTGTTTTTTCGGTTGACAGACTTAATCCGTTTAGTTTCATATAATCCACCATCTTATTTAGTTCTCCTTGATAGATCTTTTTGACGAATTTTATATCTCGCTGTGAAGTTTGCAGTGTGTGTAGAAATGTTAATTGATGGTTTACCAACTTGAATTTCTAACTAGTTGAAGGTTTACCTGAAAGCTGGTGTACTTGACTCAGAAAAGGAGCTGTCTTTTGACACCATCAGCTGAGTCATCCTGATCATGTTGCATGTCACTGTGATCCTTTTCCCATTGGATATGGTTGTGACACTGACTTCATCACGTGCCAGTGTGATCACCCTGTTCCGAGTGTGTGATCCTAATCCCACAGTAGTTTGCACAGCCATCATTCTGATCCCAAAATATATGTGATCCTGATCCAACAGTAGTTTGCACAGCCATCATTCTGATCCCAAAATACTGTGTGATCCTGATCCCACAGTAGTTTGCACAGCCATCATTCTGATACCAAAGTGTGATCCTGATCCAACAGTAGTTTGCACAGCCATCATTCTGATCCCAAAATATAGTTGTATCTGTGTGATCCTGATCCCACAATAGTTTGCACAGCCATCATTCTGATACCAAAGTGTGATCCTGATCCCACAGTGATTTGCACAGCCATCATTCTGATCCCAAAATTCTGTGTGATCCTGATCCCACTGTAATTTGTACAGCCATCATTTTGATCCCAAAATATATGTGTGGTCCTGATCCCACAGTGATCTGCACAGCCATCATTCTGATCCCAAAATTCTGTGTGATCCTGATCCCACTGTAATTTGTACAGCCATCATTTTGATCCCAAAATATATGTGTGGTCCTGATCCCACAGTAATTTGCACAGCCATCATTCTGATCCCAAAATCTGTGTGATCCTATCCCACTGTAATTTGTACAGCCATCATTCTGATCCCAAAATATATCTGTGTGATCCTGATCCCATTCTGATATTCTATTCCCATGACCATTGACCAAGCCCCACCACTACAACCCCACCCCACCTCTCTCTCCCTCTCTCTGTCTCTCTCTCTCCTCTCTCTCTCGCTGTCTGTCTCTCTGTCTCTCTCTCTTTTTCTCTCTCTCTGTTTCACAAACTGCAATTAGTTAACAGTATCAGTTAACATTATTTTTCAATGTCTGCCTTCACCCCTCAACCTCTGCTCCTCACACACTGTTCTCTCTGTCTGTCGGGCTGAAGTTTGATGCAAGCTGAAACTGTTGGGCACAGGACAATAACCACCATAGGGCACAGAATTTGGATGTACCTGTAGTGCGGGTCACCAGTCCACACTCCCTCTCCCACCCTCCCTGTCCCAGTCCCTCCCTTCGCTTACCTGATGGTGCAGTGATCACTCACAGCTGAGACAGGGATCTCCTCACCCACCCTCCGCATTACTAGAGAAGCCACCAGTGTCTCCTGTCTTCCTTCCACACTCACTCCAGCTTGACCGTGTGTATGTGTAATCTACCTTGATTTATTCAAATTCCATGGACAGGCCAGATGTCTGTGCCTGCATGTGTCTCGGAGGACAATGTAGTTTCATTCGTTAGCATAAAACTGACTTATACCAGGATCTTAAAAATAGTCATCTGATCTCAACCTCATTAGATCACACCACATGAGTTGGGAAGTGGCAGTCTCATTCCAGACCCAACTTCCCCACCCCCACCTCCATCAGATTACTAACATCCCCACCCCCCTTTTCCATAATGGTATTTTGGCTGTCCTGTTCCTCTGACAGCTTGTCAGTCAGGCAGGCATCAGAGGCAGAATGTTAGCAGCTTAGCACACAAAAAGGGGAGACTAACCTGACCTCACTCCACTGCTCCACCACAGTCTGTAAGACTGTTTACAGTCTGTGTCATACACTTGAAGTGTATGGCAGAGAGGGGAATGTTCATATCTCCTACTCTGAGATCCTGTCGTCAGGTTAACTGATCAACCCAGAAGAACTGTAAGTTGAAACTAAGTTTTAATCTTGAGACATGGATTGCTTGTGATTTATGCCATATCATATGTTTTAAATTTAACAGTATAATTTAATGTCACTACTTGGTAAAATCTGTTAAGGTGATTGATCTCTTAAGATGATTACTGAATACTATATTCTGACAGGATAACTTTATGCCAACACTGGGTGAAATCTGTTAAGGGCTTCGACTCTGGGTGCATTCTGCACCACCCCTGTTTATAGCTTGTATGCTGAGGCAGGATAACTATCCCTCTCGAACTGTTGGCTGAAACTTACCTTAAACTACTGTTTGAATCTATCTTCTGAATCCCAAAACCCTGCATATGATGATGTCCTTGACCCTAAGTTCCAAAAGAAATTCGATAACCACCCCGGTTCCATTCCACCCTTGTAATTCGTATTCATCCCCATTTGATTTTGAACAGTGCAGATATTGACCTTGGAGTTGTGTGTGATTAATCCAAGTTTCTTGATGACCCACGTAGACTTTCTTCACTCCAGAGATCCGGTTTGATTTAGCCTCATACTGTAAAGATACGACAAGCTCCTCAGCGTACAAGTCCTTTTTTGCCAAACTGTGTTCAAAGTTTCCATCCTTCGGAAGAATTTTCACCGACAGTTCCAAATCTGAGGAGGGAGTTGCCTCTGTTGTGTGTTGTGCATAAGGTCCTTTTCAGAGATGTTCTGAACACATCCACTGATAGCTCCATCCATACTGCTGAGTTGACAGCATTGGTCCTGGCCCTTGAAATAGTCTCTAAATCAAAACATACAAGATTTTCTAATTTTGTTGGACTCCCTTGCTGCTTTTGAGGCCATTGCCAGCTGTAACCTGAAGCACCCTCAGCTGCTGAAATTATTCGAATTATACACCTCCCTGAAATCGGATGGATATAACATAGTTTTTGCTTGGGTTCCCAGCCATGTTGGCATTTGAGGCAATGAGTTGGCAGATCAACTTACCAGGGTGCCACAAGGAAATAGTTGAGCAAGGAAACAGTGTGACAGTCCCTCACACTGGTCTGAAACCCAAAGCCCAGGCTTACGTTGGAGAACTCTTGCAAGAGGAATGGAATTTACAGACGGAAAACAAACTTTTTAAAATCCATCCAAACCTGAAAGTTTTTAACCAAGTTCCCAAGGCAGCTGTAAAGAAGAAGGCCTTGTGGCGTTTGCATACAGGCCACTCCTTTACATCCATTCTTATTTTTTAAAAGGTGAAGAAGCTCTGGTGCATTCCATGTCATGTACCACTCACAGTGAAACATATTCTTTTAGAGTGTTAGGACTTGCATGATGTGAGACATAAACATTGTACAGCAGACTCCATGAAAACCTTGTTCAGAGATGTCCCACACGATGTAATTTGTTAATTTCTGGAAGAGATTAACATTTTTCAGCAGATCTAAGATTTTACAGAAGAAAGCTTTTTAACAAAATTTCTGGTGTGTTTTTAGAAGGTGTAGTTTGAAGGGATGTGTGAATGAGCTTTTCTTTTTTTTTTTTTAATGAATTGTGAGTTGACTCCAGTGCGGTGACAGCCCTGTTATGGCCCTTTGCAGTTGGCTGGGCTATAAGCAACATTACCTTACCTTACCTCCACCTCAGACACATAAATGCTACGCTCCTCAGAAACATTGATTCCACCAAGGCCAGGTGTCCAGAAGTGCTGAGCTGATCCTATGCATTTATACAGGAGTTGGTTGGTTGGTTTGTCTTTTCCAACCACCATGCTTGTACTTGTCTTCATCCAGACTGCATTTCTTGACTCCTTGATTTAGTTTGCAGTTCCACTCTATGCCAGTTACATCACCCAGGGGCACTGGGGTATCTCCTTGCCTATTGGGTTGTCAGTTGAACCACATTTAAAAATAAAAAACTTGCACCATACGTAGAGTTCTGCTAGCACACAATGTAAGGTTTTCATGTGTTTGTGTGTCTCAGGGTTCACATTATTGCACTTAGCATGCTCCCTTTGCCCCTGTTGTGTTGGCTCCCTTTTGTGTACTAATATGCCCATTTTGTTATATGCTGTTTCGTTTCAGTCTGTGAATTACCCTAATGTATCCACATTACCATGTTGCTGCATAGACTACAGACTGGCATGTTGTTTGATGCACGTTGTCATTTAACACTGCATATGCTTACTCCCTGCACAGTGAGCAAGTAGTTTAAGTTACTGTACAACAAACCCTCATAAATGCCAAGATGTGCACACCGTTTACATTCATGAGCGTTCATTTCCTCAAGCATTGTATTAGTACACATGTGTGGGCTCTTAGAATATACCTGCCCTTCCAAGCATATTTTGCCTTGTACCACACATCCTTTGCCATATGATGCAAATCCACACTTCTTCCATTTTAGGGTGCATGTGGTCGCTTTACTTCTTAACATGCATGCATTGCCATTGGACATAGTATTCTCATCTTGCCTAATTACATGGCTTGCATGCCTTCTTACCTTTGTGCACATGTGTATACATGTTCCTCAGCACACCAGTTCTGCCTTTCACTTTGTGCATATATCTCCCTTTAGCTCAAGCATATATCTCATCTACCTTCCCTTACTTTCTACTTGCCAAAGGTAATGTGTGTTGCTGTTATGCCTGCTTTCGTTTCAGTGCCTGTGTAATATTTGATGGGGTCATTGCCTGTATAACCTGTCGGGGACACTCATCACTCACAGGTAGCCTAACCACTTGTGAGCAAGGACTCTGCACTCATGCATTCTTCGTCTTGCACATGCGCAAATTCCCAGAACACTCCGTTGCATGCAAGCTCTTCCCAGGCAACCAGCATTCCAAGGCGACCCTTCATCTCCCCCTATATTGCTCCTTGGTCTTCTGCTTAGAGTGTAAGACAGGTTCCAGTTTGTTCTGACATATCACCAAGTTATGTGGGGGGGTGAGATGGAGGCGGTAGGAGGAACAAGGCTGTACAGTATACGCTGTCTGTGCTTTCCTTCACGCCAAGGGTATTCTTTGAGATTCCACAATTTGCATATTGCCCATACTGGTGACCTGCCCATGATGAGCAGACAGGGATTCCTTACCTCCAAGCGCAGTGCCCTGACCCTAATGCACATTAAAAGAGGGGCCACCACCTCCTTGGCAGCCCTCAGGCACTCTTCCACTTAGGCACAGTCTGGATGTTTAACATCATGGACTGTCAAAATCGAGAGGGGGAGGGGTGTGGAATCAAGAACTTCCTTTTCATAGTATTCTCAGCCTATGAGCACCCAAGAGGCTCAAGATCTAGGGGAAGAACTAAAATGTAGACTCAACAAATTAAGGCAGATGCATTTATGTCAATTGTATCTTGGGCGGCTGAGATCTCACATTTATCAAAAGTCAGAGGGCAAGTGTTAGGACTTTGCCAAGCTGGACTTTCAGACATTTATCTACAAGCCAGGTTCTGTACTATCCATAGAAACCTGGGTTCTTGGGACTGGCCTAGCACAGGATCAAGAATCCATGCAACCACATGGCCAAGAAGACCCAGAAAGGATCAGCCTGCCTGGACCAGTCAACAGCAACCTGAGAGAGAGCTGCACACCTCTCCAGCAAACAAGCTAAGAGCCAGAGAATCCCCTGGACATCATCTCAAGTTATCGAACCATTCCCTCCCTTTATGATGAGCTAAGGTGGAAAAAGACCAAAGACTGATTTGACTGAAGTTCTATTGATTTGTATGTTTCACTCTTGTATACTCAAGTAAAAGCTGGTGTCTGAAATTGCACTTAACTTACGAGTGTCGCTCATTTGTTGTTCACACATTATCTCATGTTTGAACTTTTTTCTGATTCTGTCTGTCACGAGGAGCATAAGCACTTTTAAGTGCATAAGGCGAAGGTGAAGTATTCCTGAGCCATTCTTGAGTATTTTTAACAATCCCGAGAAAAATAAGAATCGAGAAAAATAAGAATTTCTTTCAATGACTAGTACCGGAAAGATACTCTTTCCACCACTACTAGGAAGAGAGAGGTGAAATATTTATATGAAAACTACTGTATAATTGCGATAGAGAAGACACTTGGAGTCCTACCCCTTGAGGGCCACACTTGCCACCCCTACTCATCACAGTAGCCTTTCTTGTGCTTTGAAGTCTGCATTGTTTCTTGTGATACAGTACATGACACAAAAATAGGGAATTTTTGCTTGGTCTCTGATTTGCTCAGCATACTTAGCGATTCACAATCTTGTTTGTTGAATGTAAGCAAGCAGAAGTATGGCGCTGCTCTTTAGCCAGAAGCATAAATGATTTTATTAAGTTGTTTTTGTACTGGGCTAACTATTAAAATCTTACCAAGCAGACCAGCGCACTGGCCATACTTGGCAACAGTTTGACTGGGTAAATTACAGCTAATGAAACATGAACGATAAAGATTCTTCTTATTGACTTGAAATGGCTCAGGTGTATGAGAATCACTGACTAATGTTGGTTCAGTGTGTTATAATGTGACATGTTAATTTTATGTTCAATCATCATCATTGTTTATCTACACTGTGCCATGTGTGTGTGTGTGTGTGTGTGTGTGTGTGTGTGTGTGTGTGTGTGTGTCTGTGTGTGTCTGTGTGTGTGTATGAGAATCACTGACTAATGTTGGTTCAGTGTGTTATAATGTGACATGTTAATTTTATGTTCATTCATCATCATTGTTTATCTATACTGTGCCATGTGTGTCTGTGTGTGTGTATGAGAATCACTGACTAATGTTGGTTCAGTGTGTTATAATGTGACATGTTAATTTTATGTTCATTCATCATCATTGTTTATCTATACTGTGCCATGTGTGTCTGTGTGTGTGTATGAGAATCACTGACTAATGTTGGTTCAGTGTATTGTAATGTGACATGTTAATTTTATGTTCATTCATCATCATTGTTTATCTATACTGTGCCATGTGTGTGTGTGTGTCTGTGTGTGTCTGTGTGTCTGTGTGTGTGTATGAGAATCACTGACTAATGTTGGTTCAGTGTGTTATAATGTGACATGTTAATTTTATGTTCATTCATCATCATTGTTTATCTATACTGTGCCGTGTGTGTGTGTCTGTGTGTCTGTGTGTGTGTATGAGAATCACTGACTAATGTTGGTTCAGTGTGTTATAATGTGACATGTTAATTTTATGTTCATTCATCATCATTGTTTATCTATACTGTGCCATGTGTGTGTGTGTTCTGTGTGTCTGTGTGTGTGTATGAGAATCACTGACTAATGTTGGTTCAGTGTGTTATAATGTGACATGTTAATTTTATGTTCATTCATCATCATTGTTTATCTATACTGTGCCATGTGTGTGTGTGTCTGTGTGTGTGTATGAGAATCACTGACTAATGTTGGTTCAGTGTGTTATAATGTGACATGTTAATTTTATGTTCATTCATCATCATTGTTTATCTATACTGTGCCATGTGTGTGTGTGTGTGTGTGTGTGTGTCTCTGTGTGTGTGTGTGTGTGTGTGTGTGTGTGTGTGTGTGTGTGTGTGTGTGTATGAGAATCACTGACTAATATTGGTTCAGTGTGTTATAATGTGACATGTTAATTTTTTTGTTGATTCATTGTCATTGTTTATATAAACTGTGCCATGTGTGTGTGTGCATGTGTATATGTGTGTGTGTGTGTGTGTGTGTGTGTGTGTGTGTGTGTGTGTGTGTGTGTGCGTGTTTCAGAACTGAAGAAGGTGAAGAAAATTATCAGACCTGAAACTTCAGATGGAAAAACCACCAGCAGAGACAGGCCTGGGAAGGTGGAGGAGGAGGGCAGCTTCATGGCCGTGAATGATTTGGACAGGACAAAGACTGTCAGAGATGTGATAGTAATTAAAGATGAGTTTGTGGACAATCAGATATCTGGGAGCAGTGTTGAGGATGCAGACACTGCTCGTAGCGCCTGCGTGAAGGAGGAGGAGCAGAGCGGCCGACAGACTCCGGTGATTGTGAAGATGGAAGTGGTAGATGATGAGTGGCAGCCAAAGACTGCTGGCAGCAAGATGAATGTGTCGCTCTGCAATATGAAAATGGAGGCAGAAGTGGGGTATCTTAGCATTCATAGGAATATTAAGCAACCAAGTGTAAAACCTGATCCTGAGGCAGAAATTAAAACTGGCAGCATCACACCTGATCCTGAAACGGAGTCTAGTGTTGATAAGGGCATAAAGGGGAGCAGTGACTGCACCTCACCGGAGGAGAATCAGAATGGCCAGGCTCCTTTGATAGGTATCAAGAAGGAAAGGACTGAGAAACTGGGGGATCCGTGTTCTTCCAATAGCAGTGACAGCTTCTGTTCGATGGACAGTGCCACAAAATCAGGCAGAGCCCTTGATGTCATGGTTCATTTTGAAAAGTGCGTTGTGGAGCAAGAAACTGAGCATGATAAAAGCTATTCCATGTTCTCCTCTGTGTCTGACGATGTAACTCATGACTGCAACTGGAAAGATGAGAGCATGGACAGTGTAGAGCTCGGTGTACACCACTTGGACCAGGATGTAGAAGGAAGAGGCAGCAGTGTGGGAAAGGGGATCAACATTGTAACTCATCAAGAAGATGAAACCACTACTTTCTCAACCGGTATCAAGGAAACACTCAAAATAAACCGGGATGGCCCAATTGTTTGTTCAGAATGTAACAGAACCTTCAGCCGACCTTGTGGCTTGAAGGTTCACATGAAGACACACAGTGAAGTACATGTTTGCCCTGAGTGCAACAAAACGTTTTCCAGAATGTACAACTTGAGAGTGCACTTGAAGCAGCACGCTGGTGAAAAACTGTTCGTCTGTCAGCAGTGCAGTGCAGCTTTCGTCACATCCAGTCAGTTGAAGGTGCACATTAGGAGTCACACGGGGGAAAAACCTTTCTCCTGCCCAGAGTGCTCTGCAGCTTTCCCTACCACCAGTGCCCTGAAGACCCACCAAAGGACGCACTCAGAACTACGGCCCTATGTCTGTGGGGAATGCCATGCCACGTTCAAACAACGCAGCTGTTACAGGGTCCATTTGAGAGTACACAATGGGTGGAAAGAGCGGAAACGGTTCTCGTGCACAGACTGTGATTCTATGTTCTTCACAGCATCACGAATGCGAGCACACATGAGAAGAACCCACCTGAAAGAAAGACCCTTCTCCTGCAGTGAGCATAACTGCAAGAGTGTGTATGGCACAAGATGGCAGCTGAAAGTTCACATGAGAAAGCACACAGGTGAAAAACCATTTCGTTGTACAGTGTGTGAGGCAGCGTTCTGCACCAATTATCAGTTGAAAGCACACATGAGCAAACACACAGGGAAGAAACCATATGCCTGTGTGGAATGCAACAAGGCATTCACAACCTCCGGTCATCTCAGAGTACACAAGAGACTCCACAGCGGGCATAAGCCCTTTGTCTGCTCAGAATGTGGTGTGGCTTTTGCCACATCCAGCCACTTGAAAGTGCATGTGAGAAAGCACACTGGTGAGAAACCCTACATATGCCCTGACTGTGGGGCTGCCTACATGGTGTC
Source organism: Conus canariensis (assembly GCA_033310375.1). Lineage (NCBI taxonomy): Eukaryota > Metazoa > Mollusca > Gastropoda > Neogastropoda > Conidae > Conus > Conus canariensis. The sequence goes on along the minus strand of CM065730.1, from coordinate 16,825,480 downwards.
CAGTGACCTCAAGTCACACATGTGGAGACATACTACACTCAAAGGACTTCCTTGCACTGAATGCAAGAAGGTCTTCACCAGAAAGGACCGTTTAAAATCACACATGAAAACACACAGAGTCCAGAACCCCCACACTTGTTCTGAATGTTCTGCAACTTTCACCAAGGTGTGGAACTATAAGATTCACCTGAGGACACACACTGGCGAGAAACCCTTTCCCTGCACTAAATGCTCGTTGGCCTTTGCAGACTCCAGTGCAATGAAGAAACACATGAGAATACACACTGGTGAAAAACCTTATACCTGTGATGTGTGCGGTAATGCTTATAGATGGTCTGGTAACCTGAGGGCTCACATGACATCCCATGTTAGAGACTTTGAAAAAGATATGTCTTCTTGCAGCACACAGGCTGACCCTCCCGGGTCCTGAACCCTGTTGTAAATCTCTGTGATCCCAATCCTGTTGTATCCCTGTGATCCCAATCCTGTAGTATGTCTGTGTGGTTATGGTCCTGTTGTATGTCTGTGTGACCCTGATCCCATCATATGTAAGTGATCATGATCACACTGTATGTTTGTGTAGATCCTGATCCCATTGTGTGTCTGTGATCCTAGTCCCACTGTGTGTCTGTGTGATCCTGATCCCATCATATGTAAGTGATCATGATCACACTGTATGTTTGTGTAGATCCTGATCCCATTGTGTGTCTGTGATCCTAGTCCCACTGTGTGTCTGTGTGATCCTGATCCAATCGTATGTCTTATGTCTGTGATCCTGATCCCATATTCTTTGTGTGATCCTGATATTGTTTCATGTTGGTGTGATTCTGAATGAATTGTGTGTCTGTGATCCTGATCCTATTGTATGTATGTGATCCTGATCCAATTGTATCATGTCTGTGATCATGAATGAATTGCATGAGATATGTCTGTCTGATCCTGATCCCATCATATGTCAGTGAGATCCTGATCCCATCCTTATCTCATAGTGTGTGATCCTGATCCCATCATGTTTTATCCTGATCCCATTGTATGTCTGATCCCGATCCCATCATATATCTGTATGATCTGATCCAATTGAATGTGTGATCTTGATCCCATTGTATGTCTCTTTGATACTGATTCTGTTGTTGATCTGTCTGATCCTGGTCCCATTTAATGTGTGTGCTTTGTCAAAGACGACAGCAAAAAGAAAACCACCTTTTGTTCACACTGCTGCTTTTCCTTCAATTTTGTGTGCTTTTTTTTTCCCTGTTCTTTTATTAAGGCAAATGGTTAATTGGTGTTGAAATCATGCCAAAGCATTGACTGCAGCTGGTGCTTTTTTTTGTGCATGGGACAGATGAAACAGATGGCATGAAACGAAGGACAGTGTGAGCAAGTGTCAGTTACCAGTGACTGTGTAACTGAACTTCTTGTCACAAATGCATCTCGTCAAGCACTTAGCTGGGAGGAGAACTGCTGCAAGACTGCAAACCTGACGGTGCAGGACTCGGAACCTGGAAATCTGAAGTCGAGAGGCAGGACATCTGAGATGTTTAGGTAGCAACCTCGGAAGTTTTCAGAAATGTCCATCATTGTCTCGTTCAATTTTGAGAGAATGTTTTGACGGGATGCTGTGAAGGTCGATAGGAAAAAAAAAATCAACAAATGTGCGTGTTAATCTTTTGACCAAGTCATTTGATTATAACTATTCTCAAGATATCGTTGATGCATGGGGTAATAATTTTCTGGTATTATCATGTTGTATATACATCCCACTTTAAAAGTCTAGCATGCTCTTAACAGACCACAGATGAGAATGAAACAGGGTATTAGTGTAATTGTAATATTAAAAAGAAACAAATCCACATCAAAATATTTTTGTTGATCAGATAACTTTCTGATGGAATGATGCGATGCATTATCACACAGTTTTCACAGTGTCAGTGAGAACCTTATGTGGTTGCATTTTCATTTCATGTTATTTCCAGTCCAGGAAACTGGGGGGGGAGGGGGGGGGGGGGCTCTGTACCATGTACAGCTGACAGTAAAGTTGTAGCAATGCAAATGATAGTTATAGCTGCAACAATCTTTTGTTTTAAATGCATGCAGCAGCTGACTGCAGAGTTCCGTAAATTTATGCTAATGATAGCCATAGCTGACACTGTGGCTCCAGAGTTATCTCAGTGTTTGTGCTATTGATAGTCATAACTGTTGGCTATTTGTTTTGATCAGTATGATTGTCTCAGGTTGTATAGCTTTATTTTGATGATAATGCTAGTGACTGCAGTTATCTTAATGCTGGTGGCTGGTAATACAGCAGGTATCCTATGTATTGTTAATGATACCATGGCTAATATAGTGATAAAGTTATCTGGGTGTAAATTATAGCCAGAATGATAGCCATGGCAATTCATGAATGTTTTGACAACCATAATTGAATTTGGAGTTACAATGATTTGGATATTTCATGTCGTTTAAGGCCCATCCACCTACAACTCAATATACCGGGGCTGTGTGATGCTGATGACAAATTACAGCATTATTTTATTGCTAACGATAGCCATGAGTGATAGAAATGGTATATCACAGGTCAAAACTACTTATTGCTGTGACTGGTAAAAGAATGTCAGTCTGTTAACACATGATGAAACTCTAATAATGTTGGTTTCAACGTGGGATAACTGCAGGCCGGATTTGAAAAAAGCAACACCAGAATAAACGCTCCATCAGACACAAAAAACAAACCAACAAACAAATAAATAACAAATACAACTCATTTTGACCTATTTGATCATCTTTTTCAGGCAAAACAAATAACTTTCAAGACAGTGAAAACGAAGGATGAACAGACGGTCACTAAATTTATCTCATTGGATGTAAAATTTGGCCATGGATGAACGTCTAATACTGTTGACCTTTTGATTAAAGTGCTAACAGATTACACATGGAATAGGCACTGTGTCCGTTATTTCTTGATGCTGAGAAAGAGCTGCAATACATACATGGTCAGTTGAGCTATACTTCACTTCTGCTGCTGGGTGAGATGATGGAGCATTTCCAAAACACAGTTCAAATTCACAGTGTTTATTGCTCACCTGACTGCAAAGTCATTTATACTCAGGGTTGTGTTAGGATTAATGTCACATCTGTTTAAATTGCAAGTGTATGCATGTAGGTACTCTTTACCTTGTCTTTTTACTAGAAGATAAAGAGTGATGTACATGTGTATTTGATGAGAAAAAGAGGTTGTGCGGACTGGTGTGTGTTACAGAGAGATGTGCAGGTGCATGGTTGTAATGATTAAGAAAGTGGTTCTGTTCACTGTTTGTGTGGAAATGTATACAATGAGATCAAATAAAATGAAAGTGAAATGTTATAACTGAAATTGGTATGGGAGCAGTTTCAATTTGTCAGAAAAGGATGCTTGTATATTTACCTACTGAAATCAGCCAGTTTGGTCTTCATCGTTCTCTTTGCAGTGTTCTGTGTTTTCTTCAGCCAAAATTAGAAGTGATTCCTTTTTTCTTCTTTTTTACTTTTTTTTTTTTTTTTTTTGGGGGGGGGGGGGTTGAATTTAATTAATTTGTTAAAATTTGGACATAGTGTGCCCTGACAACAAAGGATTAGCTCGTTTCCAATGTAAATGCACGCACACAAGCAAGTGCATGGTTATTGTGTTGGATGTATATGTCACGGAGCAAATGAGAAATCAGCAATCCTCCTGGAGTAAATGGCGATTGTAATTTTCATTGGGGTAACCAAGAATTGGCTGCTGCACTGGTGTAATTTTGAATTGTGTGTGTGTAAATGACATGTTGCGAATTGCACCAGAACAGTTAGCCATTTGCTGGAAAGACTTTAAAAATAAGTAGTCGTTGATGTGTGTTGTGTGTGTGTGTGTGTGTGTGTGTGTGTGTTTCCTTATTCACTACATTTGTTAAATGTTAGAGTATTTTCATAGCCCAGGTGTATTGAGTTTTTCCATTTTTCTTTCACAGACAAGTAGCTACCTTTGCCTCGATCAATGTCATGGAAATCAGTTTGACGAATTTGAACAAACTGTGAACTGATGACAAAGGATTTATTACTTTTAGGTTTACACACACACACACACACACACACACACACACACACACACACACACACATGCAATTGTATGCATATGCATGGTTATTGTTTCAGAAAATACACATTCACAGATTTATCATTTTCCACATTAACCACGTTTGTTAAATGTTGTGAGAGTATTTTCATAACCCAGATGTGATGAGTTCTTCAGCTCTCTTTCACCAATAAAAATGATCGTCTTTGTCTGAATATTATAGAAATATCACTCAGACTGCTGATAAACTTTGATTGATACTGAAGCATCAGATGAAAATGAGTAGCATGTGAATCAATGAAAATATAAACTTTGTTATCAACTGAACTGACTTCTTTTTATTGTTAAAGGAAGACTAAACAGGATAACTTTATATGGTACACCAGTACATTCAAAAGCACTGGTTTCAAAATTGATCATTTTGTACACATCAGATTTTGTTTCAAGTTGAAATATTGAAAGAAAAGTCAAGGTGAATGATGATGACCTTCTTCCTCTCTTGCTCCCCTTCTTTTTTCTTCTTCTCTCTCTCTCTCTCTCTCTACTCTCTTTCTCTCCTTTTTTCTCCCCTTCTTGTCATGAACATGCAAAATGTTCTTAACAGTTAACCTATCATGAGTGTCTCTCTAAAAATGCAGCTGTTGTGTTCAATTTTTTTTTTAATACCAAAATGAGATGTTTATAAGCAGAAAAGGTGATGACATGTTAAAACATGAATAAAGAAATAATTGTTGTTTTAGAAAAGAAGAGGAGAATTGTGTTGAATAATGGATTTTTGTTTTGTTTTGAAAGAGTCCTATGTAGAGGTAGTCATCAACTGTGTATGCTGCCCCTTGTTTGGATGCTGAGCTATAGGTGGTGTCCATATAAATCTGTGTCTTCAGCGTTTTGTGCTACAGATTGCCTTTCTTTCCTGTACCTGTCTCATAGAGATTATGGCACCAATATCCTGTCAAGCCTGGAATTTCCATCATTCAGTTTTGACAAAATATCAATGTTATGTTTTATATGTGAAAAAGTAATTTGCATGCGGTGCATTAATCAGACTATGTGTTCATTTTCAGCTTGAATTTTAATCTCTGAGACGTTTTCTTAAAAGTGTTAATTACTTGGGCAACTCTTGCTATGCATCAAAAAAAAATTGTAGGTGAATTTTTTTAATCAAGTCATAAGATGCATCTGTTCAGGATCTTAGTGTTTCATTATGCATGTGAAAAGAGTGAATCTATGTTATAACTCTGATTTGCAGTCATACATTTGTTTCTTCTTTTCTACTTGAGCCATGCCTGTTCTTTTGTTTGATGTTTTTTTTTTTCACTGGTGGAATTTGTAATAACCATCAGAATAGTTAGTGACATATACATGTGTCTGGTGGGTATGTGTGGTATGTACCTCTGTTTCCTCTGTGTGTGTGTGGTGTGTGTGTGTGTGTGTGTGTGTGTGTGTGTGTGTGTGTGTGTTTAAGTTGATAATCTTCAGGTATCTGAATCCTGCAATTAAAGTTTGTTTAAGATTAGTTTTAAAACTTTGATTTTGTGAAGTTCAGACTCTTGTTTCTTCCTGAAAAAAAAATCTGATTTCATTTTGCTTTCAAGATTTTGATTTATGAATTTTGGACCTCTTTGAATCTGAGGAAGATGTTAAAACTTTCATTTTTGAACTTTGGTTCTATTTGAACCTGAGAGAAAAGAAATCTGTTTAAATTTGCTTTCAAAACTTTGACTTTTGAATTTTAGTTCTGTTTGAACCGGAAAAAAATGTTTTGTTAATATTTAAAGTTTGATTTTAAACTCAGTTCTGTTTGAACCTTAAAATAGTTCTGTTTCAGATCTGTTGACCTCCCCTCCCCTAATTTTGTTGTTGTTGTTGTTGTAAACATCAGTTTTGCTTGAATCTGGGGGAAATTTTGTATTCAAGATTCCAGACCTGTTTATCCATACGATTTTGACGTATTTTGTACATAAGTTTGATGAAAATGTGATAGATGGGGGGTGGGGGAGCAAGCTTGAGACGAAGTCCTTCGGTGGTAATTGCACTTGCGATGTGTAGCCATGTGTGCCAATTTGAAGGCTTTGACTGAAGGGCAACAACTTGCGCTTGTTTTCTCATGCAAAATTGCGTCTGGCTGTCTCTACTTCTTAAAAAACGTGCCCTGAAATATCTGGGGGGAAAAATTGCGAGAGAACATGAATTTGTACCACAGTAGGTTGGTAAATTGTGTTTGAAAGTATAAACTTGTGTTGGATGAATCTATATTCACTGTCCTTACCATAGTTACTGCACGATCAGGTATCCCTTTACCCTATTCCATGTGAAAGCAGGTGAAAATGAAATGAATTATTTACACACACATTCCCTCTTCCATTTTTTCAAAAAGTTTGGAAAATGAAGTATCTCCCCATCCTGCTTTTTCAAAAATTTGGAAAATGTATACACACTTCTTTGTAGAAAAGTACACCAATAGCAGTTGTAAGGTAAACAGGTCTGAGAGTCTTTTTAAAACCCTTATTTTTGAATTTCAGTTTTGTTTAAATCTCTAAAAAAAAGTATTGAATTTAAGATTGTCTTAAAACTTTTATTGTTTGAGACTCGTTTTCTGTTTATACCTGGAAAAGGGTGTTCGGTTTACCATTTATCATCTTATTAATGAAACAAACCACATGCTTTTTTATGCGTTTCTTTTTCTTTCTTTCATTTTATTAAATTTGTTATTCTGTATGTGAAACATGACAGATGGATAATGATCACGTTTGTTGTTGTTGATTTTGCCTCCACCGAGGAGGTTATATCTTCACCCACACCATAAGGGCCTGAACAGCTCTGGATGAGGGCCAGCCTCATGATTCTTTTGATCCTGGGGTTGTTGATTCGAATTTCTGCTGGGCTGTTTCGGTATCAGGGGATTTCCCTCTGAGTTATCATTGGTTCTGATTCCACTTCCCAAAAAGTCCATCGAATGAGACTTAAACCAAGGTTCCTAGAGTGAATGCATGTCTAACATCTTACACACATATAAAATCCCATCAACTTTCAAAAGAGTATGCCAGTTTGGCCGTTAGTATGGATGACACACAGACACATAGTATGCTGCACCAAAAGATTGAAAACATGAATGGAAAACTGGGTGACTGACAGACGGAATGATGTGGGAAGCAACTGAATGTAGTGCAAGCAGGCAGCTCTTCAGTCAGCTCTATCCAAGTAGGCAGTCACTCGTGTAAACAAAAGTGCAAATAGTAAAGCACTAGGTTGGTCTCTAACTGAGGATAGGTGCTATATATAAGTACTCTAAATAATAATGACATCTACTTGTCTGTTCACAATATGACCCAAAAAGTAGTCAATAGATTTTGAACAGAACTTGGTTGGAAGATGGAATGTCACCATTGAATTTTACTGTGGATGTGGATCAGAAGGAGGATCCAGGATTTGACAGGTCTACACTTTTCCAAGTGTCTTTCTATTATCTCCACCCATGAGTGAGTTTGTGTATTTATTTATCTATCAGCAGGAAATGCTGAAACAAATTTAACAAAACTTGACAGAAAGAGGGAATGGGGCACCAAGGATAAATCTGTTAAATTTTGTTGCGGATCAGGATTAGGTGACTGATCCAGGCTCCGCTCTGCAAAGTAATTGCATATTTTCCACTAATGATGATCAGTCTGAATTGACTGTAATGACTTGATAAGTATCTTTGAAGAAATGGAATGTCAAAAGTTATGGAGATAGATATGTTGCCATTTTGCATTTTCCATATTATAGTTAAACAAAATGCATGAGTGATCTATTTTTCAGTACAGTCCATTTCGGCCATTACCTTCCATGACAGACAAATAAGGTTCATGTTCATTCATGACTGACTTTCAGAGTGGATGGTTCCAGGGTCTGTTTCAGCTTTGCAGAGGTCTGCACTGTCTGATGTGCCATTCTAGTTTTGCGTAGTTTTGTTTTGTTACATGACTTGCATTTGAACAGATATTGAATAAAGAAAAATACAAATTTACAGTCTGATTATCCATATTTGGTGTGCAAGACATTGCTCTTGTTTGTGCATGTGTTTGTGTTTGTTCGCCAGTACACTTCCAGACATTTTGTATGTGCCTAAATTCTCTTCTCTCTCTCTCTCTCTCTCTCTCTCTCTGGTTTGTGAGAACAGTCTATATGACTTTGGTTGCTCACTTTAATTTAGTCTTATAAAACTCTTTTTTTTATTGTTGTTCAGTGGTGATTGTGGTGGTGTGGTAGTGGTGGTGGTGGTGGTACATTTTACTGTTGACAAAGTTGAGTGTGTGTGCGTGTGTGTGCATAAATGCATATTTGATAATCAGATGCCTCAATATCCACAATCTCAGTATTATTTAACACACTGCTATAAAATCGAAAAATATGTGGCTTATGTTAATTTGTCATGGAGTAAGTTTCATCATAACTGGTTGTTATACAAACCTGTGTTTGAAAGTTGATAGCCAAGAAATATGAGGCTAATGACTGACAGACACGCACTGTACAGCAAATTTTGATCTGATTTTGCTTGATTGTCTTTTTCAATTCTTTCCTTCTGTATTTTTGTTTGTTTGTGTGTTTCCAATGATATTTTGTTTGGTATATATGGATACTCTTCACATATTGAGTTGATTGTAATCTTCCTTTCTTTTTATTAATATAGATACCTGTTCTTTTCTCAGTTAAAGCAATGTTGACATGTATGTTCTTTTGTTCTTTTCGTTATGTTGTTTGTAATTAGTTTGACATTAAAAGGAAAAAAAAACAAAAGAAAATCAACTGCAGAAAACCATTAAAACAACAACAACAACAAGAAAACAAACAAGCAAGGGTAGTACATGAAGCACAAGAGAGAGAGAGACAGAGAGATTGAACACAAGTCGGCTATGATAAAACCAACACACACACACCACCACACACACACACACACACACACACACACACACATCAATTGTAGGCCTACTCCATAAAATCGAATGTCCAAGAAACGTGGCGCATACAGCCTCTCGTCAGTCATGGAATACATTAAAATAATCGAGAATCATGGCGTTGTACAGCCAGTCAAAATGGTTGGAACTGTCCCGAATGATTCGAAAACCATCAAGCAGATATAATCATTGCTGAAGAACAGACTGGATTCCGCAAAGGCAGAAGTACCATAGATAATATCTTTAACCTACGTGTCCTTGGCGAAAAACGTCTCCAGCACCAGAGGGAATTCTACCACGTCTTCATAGACTTCAAGAAGAAAGTTAACATCGGGCAGAAGCCTGTCAACACCATCAGATTACTGTACTCCAAAACGACTAGCCTGGTCCTCACACAGGGTGTTCTTTGTGAATGGTTTATACTTCAGCAGTATGGGATCCAAACCAGAAATCTCTCAACGGCGTCAAAGATGAATATAGATTGTCCAAACTTAAACACAGTGCAGAAAGACAAGAACATCGCCATGAAACTCAAGATTGGGCTCCTGCGCACACTGGTGTATTCCATATTCCTTTACTCACTCGAGACATAAGAGTTGGTCCTAATCACTTGTTGAACGATCATTACAAGAGAAAACATTCACTCTGGTAAGTTCATGACCTGTGCGCTCAGCAGGAGATTCATAAATTGCAACGGTGCTGAACCAAAGATATGCCTTTTTCAAACAATCCTCAAATTAAATCTCCTCAAGTCTCAATCTCGTTCACATCATATCACATTCACATTACCTTTCAATCCCCCCACTCCCACCATTTATGCATAGCTCATAAAATGAAAAGGTCAACAAACATGGCGTAGCGCACTTACTCAACAGTCATGAATGTTTGAGATTAATGACATACTACAGCATACAAAAGTACGAAACACCTGAGAAAGATCAGGAAGCACTCAAAAGATAGTTTCTAGATTTTTTTTTCTGCACTTTGATCCTATTCTAGAACTCTAAGATCCCCGGCATTTTGTAAACTAATGTCACGCGAGACTTAACACATCTAGATGTGACATGACAGATGAAAAAAGTCGATCTGCTTGGAACACCATGTCATATCCTGTATCCTTGTTATCCCCCCCCCCCCCCCACCCCGTATCCTTGTCATACCCTGTATCCATGCCCACTACTATTTCGCTTTCTCACATGAACTTTCTGTGGTTTTGCCTGACTTCTATGATTTATCTGTAGCTGACCGTATTGATTCCGACAGTTTGCCAGTGACAGCATGTGTTGTTTTTCCAAATGAACGTTCATTGGTATTTGTATGCAAAACGAGAATTTTGTTAGACATAAACTTGTGTGGGACGAAAAGTGTGTTGATACATATACCAGTATTTGTGCAGTGAAGAAATACACACCAAATTTGATCTTGTAATTGATTTAATTGATGGTAACGTGAATGATGCTCTAAATTTTCAATGATTTTGTGAAGAAAAATGCTGAATCCAAAAAAAAAAAAAATCATTTAACAACAATGAAATTCATGTAAATGGTTTTATTTAGAATGTAAACTTTGTTTAGAAACATTAGCCGATTGTTGGGGATATTTCGTCGTTTATTAACATTTGAAAAGAAAATAGATACAATAATTGGGGAAAAAAAGCAATTGCCAGATGTGAATATAAACATTTACTAAAGCAGAAGAGGACACAATTCAACAAAGCTTTACTAGATAAACTTGTAACGACAGTGAAAACAAAAAAGAATTTTGGGACATTGTTCATAATGAATCTCTCAAAAGAAAACAGCCGAGAACTAACGTATCTATTGATTCTTGGTTTCACCATTTTATAGCTTTGCTGGAGATGGATGCTGACAACACAGTAAATGAGATCAGATGATGATAAATGGAGAGATAAGTAATGTTTCTTATAGCCAGCGACGCAAGGCACATCAGGGCTGGATAAATGGAAGCCACATGAATCGTCCAATATCTAAAGAAGAAAATTGCTTGCATTTAGAAAACAACAACCACCACCCAACATAAAGCAGCGGTCCTGATGGTATTATAGGAGTAGACAAACACCAAATGAACTTGTATATGGTGAAACAAATCAATATCCAATATATTTAGATTCCGCTGATAAGTGTTGCCTATTCGTTACCAGCTAGGTTGATTCAAATGGGGGATTACAGGATTCCACGTGAAGCAGACATGCTGTATGACCTGGATGCAAGAAGTAAAACAAACAAACAAACAAAAACGAAACAAACAAGCTGGGTAACAACTATTCGTTTGCTTGTGTTTGTTTTAATATTGGGTTTTGTTTTGTTTGGGCGAGTCAAGATATTGGAAGTGTTCATGGCTTTATACATTGTTTTAAGCAAAGGCGTATTCACTGGCGAACTTGGTCCAATATTATCCAAACTAGTGGTATTTTCAGCTTGTTCAGAACTGTTTGAATTTACTTCAAATTAAAATCTTATTTCCATTTAGATATAGATAAGCATCTGAAATACATCATAACTAGATTTAGGTTAGGGATTTCTCAGCTGGCGTTACATCGTTATCGATATAAAACGTTTATATCTAACGACTTAATTTGTTCCTTATGTATTGAAAGCTCAGAAAGTGAGGTGCATTTTGTTCTCTGTTGCCCAGCACTTAAACGTCTACGCGAAACGTTAATTAAGCCTGAATGATGTAGAGATCCTTCACTGTTTTAAGTTAAGTTTGTTAATGTCTCTGAAGATATAAGCAAATTTTCTTTGTTTTTGTATAAAGGATTTAAAATGTGAGGTGTTCCATTTTCGTTTCTTTCAGAATTCTGAACCCATATCTTGTGTACATTCTATTTGCAATAAAATTGTGGATGGCCTCTTATGTGTGTTTATCACTCAAACGCAGATTAGATGGTGGTGAAGATGATTCAACTTTTCCCCGTGATCACCTTTCCCAGTCCCGCAGCTCTCATTTGCGATTTTTTGTTCTTATCTGAAACACGCTGTAATTATATTCCGAATGAAAGGTAAATGGGGATAAAGTGGTTTTGGGTATGAGAGGAGTGAGGAAGGGGGAGGGGGGGGGGGGGAGTGAGCAGGCGCATTGTCGTGAAAACTATCGTCATAAGCACACTCTATCATCGATGCTTCTGCTGGATATTGTGGACCTCACACCTATCATGTACCCTGCCCCACCACTGTTGCTGCTTCTTCTTCCTCTTCTTTTTCTTGATCTTCTTCTTTGGGTTTTTTTTTTATTTTTTTTGTTTATTGTTGTCGTCGTTGTTGTTGTTATTGATATTGCTTTTGTTGTTCTTGTTTTCCTCCTCCTCCACTTTTTTTTTTTTTTTTACTTCTTCTTCTCTCTTTCTCTCAGTACAATCGGTTCGCTTTTCGCTGCCTTCACCAGTACACTGGATTCTACTGAAGAGAGAAAGAGAGAGAGAGAGAGAGAGAGAGAGAGAGAGAGAGAGAAGAGAGTTAATGAAATGACGAGAGACTGGATTGTTGTTCAGCTAAGATGTCTCTTCAGTGTACACTTGTTGCTATAAATCATCTTTTCTACATAAACATGTTTGAGAGAGAGAGAGAGAGAGAGAGAGAGAGAGAGAGAGAGAGAGAGAGAGAGAGAGAGAGAGACTTCTGCACCTGGGTCGAACAGATAAGTGAACATTCGTCCTTTCTTTTCATCGTGTTGAATGTGTTATTTATCATCATGAAGCTGCCAAAGAAAGGAGACCTCAGGGACTGCAGCAACTACCAAGGGATCATGCTCCTGTCAACGCCAGGCAAGGTTCTCAATAGGGTTCCACTGGAGAAGATGAAAGAGGCTGTTGACCCCAAGCTCCGAGACCAGCAGGCAAGCTTCTGGCGGAACAAATCATGTGCCGACCAGATCGCCAGCCTGCGCATCATCGTGGAGCAGTCGCTGGAGTGGAACTCCTCCCTCTACATCAACTTTATAGATAATGAGAAGGCCTTCGACAGTGTGGACAGAGAAACGCTGTGGGAGCTACTGAGGCATTACGGAGTCCTAGAGAAGATCATCTCCCTTATCCGGTGCACCTACCAGGACATGAACTCCAGGATTGCCCACGCCAGCCAGCTGTCCGAAAGTTTCGAGGTGAAGACCGGAGTTCGGCAGGGGTGCCTGCTGTCGCCGTTCCTCTTCCTCCTGGTCATTGACTTGATCATGAAGACCACTACAACAGGCAGGAACAACGGTATACAGTGGACACTCTGGACGCAGCTCGACGACCTCGACTTCGCTGACGACCTGGCGCTCCTGTCACACAGCCACAGCCAGATGCAGGACAAGACCACTCGCCTGGAGACCACATCAGCTGGGACAGGGCTCAAGATTAATAGGAAGAAGACCGAGCTGATGAAAATCAACACCACTGCCAACACATCAGTCACAGTCGGTGGAGAGCCCATCAGGGAGGTGGAGTCTTTCGTCTACCTGGAAAGCGTGGCTGACCGAGACGTCACAGTCAGAATTGGCAAGGCAAGAGCAGCTTTCGTCATGCTCAAGAACATCTGGGCATCTGGAGGAATCAGCATAAGAACCAAACTCCGCATCTTCAACTCCAATGTGAAATCAATTTTGCTCTACAGATGCGAGACATGGCGGACAACACAGACGATGCAACAATAGATTCAGACATTCTTCAACACCTACCTGAGGCGCATCTACAAAATCCGATGGCAGGACAAGATCCGAAACGAAGATCTGTGGGAGCGTGCGGGACAGGAACCAGTGGCCAAGCAGATATTGCGAAGGAAGTGGGGCTGGCTCGGACACACCTCAGGAAGCCAGCGTCCAGCACCACACGCCAAGCCCTGACCTGGAACCCGCAACAGCTGGAGGCGAGACACTGAGGCAGAGCTGAAACAACAAGGGACCAACTGGACTGGAATGACCAGAACAGCCCAGAATAGTGCGATGGCGAAGGGTCGTCGATGGCCTATGCTTCACCGGGAGTGATGGGCATAATGAATGAATGAATGAATGTGTTATTTGTCCTCCTGAAGAATACCCCATATGTCGAAACGCATTGTGTTTGTTTTTCAGTTTGTTCGTTCATTGGTTTGGCGGTCAAGCAATTTATTCTGTTTTTTGCTCTTGTTACGATTTGCGCCTGCTGTCACACACCCTACTGTAGCACCCACTAGACCCCAATTGACTGTTACCTTTTATGATTTGTCTTTCGTTTTATGTTAGTGTGTGTGTGTGTGTGTGTGTGTGTGTGTGTGTGTGTGTGTGTGTGTGTGTGTGTGTGTGACATGTAACCACGTCAACAATAGCAACAACTGACAACCACAACAACAACAAGATGCCGGTTGTCGATTCGTTTCTCACACCCATGCCATCTTTCACTACTGCATTCATTTTCTAGCACTCATCATCCATCCATAAGATAAAAAAAAGAAAAAAGGAAAAGAAAAAAAAAATCAGCATCACATCTCAACTTTCTCGAACAGTGCCTCAAACAATGAACGTATCACTCCCGTGGCTTCTCACTTTATTCCAAGCCAGTCGCAAACTCAGTCATGCTTGCGCATGTAAACATACTCAACCCATTCCCGAGATGTCTCTCCCCACTTCTCCAAAATTTAGTTGGCTACCATCATCATGGCCATCGCCACTGTCTTAAGATTCAGACAGCTCATTCAACCAGGCTTGCCCCTAAACACACAACACATATCCTCCTATAGTAGTTTCGATTGGTGGAGGGGGGAGAAGGGGGATCGTTGAAACAGACAGCAATGAACGAAAACCACTAGAGATATCCTGTCAGAATGGATCCACTGTGGAATAATGAGCATATTCAGTACAAAGGATGATCCTTTGATCTTTTTGTGCGACGCAGGAATCAATCATGCTCAAGAATCGTGGACTGCTAATAGTCAAATCAATGTGGTGTGGGGTATCAGAAGTGTTAGGGGAACAGAGGTATGTAACAGTGCGGTATGGGGTATCAGAAGTATTAGGGGAACAGAGGTAGAGAACAGTGCAGTATGGGGCATCGGAAGTATTAGGGAAACAGAGGTATAGAGGAGTGCAGTAATGGGGTATCTTAAGTATTAGGGAAACTGAGGTATAGAGCAGTGCAGTAATGGGGTATCTGAAGTATTAGGGAAACTGAGGTATAGAGCAGTGCAGTAATGGGGTATCTTAAGTATTAGGGAAACAGAGGTATAGAGCAGTGCAGTAATGGGGTATCTGAAGTATTAGGGAAACTGAGGTATAGAGCAGTGCAGTAATGGGGTATCTGAAGTATTAGGGAAACTGAGGTATAGAGCAGTGCAGTAATGGGGTATCTTAAGTATTAGGGAAACTGAGGTATAGAGCAGTGCAGTAATGGGGTATCTGAAGTATTAGGGAAACAGAGGTATAGAGCAGTGCAGTAATGGGGTATCTGAAGTATTAGGGAAACAGAGGTATAGAGCAGTGCAGTAATGGGGTATCTTAAGTATTAGGGAAACTGAGGTATAGAGCAGTGCAGTAATGGGGTATCTGAAGTATTAGGGTGAACAGAGGTATGGAACAGTGCAGCATGGGGTATCAGATACATTAGGGGGAACAGAGGTATGGAACAGTACGGTATGGGGGAACAGCGGTATGGGGGAACAGCGTAGTATGAGGGAACAGTGGTAAAGAGGGAACAACGTGGTAGGCCTATAGGGGAACAACGTGGTAGGCCTATAGGGGAACAGTGGTATGATGGGACAGCGGTAGGTGGGAATATGGATGAAGGCACAGACTGAGATATTGGCCTACACACAGGCAAGGTGTCTGGGATGTTATTAGATTGCCTCTGGCTTTTGCCACATTCACATTGGGAAACAAATGGCGCGAAGTATTTCATTCCTGACCATAAGTAATGTTCTGCTACTGGCTGGTAGCCCAAGTCTCCCCACATAGGTGGGTTTGGGGGTAGATTAGGAGTGAGGGTGCGGGCAGGCGTGAACAGTTTGGGCTGCAGAGGTGTCTTGGGCAGTTTTCAGTTCCAAGTAACTGGAAGTTCTCTAGCATCTTCATCTTCATCCGTATAGTGTCCTCAATCAACAAGCTGATCATTGTGAACTTCGAAAATAAACAAGAAATCAGTGTTCAGGCAAACAGAGAGACACAGAACAAGGTGATGGGGAAGATGGAGATTACGGACGGGGAGGTTAGGATGGAGTGATGGAGCTTATATTCTTGTGGGTTATGTTTCTTTAATCTAACGTAACTTCCGGTTGAATGTTTTGGACACCATCTGTATCTGAATTTTTGCCAAGAAATGAACTTTACAACCAAAATTGTAGCATACAGTGTCACATGGATTGATTCTGCATGTGGCTGTTTCACTTGAAATGTAAATTTTGAATAGTCTTTTCGGACGTGGTGTTCTTTGATTTTGCAAAGGCGTGGCACTCAGTATAGTTTTCTACGATTGCAACCGATAGTCATTTCTCAACGTGACCGTCTCACAGTGACCGAGGGAGAGAACGTGTCTCCAAATAAGGAAAGCCAGTTTAACAGGATCTGAGCAATCGTCAAGTGATGTTCTGTTGATTTAAAAAAAAAAGAAAAAAAAAAAAAGAAAAATTCTTAACACAGAGAATAAAGAGTTCAACACTTCTGTCGGTTCATCATCATTCAAAGTGAGTACGAATGCCAGGTAATGGGGTGGGTTGTAGCTGTTGGGGGAGGGGGCATGTAAGATGAACATGTATCCATATATATATATATATATATATATATATATATATATATATTCAAATTTGTTTCGTTTTTTCCATTGTCAATAAGGAGTTCCAACCTTAATTATGGGTAATATCCACATTTATCCCCCGTGTATTCTTCTGCGTGAAGAACGGAAAAGCAACTTTCTCAAATTTACATGAGGGTAAATGCAAAGATTGCTTAGTTCTCATGAATTTTGAAACAACCGTTTTTAACCCTCTTTCCCTCCCCCAACCCCCCCCCCCCCCTCTCTCTCTCTCTCTCTCTCTCTCTCTGTGAATTCCAGTTTCACTTTTTTCCTCTTTGGTCTATCTGCCACCGTCATTCTCTGTATGTGTGTGTGTGTGTGTGTGTGTGTGTGTGTGTGTGTGTTTGTTGAATGCATCAAATTCTCATATTATGTGTGCATGGCACAGATCATGAATACATTCATGACTTGGCTGACACTAGTGACAGATTAATTACTTAGTTTTATGCAAACTTTTACACTGACATGACTCAGTTATTTTTCCTGTCTGTCTGCCTGTCAGTCTGTCTCTTTGTACACATGTGTGTGTGTGTGTGTGTGTGTGTGTGTGTGTGTGTGTGTGTGTGTTGAGTGCATAAGATTCTCATGTATTATGTGTGCATGGCTCAGGTCATGGATACATTGGTGACTTGGTCAACAAATTAATCACTTTTATGCAAACTTTTACTCTGACATGATTTATTTACTTATTTAATTTCATTTTGTTTTTATTTATTTATGTTTTTTATTTTTGTTTTTATATAAAACCCACCTAGGTAAGGGTACAGATGTGGGACAGAGCAAATTTAAGCCCCAACTAAGGGGGCCTGAAATAAAGCCATGATCTGTACATTCCATGTAAAAATCTGCTTCCCAAAATGACAGCAGTTTTGTTTAATTGAAACACAACCTGTCATATGTTTTGTGGAGCTGTTCTATTGACACTGACAACAATAGAACTCTAAAGGAATCAGAAATGAAAAGGGTTTATTTTTTCAACATCCTGGGATGATTGACTGGTTTGCAAAAATATCAGCAGAAATGCAAAATTTGCCTTCTGTTAGATGCCTCGTCACACCAGCCGTATCAATGAAAGGCAAAAATGACATTTATTCAAATTGTGGAGGCTAAATGGAAAGCATTGTATTCAATACACACATAAAGGGTTCCTCATTTAATGTGTTTGTGTGTCGTACACACAGTGTACGTGCAAATATGTTTGAAACTCAAGACTGTGGGTAAGAGCATGCAACAAATTGTTTGCATGTTCATAGTCACAGGTTACGTTAATGACATCAGTGTTATATGTGTCCATTTGACAGGCTTGGTGCTGGAACTTGAAACTCAACCAAAATCAGAGACTTTTTGTGAAGTTTGATTTCAAAATGCATGATCATTTACAGCAGAATACCACAGACTGCATGTTGCCATATTTGTTTTTCTTTGTATACATCATCGATATTGAACAAAAAAATTTCAAAGGGAATTCACTCTTACATACTGTTCACACACACACACACACACACACACACACACACACACACACACACAGCAAATGAAATGGAATCAAATGATGAAGAAAGCAAGTATTCATATAATGACATTAGAAAATGACAAGCTTGACCATCAGACAATGATAGGATCACTGAATCTTTTGTGCAAACAAACAATCACACACACACACACACACACACACACACACACACACACACACACACACACACACACACAGAGTTACCTCTGTACCCACCTGAAATTTTTGATTAAGTCATAAATTCCTTTTAAAGAGCTTTAGGGATAAACTACTGAAAGATAAACTGTACGGAGCACAGAGTATGTTATATTATTTACCTGAAACCATAGCTTAGCTATAATTTTTTTTTTTTTTTTTTTTTTTTTTTTGCCATAAATTTGTGAAAGTTAAAGTAAAAATACAACTTTACAACTTAATACAAGTGGATCTTTTCACCTCCAGCATATTGTTTCCAGTGAGTTATGAACAGAAGGGGATATCCGAACAACATTTTGGAAACTACAAATAACATTGAAGTGTTTAGTCTGTGACTGAGGTGTCAAAATGCGATCAGCATAACTTCATAAGATTAAAGTAATCTTGAGTGAGTGACTAGTAATTGCTAAAAAAAAAAAAAAAAGTGACTTCAGATCATGCAAGGTAACATGCTCATTTTAAATGTAGTTTGTGCAGAAGAACATTCCTTTGTTTCAGATGTCTGTGGTCAAGTCTGGATACCTAAGGAAACACAGCAGTGAGTTTGCTAACAAATAAGGCATTTTCTGAAATTCTTGCTAACTTTTAGTTTTGACACCCCCTTCCCTCCCTTCCTTCCCGAACACCAACACACACACCTTCCCTTCCTGTTTATGTGACTTGTTTTATTCATTGTAATACATACTATGTAGATATAACCATAAAATATTTTTTTTGCATGCATGATCGAGTAAACTTTGCTGGGGATGTTTGCAGGCATGGTTATGTACACCTACCCATTTTAAAGGTTTTAAGACACAGTTAGGAAATTGATAGGATAGACATTCATTTTCTCTTTTTCTGTTTTAAAGAAAAATAAGAAATTGGAGGGATGGCATTCTTTGCTTTCATGATGAAACGTTCACATGCCCTTAAGTTGATCCACACAGAAGAAAGAGTATACAAACAAGAAAACGACCCTGAATCAGTTAATCAGTGTTAACAAAACAGTCTCAGATTCTTTCCTCTTACATATCCATGGTGAGTTTGTGTCGAGGTTGCTGCTATCAGCAAGTTCAAGGGGATGACCCATTGGACAGAAGGTGCTTGCACCCTTTGGAGGGGGCGCTTACTCACATGGCTCCATGACTAAACAATCATTGTCAGCAAGGGGCTCAGCAGGTGGTTTCCTGCCTCTGTTGGAACAGAATAGGCACCAGAGAACACCACCAAGGTCAGCATTGCAATGTTTGCTCTGTTGGATTGCCTCATGGCAACTTGACATCGACTTCTTAGTTCTTTCTGTGGATTGCAGGCACTGGGGCTGTGACACAATTATGTAATGTGTGGCTGTGGACAGGGAGCAGGAATGAGCACTGTTGGAATAATGCCACAGCACAGAAGATAAAAAAAAGAAAAAACTTGAATAAATTTCCAAAAAGCTATTTGCAGAATATTTCCTTGTTTATTCTGTGTATCTTGTGTGTACATCTTGGATTGGTGGATTGGTGCCAGAAACAGCATTAGTGTGGAGTGCTTCAGCATGGGAGTAAAAACTGCTGTCGTTGTTACCTGTGCAAAAAGAAAATAAGTGGTGTAAATTACTGTCAGCTGTCAGTCTGTCTGCAAGATTGCACAGAAACTGCTGGACAGATTTGAATGACGTGGTTGTTGTTGGAAAGGTGGAAAGCAGCTCAGGGATGAAACCATTGCATTTTGAGGTGGATCTGGATCAACAGGTGGGTTCAGGATCCATTCAGCAAGAGTATTAAAAATTTTCTATTGTACTTCAGTAGAAGATTGATAGAAGCTCCTGTTTAGGAATTGATAATGATCTATGAATTGAAATATCTATTTTCTTGGAATGTTAAAACGTTGTAATGTTTATGAACCATATCATTTCATATTTTTAATAAATCCTATATTGTAACAAAAAAGTATGGGACGTAAGTCTCTCACTCTCTGCAGAGTACCTACTGTCACTTTCCTTGGCAGGCTATGATGATGTATGGAGGAGGTCTGCGCTCTCCCAGATGGTGTTCTAGTTTGTTCTATGTCTCCCCGCCTCATTGAAAATTTTCTTTTTATGCTTTTGTTTTTAGACATGCATTATGAGGTATGAATGAGAGATTTTAAAATCATGTATAATTTCTATTGTTTTCTGATGGGTCAGCCTGTTTAAAAAAAAACAAAATGGCATACACCAAAACAGTTTAAACACGCACACACATGTGTTCATATACCTTAAATGACTCACTGTTGTCACTGTTGAGGATGAGGATGGTTTTGCCCGTCTGTCTTGAGAGACCAGGTATGAATGGGTTAACCATGGTATGTCTTTCCCATTTTCATAAGAATGTAAACTAAAACAAAACAAAACAAAACAAAACAAACAAACAAACGAAGAAAAAATATAAAGCTGAACTTTAAAAATCTGGAAAATAAAAGATAGTGTTACACAAATTCAGCTGTTTTTTTACATGTTCAGATACTTTCTCATGGTCCATTCAGATCACTAATTTGCTTGAATCTCTTGTAAGTTTGTTTCTTTCAGACTGTGATCGTGGTCTCTTCCCATCTCACCCTCTTTCTCTTGATGACTGGCTGGCTGGCCTCTGTCTGTCTGTCTCTCCACTTCCGTCCTCTTCAGTTTTCTCCACATTGACTGAATTCAAATTCGTATTGTATTTTACATTATCTTTATAATGTTTCTGTGTTTTCTTTATACTTTCACACAATGTATTGATGGCTGGATGTAAAAGAAAAAACAACAACAAGAAAGAATCAACTGTGCTTGTTCTGTTTTATTTTCCACCGTAAAAAAGGTTTGTTTTGTTCATTCTCTCTCTCTCTTCTCTCTCTCTCCTCTCTCTCTCTCTCTCTCTCTCACCTCTCTCTCTTCTCTCTCTCTGTGTCTCTCTCTCTTCTCTCTCTCTCTCTCCCTCTCTCTCTCTCTCTTCTCTCATACTCTTCCTCCTCCCTTCTCTTCTTCCTCCTCCCCCTCCCTCCCTCTCTATTTTTTCAGTCACCCGGGTGTGGTTAAGATAAAGTTGTTTTCACAAACTGTGCATGACATTGCCAAGGACGGTGCTGTTTTCAGAGAGCATCCTGTCTGGAGGATGGAACAGGGTGTGGGTGCTACTCTACCAGGACTCCAATTTGGTTGTCTACAAGAAGCAGGGGGACTCCTCTCCTATGGGCACCATCAACTTGTTTGTAAGTGGCTCTGTACACTTTAAGTTGAACCTTCTCTTGTGGTAGCAAGGGTGGATGGTGTAAGTGGCTCTGTGCACTTCAAGTTCAACCTATTCTAATGGTAGCCAGGGTGGATAGGGTGGGTATGAAGTTTGAAAGTGACCAGGGTTCACCCTTTCTACTAGAAAGAGTGTGAGTGGAACTTAAAAAGAAAAGTTTTATAAAGATCGATAAAATGGTTAAAAACAATTTGAGTGTTTTTGTTATTTTGTACAGGTTTTCCTTTTTCAAAGACTTTTTCATCATAACAATGTTTATTTTTCACACACACACACTAACACACACACACACACACACACACACAACACACACACACACACACACACACACACACACACAATCATGCACACACATACTCTTGTGCCTTTCTTTCCTCCTGTCCTGCCACTTGCCACTCATTTTACCTCATGCCCCTTCTTCCTCCTAGGAAGTCATTGGCCTTGGTTTTCCTCAACAGACATGGCGTTTTCCTGCAATTGCTGAGTTTTTTTTGTTTTTGTTTTTTTTTCTCTTTCAAACAGGTCTTTCTGGGCTATCAGGAATTTATCCTGCAGTTTAGAGAAGCTTTCTTGGAAGGTTCCCTGCACTTACCAGAAAAAGTCCTCATTTGTCAGAAAAGTTTTGTTTTTTTTCATTTGTGTTGAAGAAATCATCCAGTTGTCAGGAAGGTTTCCTTCATTAAGTGTAAAGAAATTATCTTGCAGTTTTCAAAAGGTTTTTCTCAACTGTCAGGAAGTTTTGGACAGTCAGCAGTCAAAAAATCATCCTACAGGTGTCTGAAAGTTTTCCTCAGTTGTCAGAAAATTATCCTGCAAATGTCAAAAAGTTTTGGTCAGAGATCAGGAAGTTACGCTGCAGTTGTCATAAAGGTATCTTGCATTTATTTCAGGTGTTTTCTCAGTTATCAGGAAGTTATCTAGCTCACATCAAGAACTTTTCCTCATTTGTCAGGAAGGTTTCTTACAGTTGTTAGGAAGTTATCAAACAGATGTCAGGAAGTTTCCTCACCTGTAAGGAAATTATTCTGTGGTTGTCAGTTTTTTTTTTTTTCAACAGTTACAAAGTCAATCTGCAGTTGTCAGGAAATTATTTTGCAGTTGTCAGGAAGATGTTCTCAGTTGTAAGGAAGTCGTCTTGCAGTTGTTTGGAAAATGTTCTCAGTTATCAGGAAATTATGCTGCAGTTGTCAGAAAAGGGATTTTGCACTAGTTGCAGTTGTCAGAAGTGTTTCTTCAACTGTCAGGAAGTTAACCTGCATAAAAGTTATCCTGCAGGAAGTTTTTCTCAGTTACCAGGAAATTATGCTACAGTTGTTTGGAAGTTTTTTTCTCAACTGTCAGGAATGTGTTCTAGAGTTTTCAGGAGGTCATCATGTGCTTAAGAATGTTTCTCTATGGACAGGAAATTATCCTGCATGTATGATATCTTGCTCAACTGTCTGAAGGTTATCAGGTGATTGTCAGGAAGTTTCTGTAATTTTCAAAATGTTTGCCATAATTGACTTTCCTTGTTTTGTGCGTTAGGTCTATTTGTTTCATTTATGTTTACTAATTGTGTTGATTTTGAGTGCACATTGAAAAAAATTGCTGTGGGTCTGATTGAGATTACCTGAAAAAAATTGCTGTGGGTCTGATTGAGATTACCTGAAAAAAAATTGCTGTGGGTCTGATTGAGATTGCCTGAACTAACCATGTGTAAAGGTGCAAAATTGATTTTATTCATGATTTGTATATAGCTGATGTTTTCACTTGTCTTCTTTGTACTTTTCATTACATAAACTTTGTGCTACTCAAGAAAAGACAAGAGAAATCAGCCCATCATAAATATTGATATCATTGCATTTTATTATTGATTGGAAAGGAGTTTGGTGATCTATCATGGTCTTTATCATCATTGTTGATAAATATATTGTTACTGCATTATTCAATATTATGATGGTTGCTGATAAATATATTGTTACTGCATTATTCAATATTATGATGGTTGCATTTTGAACAAAGTCATAAATCAAACATCAGTTTATAAAGAAGTTTTGATAGTTTGCACATTGATGGCATGCAAACATTGGCATATGATTATAAACTTTTTCTCAGTGTGAGTATTGTGTGTAGGTGACAGTAAGGCAGCTGTCCTGTTGGCCATGGCATGGATAGGTGATGGCATTCTAAAAAAAAAAATTCCATTTTTATTTCTACAAATTAATGAATGCAATCCCATTTTTTTTTTTTAAATTACATTTTTGGTTTTCAGTTTGCTCTAGTATATAAAGATGAAATCCCAGTGCTTGTAACTTTGTAAATGATGATTGTAAATGATGACCAACATAGTTAAATTGTGTTACAGTTTGTAACTCTGAATCACATATTATTAAAATCCAACTGCTAATCTTGTAGTACATTGTTGTTACCACAGGAAGTAAGGAAATGGTTTGCCTACGGGCAGTACACGAGTGGCATGTCTGAGCGTCCTGACCCACCAAAAGGGGAAACCCTGTCCCAGATTCTGGCCATCCCCCAGAAGCCATCCAAAAAAGCCAAAATCCACTGGTTCTTGGCTGACACAGAACAAGATCTGCAGTGAGTAGAAGGTCGCATGGGGAGGGAGTGGATTGGGGGTAAGAGAAGGGGGTGGTGGTAGCAGAAGGGGGTGGAAATTAGGAGCAGGGAGAGTGAAGGAGCCGTGGTGGGGAGAGACTCAGAGAGAGGGAATAAATGTTAGATGAATATATGGACTCCTGTCAAGGATTTTCTTATTTCGACACAATTTCCAGAATCCTGAATTTACAAGATTGTGCACTTTATTGTTGTCAGTTGCAAAGTGAGGTGACTGCAGGTGGAAACTGAAACACAATTTACAAGGTGTTTGAAGTAACTCTGCCAGTTAACAAGGACAAACGAATTATGAGACAAATTGTGTTATAATTCATCTGTCCATGTAATCTGGCGGAGTTACTTCAAACACCTTGTAAAAGTTATAGTTGTCAGTTTATCCGTATGCTTTTTTTTTTAACAATTGCCGATTCTTTCACCTCAACAGCTGTTTTCTTTTCTTTCTCTTTTTTTTTTTTTCTTTTTTTTTTCTTTTTTTTCTGTCTCGTCTTTTGTGTCCAATCAGTAGCACTTCTCCTACACAGCTTATTTCTGCTCCCGTATACACAGCTACATCCAGGGTAATCCTCTCCCTTTCCCAGAGTCAGCAGTCAGCAGACAGTTATCAGTATCAAGTAGTTATTAGGCAACTCACCAGCCTTTCATGTATCAGTTTGGTGAAACTGTCTGAATAACTCTTTTGCCACAATAGAAGATTCAAACCATTTTCCATGCAAGTGACTTTTGCCACACAAAAAGGTTACATTAACCAGATCATTTTTCAGTTTGCAACAATGTTACATTCCTGAATATTACATGCAATATTTGAAAAGCAACCCTTCATCCTGTACTGAGTTTTGCAGTGCTGTAACTCAGTGCGTTATTTTGACATGAAATGAATAACATGCGGAAGCTGAGGGACCAAAAAGTGTTGGGCTGGCTGGTCAGAAGTTCATGTTTAAAATGTCCAGGAGCACAAATCGTGTTCAGTGATGCTAATGGCAGGAAAAGACCATCTGAAAGTGTTTATGTCTGAACTGAGGGTGGTTGAGTGGGATACTGGTGGATGATTTTTGTTTTTCTTTTTGTTCCATTTTTTTCATATCCTATTTCTTGTATTTAAGGTGCTTATTAATAGTTTTGATTTTCTAAGTTTATGAGATACAAGCTTTTAAAGAGATTTGTTGGAAAACCTGCTGCAATACTGACCAATAATTAGTGGCAATACTGACTAGTTTTTGAGTCTAGTAAGTCTTTTGAAATAAACACTTCACAGTGGAAGGGTAAACAACAGTATAATTTCTTTAGTCAGTGATCAGTGAATGGAGGCTACAAAACGTGTCAGATGACTACTCCGTGTTGCAGTCTCTCCTTGTGGCTGTTGGTGTGGCTATACACCAACAATTAATGTGCCAAGGCCTTGCTCGAGGAGTTTAGTATTTGCAGACAGGCACAGTTTGATTGATTTGGGAATTTTTTTTATATTCTGTGTGAAAGTTTATTTACCTTCCTTTCTTTCATATGCCCATCAAGGTACATGCCAGATGGTTCTATGCAGACAGATTAAAATAAAGGAATGGGACTATTTTTGGGAAACTATCTGGTGCAGAGATAGGGTCACAGGTGAGTGTGAAGGCCAAACATGTGGAGTCAGGTAAAAGGTAGCTCATGTATACATAGATTGTGAATGGTTTCATCGGGAGAAATCCCTGAAAAGAAGTGAAATGATTGCTGTGGGTTGTTCATTTGATCTGTGATCAGTTTGATATCAATTTATGGCAGAAATTTAGGCAATACCTCAAAATGCTTACATGGATTATATAGTGATTTAGTGCAAAATCCTAATTGTGGAATGTAGCCTGTGCGTGTCTGATGCCATCTATGCCACTTTGAGGTAGAGGGAGATAACTCCACCTAAACCAACCATGCCTTACACATGTTCATGCTCGCAAACATGCAAGGGAGATGACTCTAGTTAAGTGATTCAGTGTGCAATTAGAAGGATACATGCTTGGTGGTTTCTGTTTAATGAGGAGGAGATGGGGACATATGCGTAATACTTATAATGGTGGTGCTGTTGATGTAATAGAAATATGTTTCTGTTTTCAGTGTATGGATGGATGCCATTTGCAAAGTGGTAAGTGTTGATCAGATGAGATGTTACAAAATGGTACAAAAATCACAGAGATGGTAACACACATTTACAAAAAGGCCACTGACCTCATTTTAATCACTTTTGTGGAAGGGCAGTGTTTGTATTCTCTGAGTTTATCACTTTCATCATGCAGCAAGAGCAGGTCCAGTTTTAAATCATCAGTGCTAATGATAAACTCCCAGTTTTATAGGGCTGGTGCGTTCTGTGCATATTGAAGAGAGTTTGGAGCGTAAGTGTGTATGAACAACAGAGAGAGAGGGAGGCTGTGTGATATTGTTTGTTTGTATGTGTTGTGTGTGTGTGTGTGTGTGTGTGTGTGTGAACAGGAATTTGACAGTCTTTGAATATATTTGAATCTCCTTGAGTTTGAGTTTTTATTTCCAGTCCTGATTCCTCTGAGATTCCAAGAACTTTGTATCATCTTTTGGGAAACCAGACTGAAAATCCTTGCTGTGTAGATTCGGAGATCATAAGCTACTTACAGTTTTAAAGTAGGGTCATGCAGAATTATTTTCCGTTTGAGTTTAAGGGAGAGAAAGAAAAGAAAAATCTGGTTAAAATCTCCTTAAGAAATAGGCTTGTGCATCTACAGTAGACAAGAGTCATCCAGGGAGTTAAAACCTGAAAAGCCAAATAAGTAAGTTGAACATCAGAATGCTGAATGGTATGGAGAGCAGTTAAGTGTATACAGATTTGAAGGACGCTTATACTTTGTGGAGATTTTAAGGGTATCATTGCTTTATTTTAGGAATTTTATTTTTATTTTTTTGATGAACAACAAAGGAAACAGCAAGTACAACAAAGTTACATCATCCAAAATTATCCCTCTGGTACAAGTATAGAGAATATCATGACACTAGGTACAAAAAGAAGGAGGGAAACAATTATCCCTCTGATACAAGTATAGAGAAAAAGAAAGTTATCATGACACTGTAGGTACAAAAAGCAAGGAGGGAAAGCTCATGCTTATGAACAAAAAACAACAAAAAAAAAAACACACCAAATAAAGGCAAGCAAAAATATTAATAGTATACAACAGATGAATGAAACAGATTCAGTAGCCACAGTAGCATTACCACATTTGTATAGTATGTATTATGATAACATAAAACAAAACATAGTGTATGTAATTGATGCAAAAGAATATTGGCTTATAAGAATTCCATTCAGTACTGAATTTGAACACAGTACTGTTAATTTTTGCATGGTGTAGTTTCACTTATACCTGCTATACAATTATTCTAGAAAAACGCACGTATTTAGAAAACAATCTGCCATTTTACATTTGTAAATATGATGTTTGGCAGGTATTTCTATCAGGTCAAATAACTTAATGGTTTTTTAACAACCAGCTGTGCCAAAAAGCACAAGATTATGAGAAACATGGATATTGAAAACATTTTCTTATTTTTCATTCAACATGTTTTCTGTAAAGGTCCGAAAATTTTGTGCAGGTGCTCAATTGAATCCTTTGCATAGTTACACAATACACACCTTGTTGTGTCAGTCACACCCATGACATTGAAGATAGTATTTGCAACTATGATCCTGAATCTGTCTGCCCACCCCATCTCAAGGTTGCTATAGTTTGTCTTTGACAAGCAAGCTTGTCGGTCACATTTAGCAGGTCTAACAAATTGGAATAAAATGCATGTAACCTTGAAATTTGCTTTTTTTTTTTTTTTTTTTTTCTTAAAATTTTTTTTATTTGTAAGGGTTTTCAGTAATTTGGGTCATCCATCCACTTGTATTTTCTGCCTTTGAAATTATCCTTGAAGTAACTTTGAAGAGGCCTTGAATTTCATCTTCATGAACCCTTATTTGTGTCTGTATGCATTTTTGTTTCTGTGTTCACACCTGTGCATGTATGTGTACTTGGTATAGCGTGCAATCAGTATGCACATGAACAGTTAAAATGTATCTTTCAATGTAGTTCCTTTGCACAGTGACATGATGTCTGTCACAGTTGCCAGCCCCGCCACAGAAAGAAGCAGCACCATCGTCGTCAGCCCCAATACAACCACAGCAGTCGCAGCCTGTGTCATCAGCCCCTCCCCCCTATCCGGGGGGTCCTGGGCCATCTTTGGGCTTCGACAGTGTGGCAGGTACCATTTGGCACTGAACTGTAGAGCAAGACTTTTTGTTATCAGGTTTAGTTCACAGTGATTTATCTATGTGTACTATGTGTACGGCTAAATCGGTTTTTGGCACAAGCTGTGTTGGCTGACTCTCCCTAGACATGATCAGCAATCAATGTCCTTGTCAACACAGCTTAAGCCTTTGTGGAGTACCTGGGGCTCTTTCAGCCTTAATTGTATCCAAGCCTGGAAATTTTACAGTGTGTAATTTTTATCTTTCTTGTCAGTGTCTCTGACAGTGGTTTTCTTTTTTTTTTTAATCTTTCTTTCCAGTTTCTCCATTTACTGTAATCTGGTAATTGGGTAGTGAGACTGAACACATCGTCCAGACTGAACGTTCATTTTTGTAAGATAAAGGTGATTATTTAAGGGGAGTTCCTGATACCTATTGGATTTAATGAATCAGCAGTGAGGTTATGTGTCAGTTGTGTAAATGATTGTGTTTTGTGGTTTTTACGTCTTTTTTAGGACAGTACCTGTGTCTTCTTCTTTTTCTTTTTTTTTTTTTAACTTTGTAGAGATAGCCCGGAATGGGCCTTTTATTGGTTGGCTTGCAACGATACAGTTTAAACTAATTTACCTGGAATTTTCTGTCAATGCAGATCCCAAAATTATTACTCATGTACATACCAGTGATATGCTCCATACAATTACTTGGTGACAATGTGTATTGGTCCTTTTCTTGTAAGGCTGATTTACCTGATCCTGACTCATTTTCTTTCCTCACAGTGAACTTTTGTCAGTTGTTACATAAGGGGGGGCAGGGACAATCCTTTAAACCTCCAGGAATCATTGAGAGTTAAGGCCATTTTGTGGCTTTGGCACCGAGTCTGGGATGAGTTGAGGTCATCTTTGTGCACATAGAGTCTGAGTCTCCTGGGTGAGATTACCCACAATCCCTTTCGATATTCTGGCATTTGTTTGGACAGGTAAGTATGAAGAAAAGGAATTTTACTGCTGAAAGTATTTTCATGTTATACTTACTTGTCCAAATGCTAAGACACCCTCCCTCCTCCTGGCGTTATGGAAGAGGGGAGAAAACTGAATTGTGGCAAGGGGAGTGAGTTAATTATGTGTCTGCCAGGGGAGACCACTCCTGCATTCCTGGTAGGTTGGGGGCCTCCATTTCGATTTTTTTTAGATCCCTGATGTAAAGCGTGTTCCACGCCAAGCGGAGATAAGGCATTTGATTGGACAGGAAAGTGTATCACAAAACTACTTTTGATAGTAAAATTCTTTTTAAAAAAAAGTATTTGACTAACGTGAACAAAGAAAACGTGAGAGGTGCATTTGTTTTACTATAGAATGGTTGTACTCTCCATCATCAAATGTGCTGGGAAGAAATTAGATGATTTTTCAACGAAAGTAATGTTCCTTTTGTCATGTCGACTGTTGGATCCCGCACTCATCACAAATTTAATTGCCCTTTGAAAAGTGACTTATTTCATTGCACCGTCTTGTTTTTGGAAAATACGATCTCTGACCTGTTTCAAAAGAACACTACAAAGAGGAAATTGCACTGTTTTTGATCTGTGGAAAAGAACTGCATATGGTTTGATAGCCTGTCTAGTTTCTCTGTGACTGAAGCAGTTGTTCTGCTTTTATTCTGAATTTGCACTCTGCCTAAGTTATTATTTTTGGCACATCTGATTGTGTGGGTGGGGCACGGATGTGTTACTTTTTGAAAGGCTTTTGGAATCTGATGTGTCTGCTCCATTCCATCACAAGACTGTCACAGACTGAAAGAGGATACTCGTCATGAACAATCAAAGGATTCATTTCTGTTTTGAGGACAAGTGCAGTTGAAGCTGAGGGAAAGGAAGCAATCAGTTCTGGTGGCTGGATTTCTGCCACTAGGCCAGATAAGCTGAGTTTTATCATCTTGTTTACTCTGAAATTTTGGAAAAGGCACTTGAGAGGAAATATGATTTTGAAATTTTGGAAAAGGCACTTGAGAGGAAATATGATTTGTCTAGCAAACTTTATGAGTCTATGAAAAACGGTGCTGGTCAGCAGATTATGATACAATGCCCCTGCTGTCTCATACAGTACTATGCGTTTTTCTGTATTATTATTTATGTACATATTTGATATGAATGGAGGAGCAATGGATTACCTTCCTGGCAGCCTCTTTCAAGGCTTTACCAGCTGGAGTACTGACCATTGATTTAAACACATGAAGTTGTATCTCAGTTTAAGTTTCTAATTCACTTTATGAGATTAGGCATAAAACAGGATAATTCCACAAATTTTACAGTAAAAGAACTTTCTCTATCAAAAGCTATTTAAAGATTGACATGCATTAATTGATTAAGAGCCTAAGGCTGTGCTCTTTTACGTTTATGATTTAAGATCACACAGTAAGCTTTGGGGGTTCCTTTATTAGCTTCCAGAAAAGCTATAGCTAGAAACTGAAGCTGCCAGAAAGATTTGGCAAGGAAAGAGAAGGAATAACATCAATAGAATTGTTTTAGAGTTGACTGACTGTAAAATTAGTGTTTCAAGAATTAAAAACTGTCATAAATGGCAACTAGACAAGCTTTCTTTCACTCTTTGGGGTCTTTTGGTGTTTATTGCTTTATAAACAGCGTGATTAACTGAGCGTTGACTTCATCTCACTGCAGCGGGTCCTCCAATGCCTCATCCGTCAGCTGTCCCTCAGCCTGCTTACGCACCACAGCCGGCCTACCCCCAACAAGCAGCTTACCCTCAGCAGCCCTATTACCATCCTCCTGCAGCTGGGGGATATCCTCAGCAGGCGCCACCTCCGGCAGCCTACCCACAACAGACGTACTACCCTGGAGCGGCGCCTGCTCCTCACTACGTTCCTCAACCTGCAGCCTACCCCCAGCAGCCATACTATGCTCCACAGGGTAAGTCTGCAATCAGGCTGCATTCCACAGGTAGCTGTGTTACTGTACTGCACATGATATGCTGGCACTCTCGCATACCTCAGGGTAAATCAATGGTCGTATTACACCCAGTGTGTTAAGTCAGCAATGCTGCTGTATTCCACATGGTTGGCCTACAATGCTTCACGTGGTAAATTATCTATTGTGATACATAAGCCAAAGTGAACCTGCTATCTCATCCTATGTTCTGCAGAGTAAGTCCTCAATCCTGCTGCATTACACAAATTAAACTAGCTAAACTACTCATAATATGCCCCTCAGGGTAAGTCATCAATCCTGTTTCATTGGGCAAAGTAAGTCCGCTATCCTACTAGGATCTATGGGGTAAATCGGCAGCCCTTCCATAAGATAATAAGCAGTCATTTTATGTTTCAAAGATCGAGTCATCTGCCATACCACATTCCACACGATAAGTTAGCAGCTGTTCCCTTTACAGGGTAAGTAAGTGACCTTAAACCATGTTCCATGGGGTACCATAGCAGCCCAGCCATGTTTTAGGGTTAGTCAGCAACCTCTCTAACTCCACAGCATAAGTAAGCAGCTATACTACATTCCACGGGGTGAGTAAGCTGTGTATCTAAATTCCACAGAGTAAGTTAGCAGTCTTACAACTTTCCACAGAGCAAGTTGTGGTCTTACTATGCTGCACTTTTACTGTACTCCATGGAATGAGTTAGTAACCTCACTATGCTTCACAGGGTAGTCAGTGGTCATACTGGGTAAGTTAGAAGACTTCCTTGGACATTTTCATATGCAAGTGGGATTGGCTACTCCTCCTGGCCAAACATCCTTGGGCATCATGGCATTGGACAGTGGAGTTCCAGAGGATTGATGCAGTTGACTCAGTGTGCACAGCATGAACACTGTCACCAACACACTCTTCCAAGCTCCAGCAAGGAGACTAGTTCAAATCTCGTGGATGCATTTTGCTCGGAGCTATAGCTCCTGTTGACGTTGTTGTCATCTGCCTGAGATACAGACATGGTGTGCATTTCACATGCTGTATGAGTGGTGCTGGATACTGGTTTGATCACTGCCTACTCAATGGTAATCATTGACTGCCTCAGTACGTACCAGCTGTTGTGGTATCATCAGATACCTCAAAACATACCTGATATGTAGCATGTCATCACACAATGTGTCAGCAGACTAAAGGTGGAAGTGGCAGATGAAACAAACTGCAGCGTTACTGGAACACGACAAAAAAGCAGAAGAGCACACAAAACAAAGTGTGAAGTAACGCAGTTTTAATGCACGACACAAAACAGGACAAGAAATTTCACCACTTTGGCTTCACAAGGGGAATATTGTGCATGTTTATGTCTGTACTGGTTGGTTTTTTTTTTTGTCCCTGAGGAAGGCATATGTCCTGTTTTTTGTCGTGCATTAAAACTGCGTTACTTCACACTTTGTTTTGTGTGCTCTTCTGCTTTTAAAGGTGGAAGTGTTTCACCGCACTTCTGTAAGCTAGCTGATCCTTTTACACCAATTATACACGTTGCAGCGTTGTGGAATTCTGTTGGCATTTGGATCCCCATCCCTCCTTTTCTGGCATGGTCTAATGTTCGCTGTGAGCAAGTGGCTGTCTGATCACAGCTCTTTAAATGCTTGCGCATACAAAGTGGAATGAAGTCTGTTGACAGTGAACTGGCATGGTCAGTGGGTCTTTTACCTTGAACTGGTGTGGGAGAGAGGAGTTGAGAGGTGGTCACTCCATGTGGGGTGGCATGGCTCAAGCACTTTGGTCACTCCGTGGCCAGATGGAGGGGAACATCGTGGATGTTCAGTGGTTTTGTCTCCATTCTGTCGGCACCACATCTGCATTGGCCCTTTTTCATTACCTGTGAGCTGTTCTTACCTCAGAATGGTAGAACAGAAGTTCAGCTTTTGTACTGTCATATGGAATTCAAAAGGGGAACAACTCTAGCAGTTAAGGGGTCAAAGAAGAAAACAAACAAGGCTCCACTCTTTAACCCTTACACCGCCGACGTCGCCGTTTGGCGACAACATGGCCGACCGCTGACATCGCCAAATGGCGACCAACTAGGGTTACCTAACTCCCGATACTCTCACGATCCAAGTTCATGAGATAGAAAGCCAGCAATAAACGTCATAGTTGGGGGATAGCCTGGCCCGTGTTCACAGCCATTTGCTTTGTCAGAACACTATTCAGTTCAGTGTTTTATCGACTTTATTCCGATTGTTTTTCCATTCACTATGACGTCACCACCAAGCACTTTACGTACTCGACCTTGCCATACATTTACCACAGATCAAGTGCTGGGAATATTGAATAGATGGTCAGTTGTTCCTGATACAGATGAAGAAGACCCAGATAGTCACGAGGAAACAACAATAGTGAGGGTTTGACCAAATTAGTGCAGTGTGAGGCGTTGGACCGTGGCCAGATGGTTGGGAGAGACAGCTGACGAGAGATATGACTAGATGCCGGCTTACTGCCTGTGTCCCATTGTTTTTGCGTTGAGCCAGCCAGCACTGACTGACTGTTCACTGACTATGTGAGGGAGCGAACTAAGACTTTAGGCAATGAACTTCACACACATGCTGTGGGCCGACTCTTGCTGGTCGAGGTTGAAGGGGGCGTGGCCAACTGACACGTGAGAGGCGAGCAGCAGAGATGTGTTTGAGTGGGTTTTATGATCAGCTGAATGGTTCTCAAGGGTTCAGAGACCAACAGGCACATGAATGACTTTGTGTTCATAAAAAAAAATATTCCTTTCAACAGTGAGAGTGAAAGGGACATGTGTGTGTGTGTGTGTGTGTGTGTGTGTGTGTGTGTGTGTGTGTGTGTGTGTGGTTCCCTTTTTCTTTCTTACATGTGTACCAGTAAGGCATAAGAATGTGTGTGTGTGTGTGTGTGTGTGTGTGTGTGTGTGTGTGTGTGTGTTCCCTGCTGTTGGAGTAGTTGTATTTGTGGCTGTTTCTTCCATTTGTCTGTTGGATATACCATACTTTCTGGTCTTCAATTGTGAGTGGAGTATTTTTCCTCCCTTGTTGAAAGTTTGTTGGCATTCTTTCTTCATTTTTTACGTTTAAAAGAAACATAACATTCATTTTTTGATTTTGCATATTTTTTTCACTTGAAATTACTAAAAATTTGAAATTGTTGCTGACTAACCATTACCAACATGTTATGATATAATAAAAGTACAGTGTATCTCCTCCATTTTACAAAAAATAGCATGAGAATTGGTTGTATAGTTCCAGAGATATCCGCGTTTCACATATGCTGGTATTAAATAAGAGCTTTTTTGGAAAAATGGCTTGCGATGGGGATTTCTGCAAAGTAGAATGTCTGGCGGTGAAAGGGTTAATCCAGGTGTACACCAGAATGTAGTGGGTGTGTCCTTAGGCCACATCCCATCTGTCCACAACATGTGATTAACATTGCTTGTTTTGTCTTTGAATGATCATTCCCACAGACCGACAAACAAAGAAATCAGCAGACATAGGTAAAGATGTACCCTCCTTGGTGGAGATAATAAAAGTTAAATTAGAGAGAGAGAGAGAGAGAGAGAGAGAGAGAGGATGAGGATTATGATGAAATGATGGTTATGATGATGGACAGCGTGCAAGAAAAAGTGAAGTAAGGAAGTGGTGTGTTAACAGGTACCTATTACCAGCATCCTCCGCAGACTGTGGTGGTGCAACAGAAACCCAGGAAAGGAGGATTCCTGTCTGGCGGCAGTGGCAACATGGCCATGGGTTAGTTGTGTGTGTGTGTGTGTGTGTGTGTGTGTGTGTGTACATGTGTGAACGCATGTGTATGTGAGTGAGCGTGTGTGAGAGACATCAAATAAGAGAGATTGTGTTGGTGTGCATGTGTGTGTGTGACCCATAAACCATCAATTGGGGGAGGAGAGGAGGTAGGAGAAAGGAGTTGGGTCTACTTCAGTTGTGACTCCCTTGAAGAAAAAGACATTGCTGCAAAAGTCACAGAGACTCGGAACTCCTTTTCTTTGAAAACTAACTCAAGGTATGAAGTTTCCCACAATCATATGATGACAACAAGAAAGACTGATGCCTACTTCTTTCCATGAAATATTGAAATTGTTGATTTTCTGTTATAGTTAGTCTTTTACTATGTATTCAGCAGAAAGAATGTAGGCTAGTGTGGAGTGCTTTCTGTCAGGAGACAGGTACTGTGGAAAGAGTGATTGCCAGCAGTTGTTAGCACGCCTTTTGTGAACTTTGTGGATAGATCTGTTTGGACTGATGTTTGGGAAGTATACTTCTGGTCGTGACATTTGCAGTAGGGTAACCGTTTGCTGAAGCAAGTAAAACAGTAGTGAATTAACAACACAAAAACGTGGTTTTCAACTTACACCTGCCAGTGAAGTATTGGTGTATGTTGTCCTTCCAAAATATGTCATTTTTGTCTGTGATTGCTTGGGATTCCAAGCATGATTTTGGCAAGAAGAAGGAAACAGACTGCAGTGTGGCTGAAAAGGAGCCAAACTACAAATAAACACACAAATACAGTGTAAAGCAAAGTCTTTTTAAGCATACAATGCAAAAAAGACAAGTGCATTTTCGCCAAACATGTTTTCTTCAGACACTGATGCGATTAATTAACATGTTTAGTAGAAGAAAAAAATTCTTTGTTGAGTGTTCCACCCCTCTTCCCTCTCCCTCCCTCCAGGCCCCCATTCGTTGAACATGTTAGGGTTGTAGTAGTAGATGTTACTATGCGAAGATGTGTTCCAATTGGCTAATGATATTACTTTTAGAAAGATCGAGGCTTCTTTAGCATACAATCTCCTGTATCAGTGCATCCATCTGTTCATCATTTCTGCTTTTGTTTGAGATTTTATGGAAGGAAACATCTTTCTTTCTTACGTCTAAGTAGTTCAGCTAGGTCTGTTGAGATGAAAAATAAGCAGTTTTCGATTTCATTCAAAACAGTAGATGTTTTGAGAGCTGAAAGTAAATTTTCCTAACCAACAGCAGCCCATGGCTGTGCTGAACATACTGGATGTGCAGTGAAACCTGTGTGTCCCTTCTGCTATGGTCCCTGCTGGAGCAGACTAGCTGACTTTTGTCCATTGACCAATTCTTGGTGGGGGTGGGGGGGGGGGGGCATATTTGAATAAAAGGAGCCAAGGGTAATCTATTTCAAGCCGCTTTTGCAAAGCGTGTCATACTTGGAGTCACATTTCACTGAAGTTGGGTCACTCCCTCTGCTGTCTCTGTCTGTATGCGTTGTGGGGTCAGACATATATTCAGCTACAAGTGGCTGGAGGAGTTTAACGGACCAACATTGACTTTGCTCTGTCAGCTTCTTTTCTGTAAATGCTGTGTAGGAGATTTGGCTTTTCAAAAGTGAACTTGGTATTTTGCAGTGTGGCAACATATTTAGTGTATTAGAAAAGTAGTTAAAGACTCAGAATCAAAACTTACTTGGAGAATATTTTGACAGGGTCGCCCTGTCTTCGTCAGCTCACTGTTGCTGTTGTGGCAGCAAGGCCTGATGGGGCGACTGTTGTGTGGGGTGAACAGTTGTCAGGATCTGATTGTAGATAGGGGGAAGCTCAAAGCCTTGATCTCTGTTCAGGCTGGGGCGTCTGGTCTTGATTTCGATGGCTTCTTTAACTTTTCTTTTTGATTGACTCTGATGAGAAGCATATTCTGTACACCCTCTTATGCCCTTCCCACCTCTACTTTCCCTTTCCATCTCCCTTTTCCCACCCCCCTCACCTCGTCCCCACCCTTTCTCCCGTCTTGCTCTCTGCTTGCTGTTGTCCCTGACTTGGCCCACTTCCATCCCTCTTTTAACTCTGGTTATTAGAGTTTTTTTATGGACTGAAGCCCCATAATAGAAACTTGAATGCCAGTCCACACTGCTCTTTACATACTAATAGTCCCTTAGTCTTTAAGCTGGTGAAGAGATCATGGTAGCTAATGCAAGCACTGATACAGCCAGTAAACTGGTAAATGTAACTGCTGAAATTAAGTTGTTTGAATATCTGCTGAGAGAGCAGGGAGGGTGGGAAAAATGGTGTGAGAGAGGTGAGGAGGATAGGTGAGGGGGAGATGGGGAGGGAGTGAAAAGGAAGTGGAGGGAGAGCATAAATCAGTGCACACAAGATTTTTCTGACAAAAGTCAGTGGCAAGCAAGAGCAAGTTTGTTTGCCCAAGAAGTGAAGTCTTTTGCTTTTTTGCCCAAGAAGTGAAGGCTTTTCTGTCCAAGAAGTGAAGGTTGTTTTTTTTTAACCATGAAGTGAAGGCCATATTTTTTTGCCCATGAAGTGTAGGCCATATCTTTTGCCCATGAAGTGAAGGCCATATTTTTTTTTTTTTTTTTTTTAGCAAAGAGGTTAAATTTTTTTTTTTTTTTTTAAACAAACATGCACACACAAAAAAAGACATATGTATCATAATAATTGTACAAAAACACAAGTCAGACACAATAAGAGAACAAACACACATGTGGCATGTCCCCCCCCCCCCCCCCCAAAAAAAAAAAAAAAAGAAAAAAAAGAAAAAGAAAAAAAAAGAAAGAAAAAGTCGCAGACACACACACAAACATACATGAATTGTAAGCAGGATATATATGCATAAACTTACACACACCCACACACACACATATACAAATGTATAACCTCAAACACAAGGAAAATACCAAGGGGTGGCAGGGGCGAGAGGCTGAGAGAGAGAGAAAAAAAATATTAAGATGGGTAATGACAACAAGAGAATGGACGGCTAGTTATGTTAAAAGATACTAGCGTCTACCATTCTCAGCTATGTAGCATTATCTAGGTTGGGATACTCAACTTGGGACCATGTGTACATATATAAGAGTTGTTACAAAAAAGCCATATTTTTTTGCCCATGAAGTGAAGGCTGGGTTTTTTTTTGCCCACGAAGTGAAGACCATATTTTTTTGCCCATGAAGTGAAGGTCATATTTTCTTTGCCCATGAAATGAAGGCCATATTTTTTTGCCCACAAAGTGAGGGCTTGTTTACTCATGAAGTGAAGGCCATATTTTTTTGCGCATGAAAGTGAAGGCTGTGTTTTATTTGCCCATGAAGTGAAGGCTTTATTTTTTTGTCCATGAAGTGAAGGCCATATTTTTGCCCTTGAAGTGAAGACCATGTTTTTTTGCCCATGAACTATTGAAGTGAAGCCACATTTTTGCCCATGAAGCAAAGGCCATATTTTTTTGCCCATGAGGTGAAGGCCATATTTTTTGGCCCATGAAGTAAAGGTTATATTTTTGGGCCCATGAAGTAAGGCTTTTCTTGCCTGTTAAGTGAGAACTTTTCTAGCTTACAAAGTGGAAGGCAAGGGTTGTTCATCAGATGAATGCTTTTCATGCCCCACTCTTTGTTAAGAGGCCGTACAAAACATTCTGCAAATGACTTGCACTTCTCCACTGACTTTTGCTGCAAATGGCGGGACTCAGGATGGCATTATATTTGGAAGCAGATTCTTTACTGTTCCAGCTTGAGAAATTTGTATCTCCATGGCATCACTCCTATACTCAAACAAAGGAAACTTTTCTAGATGAGCAAACAGTGTCATTCAAAGGCTGCACCTTGTCGTGCAGTAGAGTCTGTAAAGCCAGAGACTGGTGACCTTTGTTACTAGACTGTGTATCTGGGCAGAGAATATCAGGTGTCCTCTCAAAAGAAAGTGCTGATCATAGTAACCTACAGAATACTTGCTTTCAAAGTGTACATCAAAGGACATGTCATTAGAAAGACATTTTCCGCCACTTCCAGTATAGTTTATAAACTTTCCAAGCAGAACATTGTGTGCGATTTGGAGATGGACCAAGCATGGTGTTCATGAGGAAGTTAAGAAACCCAAGCCCACCCAAAGCTGCATGGCCTACAGTCCACACCGACTTCAAGACATGAAAGTGATACAATTACCAGCCATTGCTCTTTTTTTATTTTAACACTTATAAAGAAGTTGAAAAACTTCATTTAACCCAGAAAAGTGTAACATGCTGCAGACGAAAAAGCACAGAACCACTGAAAGGGAGGCCTACACCAAAGTGTGGCTGACACAAAATATGTCAACGTCAGTATCACTGCTGACCTGAAGTAGAATGTCCATTTAAATGGCAAGGAGTGGAAAAGACCCACAACAGCGTAGCCAAGTAACAAACATATATCTCCACCATCTGACTTGAGCTGTAATCTGCAAGCCCAGATTGAGACCCCCGCGCCAGCATCAGCATGGACTCCATTGAGAAAGTCCAGTGACTTGCTGCGAGATTGTTATCCTGAGACTTCTGTCAGATAACAAGTTCTGAGGATCTGCTGACCCAGTGGAAATGGCTCCTAAAAGAAACCCAGCACATGGAGGCCTGACTTGCCTTCACAAACAGGGGCTCCTAATGAATAAACCGTGCTACACAACCAGCTGCCAACATATGAGTAGAACCTGTCATACTCCCTTAGTTATGCCTCTTCCTAAAGGCAGACAGCCTTCTTTCCATTGACAATTTTTGTTGTTGCTGTTGTCCCGTCTTCTGCACCACCTCAGTGGCATTGCATCCATGCCGCTCATTCTGACCCCCCACGCCCCCCCCCCCCCCCCCCCCAACCCCTTTCCCCATCCACAGCCACAGCGCGTCCTGGCTCTGCAGCCCCGGCACCACCAGTCCACAGGGAACAGTAGTGTCGAGCCATCAAGAGGCAACCCTCTGGAGGAGACACTGCACTGGTGCCAAGTCACTTCGATGGTGTTCAGTGGCACCTGTTCTGAGCCAGCATACTTAGGACATCACCTGCTAAGCCCCCTACTGATGATAATAATTGCTTAGTCATGGAGCCGGCGTGGCTCCACCACATCCATCAAATGACAGCCTCCATGAACTTGCCAATACTGATGACCCTGATGGAATCAAACCAAGGCTGCAGACATGAAGAGGACATCGAAACTGAGGTCATCATGAAAGCAGGGTATGAAGGGCCACAGAATTTGAGACATTTTTTTATGCTGAGCAATGAGAATGACGATGATGAAAATGCTGCCACCGATTTCGATTTCAGTGTGAAACTACATGGCAGGGCTGTACTCAAGCTTACTTTCATAATATATCACGGAGTCAACCAGGCCTAAGAAATACAGACACCTGCAGTGTTGGCCATGAAATGTGAGCAACACTGTCAAAGACGCATCTATTAATTGGATGAAACTCAACTGTGTGGTCCCAGTCTTCCCAGTTGAGCTCATACAAACTCCACTCTGGGTAAAAGCTGATCAGAGCAGCAAAATCTTATTTTGCTTTGATGGGAATCGAACTCATGACCTCCCAGCTAGGAGTCCGCAACGCTAACCACTTCATCACAGCAGCTGGTTCCAATGACATTTCAGATGAAATTGTCAAAATACATTTGTTGGATACCTGGAAAGGAAGACGGCGCACACCTACACTTTAAAACTGTCAGACTAGCATCTGCCCCTCCTTTCTTTCTTGCCTCCCTCCCTTTCCCCATCCCTCTCCTCCTGCCTCCCTGTCCCTTTTCCTCCTCCGCCTTTCTTCTGTCAGATTCCCTAGAAGCAAACAAAACTGCCTCTCCAAGTAGGATTGGCTTAATTCAATACAGTGCAGGGGTGGGCATTGGCTAGCCTTTTCCTCAGGGGGAGAGGGGGACCTAATGTGCAATTACAGTACACATCCCTGCCCCCTCCCCCAGCCTCCCCTCCCATTCCCTTTTATCTATTTATTTATTTATTTATTTTTTTTATGGTTTGGTTTTGTTTTGTTTTGGGATTATTTTGGACTGGACTAGCAGCCTTCCACCGTCTCCCCTCCCCCAAATGTAGCAGAATCTTCTAACACATGAAGTTGGTTACCTACGCAGGTTTTGTGGGTATACTTAGTCAGTTCCATCCTCATCCCATCCAAAGACAATATTGTGAATTTGTTGAATATTTTTCCCAATTAAGAAAAAAAAACAACAACAGAAAAACAAAATAAAACAATACTAATGAAAAACAGAAAATGATGTGCTGGTTCATCCTAGATCCACATTTGTTCAAGTCAGAATTTAGCATTCTGCGCATGTATAATTTCACCTGAGAAAAAAGAGCTACAGCTTCAGGGAACTGTGTTATGCCATTGCTACCTCCTTATAGCAGGAGACATCAGCCCTGTCAACTGTTTTAGTCTCCTGTCAGTTAGCATCTAGGACAACACAGTGCAGTATCTGCTGGTTGGACAAGCAACCTTTTCACCTGTTGCCGGACCCTATTGCGTAAAAAATTCTTAAAGAGAATGAACTGCCACCCAGACAGTGTGCGAAAGTTGAACAGATAGCAAGGCAAGCATATGTACAAGACGTGGGAGAGATCAACAGGGCTAGTAAAGCCATCATTTGCTGCATCAGTACATGGTTCTACACAGATCTATGTGAAAAGTGGTCCAAAAAGTCTGCTTGTATTTCCTTGTATCTCCTTGATCATCTTCAAACGCCACTTGCAATGGAAGTGTGTCTTCTTCGCTGAATGCTGGGACAGGGACATTTGGTTTAGTAAGATGTAAGGTCTGCCTCCGTCTCACATGATCTGATGATCTTCTTCAGGAGTGGTGTGTCTGTGGCCAGTTTGCCACCCCTCCACTGTGAAAGCACAGGACTTGCTCCACCATCATTGTGGCTTGGATGTACTACAGGGGCACATGTCAGTGTCTCCAGCATGTATGTGTTTGAGGACATATTTAAACGAACCATTGCACATGGTTTGCTTGCTCATTAGCTGGATTTGAACCACATCTGTATGCATTGGAAGACCAGCTGCTGATCCACTTTGTCGTTTGACATAGACCTAGGAGCACGTTCTTGGCCAGCTATGACCAGTTATGTTAACACGTCCAGACCAGACTCTCTGCTCAGATAGAAGCAAGGCAGGTCATCAAACTAAGGATGTGTGTTAAAAAATGGAGCAGTTCAACGGATGTGCATCTACCATTCTTGAAAGATGTCAAGGACTGCAGAATGGATTGCACTGAAAAAGCTTCACAAAGAAGAGGTGAGAACTCATTCACCACGCTGGAAAGAAATAATGCACACTAACCAGTTCTTCCAGTTTGTTGGTCTCAGAGTCTCTAAGATTTTGGTTTCCCCCTGTTTTACTGCTAACAAAAATAACTGAATTAATTCGTAACATTCCCAATCTAGTATAACTGCGTGTGTGCCATGACCTCACTTTCGAAGTTGCGGGAGGATAGAATCATGTGTTGACCTTTTTAATTTCTGTAATGTGATAGGTATATTATCTCCAGCCAGTGCCACAAAATGATGTGGTAGAGGGTTACTAATGCTAGTAGGAATCAGGAGTGCTACAGAAAGG
The DNA here is from genome assembly GCA_033310375.1 of Conus canariensis. Lineage (NCBI taxonomy): Eukaryota > Metazoa > Mollusca > Gastropoda > Neogastropoda > Conidae > Conus > Conus canariensis. Next base: position 16,782,635 of record CM065730.1, on the reverse strand, counting down.
GTCAAGGTCTGGCACCAGTCATCAGTTACTGAGGCGAACACATTTGAAATGATGCATTGTTATAACAGCAAACTGGTCATCTAGTTTACTGCATTTTCAGGAAGTTCGGTTTTGCTAATATTTTTCTTTCCCTTTTTTTTCATCATCATAAATGAAAAATCCAAAACACTCATCATGCTTCAAGGTGAAACAGCATCTTGATTTAATTAACGGTAACTGTTGAAAAATCTCTTTCTGTATCTTTCTATACACATTTCCTTTAGAAAAATGTCAGGGTGAATGTGCAGGACAGGTATGAATATGAATTTACTGACAGTCTGTTTGTTGCAAAGTGCAGATTGTGGTCAAGCATTGTGCTAACTAACTTTTAACTCACTGAGCCCGTTGTCCTGAAGCAAAGTGCTAAGCTAAACTGTCACTCACACTCTCCACTCTGATTTTCATCATTCACCTCATTCTCGTTTCTGGTTTGCGACATTTAGTCAAACAAAAGACATACATTGGGGACAGCTCAAATCATCTTGCTCTTTGTAAGGGAACTGCTGCTCAGGTAGCAAGCAGCAGCAGCAGAAGCAGATGAAAACTGCACACACTTTCAGACTAGTCTCACATTGCTGTGTATTGTGTTGTCTTCATATCACTTCATGCTGCTTCTGTACTCATATATTACCCCAAACCAACTTTGCTCTTATCATCTTATCAGAAAATTTTCACTGACGGTTCCAAGTCTGAGGATGGAGTGGCCTGTGCAGCCTACTGCCCTGGGGCTCCTCAGATACTGTTAGAACATATACCTCCAGATGCTTCTGTCTATTCCGCTGAACTTACTGCTCTGGTTCTGGCATTGAAGATAATATCACAATCTAAGAAGAGGGACTTTCTGGTTCTTTCAGATTCACTGTCAGCGTTGGAGGCCATAGCTGGCCGCAACCTTCATCACCCAGAACTTTTACACTTTTTTGAACTTATGACCAAGTTGAAAGCGGATGGTTACAACATTATTTTGGCTTGGATACCTGGTCATGTTGGCATTGGAGGGAACGAAATGGTTGATCGTTTAGCCAAGAATGCCACAAGAGAGAAACTGTCCAACATATATATCCCCTGCTCAGATTTGAAACCCAAAATTAACGATTATGTGAGAGACCTCTGGCAGGAGGATTGGAATACACAGATGGATAACAAACTCTTTCAGATCCGTCCAAACCTTAAGGAGTTCCTCCATCTGCGTTTGGTGGTCGTAAAGAAGAAACAGTTCTTTGCCGGCTGCACACCGGCCATTCGTATTTTACCCATTCGTACCTTTTAAAGAGTGAAGAAGCTCCGTGGTGCATTCCATGTCATGTGCCACTCACAATGAAGCATATTCTTTTAGAGTGTTGGGACTTGCATGGTGTGAGACACAAACATTTTACAGCAGATTCCATGAAAACCTTGTTCAGAGATGTCCCACCTGATGCCATCTTTGAGTTCTTGAAAGAGATTAACATTTTTCATCGGATCTGAGTTTTTACAGTGGAAAGATTTTAACAAACTTTCGGATGGTTTTTCGATGTATTTTAAAGAATTGTGTGAATGACTGACGTGGTGACAGCCCTGATGTGGCCCTTTGCGGTCGGCTGGGCTATAAGCAACATTATCTTATCTTATCTAACTTTGCTCTTTCTCTCTTTATATTCCTTTCTTTCGTCTTCATCTTCTGTTTTTTGGGTGTTTTTTTTTAAACATTAGGGTCAAGTGAAATTAACATTTTCATCTTCTTGTCTGTCAGAGACTCCGACCTGTGCCAGTCTCACTGCACTGTCAAGGGAGGGGGTTGGTGGGGGAGCTATTTTCATTATTGTTCAGTTGGTGCAGCATTAAAAACTTTTGTTCTGAAAAATGCAGACGCTTGTGACACTTTGCTGGCAATGAACATGTGTGTTAATGTTATGTTGTCTTCTAGTGGACATTCCTCTTCAGACAGCAAGTTTGTCGTGCAATTTTCAGTCCAGTCTCCTGATATGGAAAGAAGCAGCTTTGAGATGATAATAGAGTTTGGACTTTGGTGTAATAGGATTCCTCTTCTTTCAGTCATGTCTTCCATTCTTTTGTTTTTGTTGTTTTCTTTTAAGACAGTGTGCTGTGTGTGTGTGTGTGTGTGTGTGTGTGTGTGTGTGTGTGTGTGTGTGTGTGTGTGTGTGTGTGTTCTTGGAACCTAAAGGTGACATGTCAGTTCAGTGTAACATTAATATTTACTCTTCTCTGTCTTCACTCTGTGTTATGCAGGTTTGTTGAAGCCACTATAGCTGTTATGACTTTTTCTGACACATGCACATACACATTCACACATAATATACACATACATATATGCATACAGATGTGCGCGCAAGTGCATGCACGCATGCGCGCGCACACACACACACACACACACACACACACACACACACACACACACACACACACACACACACACGTACACACACATACACTCTCTCTCTTTCTTTCTTTCTTTCTCTCTCTCTGTGTCTCATTGTCTCCCTGTGTGTCTCATATGCAAACGTACGGAGCACTACTAGACAAACTTTGACACAGGTACGCACACTCTACTTGTTGAACTTAAGAGACAGCATGGAATGGAGACTGGTGTTATTTTCAGTTATATTTTGTATTTGTTGACCTATATGCTAGGGTTTTAGTGGGTATTTTATGTTAACCCATTAATTTTGAAAATGGCTTATAGATCTTGGGGTAATACAATCAGATGACCAAAACTGTGCAGATCCAAATCAGGTGTGAAGTGTGTAAAGGCTAAATGAATCCTGCACTTGATCACTGCATGAGCTTAAACTAAACTTCTTGACATCGATTTTGTGTGGCTGGTAGATGCTTTGAGCATGTGTTGCTATTCAATGTCATTTCATTGTGTGGCATGACTTAACCAGCAGCAAAGGAGGAAACCACACTAACCTTTTATCTTAACAAAAAAAACAAACAAACAAAATCATAATTTATATGTTTTACAATCTGTCAGTCTCATCTTGCCCTTGGTCAAATGAGTAGAGAGTTTGCCTGCAGAGCTGATGATCAAGAGTTCGATCCTCTCATGGGGTCGGATTTTTTTCAGCTTGAAAAGACCCTGTCACCCCCAAAGTAAAAGTGTACCTGATAGAGTTCAGGGAAGGTTAAAAGCAGTCAGAGGAAAGGAATGGGCTTTGCCTTCCGATGTACCATGCCCTAGTGTAGTGAACCTCTGACAGTTCACCACCGATGTGTCCAGTAGGGTATGAGAGCTTTAAATCCCTTCTCTTTCATTTGGCACAGATGAGATTGAGAATCCTCCTCCTTGTTGAGGAATTCTTTTTGTTTTCTTGATCTGCCAGATGCATCTTGTAGTGCTCGGTAATGATTAGGAAAAAGGAACCCATCTATAACAAATGAATTCTTTTGCTTGTTCCCAATGGATTCAGTTATGGTTGTCTTGGGAGTTTGTTCTCTGATTAGAGAAAAAAAAAAATCAGTTCTACTCTTTCGTTAATGCTGTGCGTGCATTGCAGCCTGTCGAGCAGGATATATTGTGTGTGTGTGTGTGTGTGCGGGGTGTGTGTGTGTGTGTGTGTGTGTGTGTGTGTGTGTGTGTGTGTGTATGAATTTCATTATATTTGTATGCAGTATAAATTTACAAGTACAGAACACTGTTTTCAGTTGGATCAAGTTTTGTTGAGAATCAGTTTTCCATGGTATCCTGTACAGATGAATCATTACATCTATGTGTCACTCATGCTGACATGTGCCTTCTGTGTATGTCCAGGTCTGATTGGAGGAGCAGCGCTGGGCTACGGCATGTCACGAATGGGGGGAGGTTTGATGGGCTGGGGTATGGGAG
>CM065730.1:16758770-16773770 GCA_033310375.1 Conus canariensis | reverse complement strand
CATGGATCATTGACAAAGTCTGGGTAATTCACTAGCAATATATATTTGTCCTGGTATTACTTAAGTGTGTTGTTTGTGTTGAGGTATGATGCTGTCGTAGGAATCAAACTGCTTGCATCAGATAGAAAAAAACACTAGAAAATAGGCTGTTTATTAATTCATCATAATCAGCCTTTGTTTGTATTTCTTGTAGCAGATGGTTTTACAGATAGAGGAGCTTGCATGTTGCCCAGTATTAACATTTGTTAACATTGCTTATGTTTTGAAAAGAGAAATCTTTCTCTTTAAAATTACCACAACAACAACAAAAAAAAACCCAGAAAAAAAGCAAAATTTGGAAAAAAGATCGTACACATCTGATCCTGTCTGATGTTATCAGGTACTGCATCTCATTTGACAGGATGAAGCCTACCCTTTGTGTCACCTGTAAGTTGAGAACCATGCAATTTGAAAAGCTAGAACTGCAATTACTGTTTATTTGCTAGATCATCTTCTCATTCTAAACTGCTATGCCATCTTCTCAAAGGTGCTGTGGAAAAGTTTATCAGGAAACTCAAGAGAAAAGGAAACACTAGTGTATTATAGATACTTTCAAAGCAGACAGTTGTCACATACTTCTTTAAACATTATGTATAGATCGTATGCTTTGTCATCCTCTTAAATGGTACATAAGATTATAATACATAGATCTGCCGTGCTAGCCACTGGTGGTGTTGAATCCTCCACCTTTCTTCATCTCTTTCTTTGGGACAAAGGACTTTTTTTTTTTCTGTATGTGTTTCTCCACTGAACTCCAGATATGCAATTCTGGTGCATTCTGTAGCATGAAAAATATGGCATTTATTTGGGCAGGTAAGTATGAGGAAAATATGACCTATCATCAGTATGAGAGGTATTGAGCAAAGAAGTAATTGAGGAAAGGAAAAGAGAGGGAGGGGGGGGGGGAGTTCAGGATTAATCAGGATTAATTTGTAATGCAGACTTGCATTTGTTTCTGTTGAATTAGCTGTCTCTCTCTCCTGGCCCAAACTTTGAGTTGTTACTATGCCATGTAAGTGTGTGTGTGTGTGTGTGTGTGTGTGTGTGTGTGTGTGTGTGTGTGTGTGTGTGTGAGACTCTGTGTGTGTGTGTGTGTGTGTGTGTGTGTGTGTGTGTACATTACAGTTTTGCCCAAGCAGTTAATCAGAAACACCCCATTACATGTTAAGTGCACACATTACTACTTCATGTTCACCCTTAGCTGTGGATGTTTTGCTGCCAGATGTGGTTGATTTCAAACAGAATCATGTTGATTCAGTTTGGGTGCTCAAGACATGGGGACGAGTCACTTAGAAGAAAAGGCATGTTTGTTTTTTTCCAAGGTCACAAGGGCTCATAACTTTATCAAATGAAATTTGTCAAAAAATGCTTCTGATGGAACTGCATGTAAACAATCATGTTTTGGAAGACCTGATTGCAGGAAACGAAAGGAAAAAATGATGTAATAGCTGGGATAGATAGTCTCTGACATGGCACTAAAAGAGAAATAGCTTCTAGTGGTATTGGCTCTAGGAATAATTATTTAAGTCCACATTGCCTGTTTTATGTACATCATTTGTAGATTGAATGTAGGTGTATAAAACTATCATTTTCACGTTTTTAGCGTTATACTGTTTTGTGCATTTTTTTTGTTCGGTGGATAATAGTCATATGTTGATATTAAGATGTCAGTCTCTGTCCATGACCTTTGTAATCTGAGATATTCTGGTGTTAAATTCATGTAAAGTGTCTGCCAGCAAACATGAACGAGTTTTTCTGCCCACCACAGACAGACCTGCTCTGGAAAAACATCAGGGGAAGATAATGCTTGTCTTTCCATTGCAAATAGAGTTACCGTTTCTCAGTTTATGGGTCAAGCAAATAGAGTAAAAAAATCAAACATTTGATTTGAAGTGCATGCAAGGACAACAGTCAGGATATTGACTATCTTCATTACAGGCACACTGTTTCACTATTTTAGCATTTTCTCTTTCTGAATGAAATGTAAACCTGACTGATGGGGCAAACTTGCTTTAGATGTGCCCATCACCATCTGACCCACTTGTGGTAAATGCAAGCTTTAACGCTGATGACCTCCCTTGCAGATTTCTGAACATTGTGTATTCCTCCATTGTCAGATCACCGCAACTGTTGTGGCTATTGTTTTTTGGGCTGGAAACGGAGTGCACACATTCAGACACCTCTTAAAATTTGCCGAGGACATCAACAAACCTGCAGTGAAGTTGGCAACTCTCACAAATGGGGATATTCACGGGCTGGCACATCTTGCACAACATGCTTCAGTCTAACCCTTTTGCTGCTTATGAAATTTGGGAGCTGCGTGTTGACAAAATTCACATAAAAACAGCAAATCTGCATCTAGTTTTTCATTTTTAAACCAATTGCAGTGCTTATGACGTTAGTCCAATGAAAGTACAAATTAGTGGAAAGAACACTATGAAAAAAGATGTTCACTAGGGCCTTGTGTACAGATTTCTGTCTTCTGAAGAAGGCTGAAGAACACAGAAGTGTTTCAAACCATTTCAAAGACTGAAGATGAAAATGTGATACCAAATGCCGACAATTCCATTGACTTTTGTAATAGAAAGGGGCCATCCTGTGTGCTGAAAAGAAAGAAGATTAAAAACAAATAAACGAACACACAAAAGAAATTGTTAGCCAACATGTTGATGTTAGTATCTGGATTAAACTGCTTTGATCTCCGTTGCCCATTTGAGACACAGAAAAGGAGAGATGGAAGGAAAATAACTCAAATACCTTTAGTGACCCAGAAAGAGCTGTGCAATGCTTAGAGAAATAGATGTGTTTAGGATGTGCAACATACTTCTCAAAGCATTGTACCAGTCCAAAGATAGATGTACAGTGTACATACAGAGTACAGGAAGGGAGATGAAACCACATATTGCTGTGACAGAAAAATACATGATGATGCATCTCTGTGCCTTTAGTAGCTTTTGATCATACAAACATATTCAACTTTTGAAAAAAAAAATTAAGTTTTGAGGAGTGTGTGCATGCTAACAGGTGCAGTGCACACACAAAATACTCATATTTATGCATACACACACAGCATGCGAACATACACTTCCTCCATCTTCAGTTGATCTTTCTCTAGCTTTCCGTCCTCCTGTCTCTCTCTTTCTTTTTGCAAGTTATTTTAAAGACATACTTTTTGTGTGATAACACCCAAACCCACACCACCTCCTCCTCCCTTCTTCCTGAGAAGTGGGGACCCTGGCTCTCAACTGTTTACCTCATTGTCTAGTTCAACATTTTTAGCTGTCCTTAGCAGATGTGATGTAGCTCTCAACTGTTTACCTCATTGTCTAGTTAAACATTTTTAGCTGTTCTTAGCAGATGTGATGTAATGTAGATGGGATAGTTTGCACACAGTTATGCCTCTTGATGAAACTGAAAATACAGTAATCTCATCTAATTTTTGCACCATCTGTGCACAATGTGCATCAGTCACTGTGGATCTTGTTGTGTTGAACTGTTCTGTGATTCATATACAGAAATTATGTATAGCTGGATGTTAAATGGTTTGAGCATTTTTTTGGCTGTTCTCAAAAACATCTTGACCTATTGATTTGATATCAGTGTGTCTGGGTTTGTTTGTTTTTTTATTGTTAAGGCTGGGAGGATCATTTTCTTTGCATGCCTGTCTCTCAGTCTGTCTGTCTGTCAGGTCTTTATGAAAGGAAGGAAGGTTGAATGTGTTACTGGTATGTATTATGTGTATACTTTTCATGTGTTGCTTATTGTCTTCTCTTTCTTTTGAGCTGCTCTTGAGGTTAAGAGCTGAATGAATAAAAAGCTTGTGCTTTCTTGTCTTATACGTTTGTTAATAAAGACTGTGACTAATCTTTCATCTTCTTGTCTTATACCCTTGTTAATAAAAATTGTAACTCATCTTTCATCTTACTGTTTATGTTTTGCACATCTTTCTGTATATTCTCTGTGTATCTGCCTCCATCTCTCTCTGTCTCATTCTCTTTCTTGCTTTGTCTGTCGCTAAAGGCAGTTCATGTGTATGATATTGTAATAGGCAAAGGCCTCTGTATCTTTAACCCATCAATCAGCCTGTCTGTCACTGTGTTCTGTACAGTGCACCACATATGTCTTTCCTTGCAGTACTTTGTTATATGTGTTGTATTCCTTGATTCTGAAACAAATTTGAAAATGCTTAGATTTACACTATATTGTAAGTTTTATATTCTCTCTCTCTCTCTCTCTCTCTCTCTCTCTCTCTCTCTTTAATTTTGTCTCTGTCTCTCTCCCCTCCCCTCTCTCTCTCTCTCTCCCTCCAAATATGTCTTTCCAGTGATATCATATGTACAGTGTGGCGTGGAAGTAATGCGTACGCCATGAAGTAGCACAGATGATGAGGCAACAACTGCCCCCCACCCCCATTCCCTCACTCTGCACCAAAACAAAACCTGTGAACACCTGAACATTTTCTCAGTACAATGTTTTGCCTTAGGATTGGTCTTTTCTGCTGTACAAAAATTGAACTGTTGCAGATATGTTTGTCTGTTCAGTCTTTGTATCGTACTGTGTTGAGTTTTATTGAATGTGGTGTATTTAATAGTGGCTGCTCAATGTACATGACCTCTGATACCAGGATGAGAGGAAGGAGAGATGAGGGTGGAATCGGATAAACCTGCATATTCACACTGGCACAGCAAACAATCGGAACATGTCATGAGCTCATAATTATAGTAAACGCTCAGAAAACCTGCCAACCAACACTCTAGAGTTTCTTCATCGGCTTTTCTTAAAAACCAGCCCATGCAATTCTTATAAAGTGGATCTTTAAAGAAAAAAAAATTAAGAAGAAAAAAGGAGTGTTTGTTGCTCAGACTTCCTGACCAACATAAGAGATGTCTGTATCTCTCGGGCCTGGTTGACCTTGGGACTCATTATGAAAGTAAGCACAGGCTACAGCACCTTTATGTAGTCTTTGTCCAGAAAGGAATGCCACAGATCATTTTCATCATGCTCATCCTTCTTAGTAAACACTTAAAACATGCCTAGTATTCTGAGGCCCTTCATGCCCTGTTGCTGTGGTAACCCCAGCTTTTATTTACTCCTCATGTCTATGCCCTTTGTGAGTTCATGTCAAGGTCATCAGTATTGGAAAGCTCACATATCTCAAGATAGTGTCTCTGTTCATTTGAAACACCCCTCCCCGCCCCTATCTTTACCTTTTTCATTTTTTTTTCTTTTTTTCTTTTTTTTTTTTTTTAGGTTCTGAGGGTCACTATTTAGAAGTTCTTCTGTATTTTTGTACTGTACTGTAGTGTGTGTGTTTGTGTGTTTGTGTGTGTGTGTGTGTGTGTGTGTGTGTTTGGTGTCTCATCTTCTCTGCCACTCTAGAGACTGGGCAGCAGTGCAGTGTCTCCTGTAGTGGATTGCAATGCCGATGAAGAAACCCTAGAGAGTTGGATGGCAGGTTTTCAGAGCATTTTACTATATGACCTCATGATATGTTTTGACCGCTTGCTGTGCCAGTGTGAATACGCAGGGTTGTGTGATACCACCCCCATGCCGTTCGTTCCTGCTCTTTGTCCACAGTTACAACCAGCCTTGTACTGTCACAGCCCACAGTCACAACCAGCCTTGTACTGTCACAGCCCACAGTTACAACCAGCCTTGTACTGTCACGGCCCACAGTCACAACCAGCCTTGTACTGTCACGGCCCACAGTCACAACCAGCCTTGTACTGTCACGGCCCACAGTCACAACCAGCCTTGTACTGTCACGGCCCACAGTCACAACCAGCCTTGTACTGTCACGGCCCACAGTCACAACCAGCCTTGTACTGTCACGGCCCGCAGTCACAACCAGCCTTGTACTGTCACGGCCCGCAGTCACAACCAGCCTTGTACTGTCACGGCCCGCAGTCACAACCAGCCTTGTACTGTCACGGCCCGCAGTCACAACCAGCCTTGTACTGTCACGGCCCACAGTCACAACCAGCCTTGTACTGTCACGGCCCGCAGTCACAACCAGCCTGTACTGTCACGGCCCGCAGTCACAACCAGCCTTGTACTGTCACGGCCCGCAGTCACAACCAGCCTTGTACTGTCACGGCCCGCAGTCACAACCAGCCTTGTACTGTCACGGCCCGCAGTCACAACCAGCCTTGTACTGTCACGGCCCGCAGTCACAACCAGCCTTGTACTGTCACGGCCCGCAGTCACAACCAGCCTTGTACTGTCACGGCCCGCAGTCACAACCAGCCTTGTACTGTCACGGCCCGCAGTCACAACCAGCCTTGTACTGTCACGGCCCGCAGTCACAACCAGCCTTGTACTGTCACGGCCCACAGTCACAACCAGCCTTGTACTGTCACGGCCCACAGTCACAACCAGCCTTGTACTGTCACGGCCCACAGTCACAACCAGCCTTGTACTGTCACGGCCCACAGTCACAACCAGCCTTGTACTGTCACGGCCCACAGTCACAACCAGCCTTGTACTGTCACGGCCCACAGTCACAACCAGCCTTGTACTGTCACGGCCCACAGTCACAACCAGCCTTGTACTGTCACGGCCCACAGTCACAACCAGCCTTGTACTGTCACGGCCCACAGTCACAACCAGCCTTGTACTGTCACGGCCCACAGTCACAACCAGCCTTGTACTGTCACGGCCCACAGTCACAACCAGCCTTGTACTGTCACGGCCCACAGTCACAACCAGCCTTGTACTGTCACGGCCCACAGTCACAACCAGCCTTGTACTGTCACGGCCCACAGTCACAACCAGCCTTGTACTGTCACGGCCCACAGTCACAACCAGCCTTGTACTGTCACGGCCCACAGTCACAACCAGCCTTGTACTGTCACGGCCCACAGTCACAACCAGCCTTGTACTGTCACGGCCCACAGTCACAACCAGCCTTGTACTGTCACGGCCCACAGTCACAACCAGCCTTGTACTGTCACGGCCCACAGTCACAACCAGCCTTGTACTGTCACGGCCCACAGTCACAACCAGCCTTGTACTGTCACGGCCCACAGTCACAACCAGCCTTGTACTGTCACGGCCCACAGTCACAACCAGCCTTGTACTGTCACGGCCCACAGTCACAACCAGCCTTGTACTGTCACGGCCCACAGTCACAACCAGCCTTGTACTGTCACGGCCCACAGTCACAACCAGCCTTGTACTGTCACGGCCCCACAGTCCACAACCAGCCTTGTACTGTCACGGCCCACAGTCACAACCAGCCTTGTACTGTCACGGCCCACAGTCACAACCAGCCTTGTACTGTCACGGCCCACAGTCACAACAGCCTGTACTGTCACGGCCACAGTCACAACCAGCCTTGTACTGTCACGGCCCACAGTCACAACCAGCCTTGTACTGTCACGGCCCACAGTCACAACCAGCCTTGTACTGTCACGGCCCACAGTCACAACCAGCCTTGTACTGTCACGGCCCACAGTCACAACCAGCCTTGTACTGTCACGGCCCACAGTCACAACCAGCCTTGTACTGTCACGGCCCACAGTCACAACCAGCCTTGTACTGTCACGGCCCACAGTCACAACCAGCCTTGTACTGTCACGGCCCACAGTCACAACCAGCCTTGTACTGTCACGGCCCACAGTCACACCAGGCCTTGTACTGTCACGGCCCACAGTCACAACCAGCCTTGTACTGTCACGGCCCACAGTCACAACCAGCCTTGTACTGTCACGGCCCACAGTCACAACCAGCCTTGTACTGTCACGGCCCACAGTCACAACCAGCCTTGTACTGTCACGGCCCACAGTCACAACCAGCCTTGTACTGTCACGGCCCACAGTCACAACCAGCCTTGTACTGTCACGGCCCACAGTCACAACCAGCCTTGTACTGTCACGGCCCACAGTCACAACCAGCCTTGTACTGTCACGGCCCACAGTCACAACCAGCCTTGTACTGTCACGGCCCACAGTCACAACCAGCCTTGTACTGTCACGGCCCACAGTCACAACCAGCCTTGTACTGTCACGGCCCACAGTCACAACCAGCCTTGTACTGTCACGGCCCACAGTCACAACCAGCCTTGTACTGTCACGGCCCACAGTCACAACCATAGGCCCGCTTGTACTGTCACGGCCCACAGTCACAACCAGCCTTGTACTGTCACGGCCCACAGTCACAACCAGCCTTGTACTGTCACGGCCCACAGTTACAAACCAGCCTTGTACTGTCACGCCATACACAGCCTTGTACTGCACAGCCACAGTTACAACCAGCCTTGTACTGTCACGGCCCACAGTTACAACCAGCCTTGTACTGTCACAGCCCACAGTTACAACCAGCCTTGTACTGTCACAGCCCAGCAAGGGAAGGTCGATGTCAAATCATCAGAAGGTAATCCACCAGAGGGGACGCTGCACTGCTGCTGAGTCACATCAGAACTGTTCAGTGGTGCCTGTTCTGATCCAGCCTATGCAGGACACCACCCACTAGACCCCCTACTGATGACAATAATTGTATAGTCATGAGGCTAGTGTGAGTGGAAGTCCCCTCTGAAGGGCACCGTCGCATCCGTCCAATAACAGCCTCCATGAACTTGTCGATACTGTCAACCTCGGCATGAATTCATTAAGGGCACAGACATGGGAAATTGAAACTGACATCACATGAGAGCAGGGCATGAAGGGCCACAAAATGAGTTTCTTAAAAATGCTGGTTAATGAGGATTCTATAGCATTCCACTTCAGTCTGAGACTGTATAAAAAGTCTGTACTCTGCACTTACTTTCATAATAATCCTGGCATCAACCAGGCCTTACAGGGACGGACACCTATAGTATTGGTCAGAAAATTTCAGCAACACTCTCAGAAATGCATCCTTTAAATGGAAGAAAGTCAGCTGTGGTTCCAGTCTTTTTAACTGAGCCCATTGCAAACGACTCGGGGTAGAAGCTGGTAATGGCAGAAAAATCCCACAAAAAAAGGGCTCTGATGGGAATAGACGCAAACCCTCCATCCTCCACCTGAAAATCTGCAACACTAACCACTGCACCATAAAGATGGATGTCATACTGAAAAGACGCCAGAAAGAAAAATATCCACGCAAACATGTCCAAGACCCTCCCTATCAGAGAATGAGCCCATGTGATCATGAAGATAAATGACCGTTGCAGCTAAAATTCCAATGATGCATATAGCCAGGTTGTGCTAGAGATGCCTGCTGTTCCGCTTTATTTATGGTCTTAGAGAAAAAGAAGTGGAAAATGAAATCCATCAACCATACATCTGTAACATGCACACAGAGTAATGTAGAAATACCTGTTTACATAAAAACATCAGGTGCTTAAAGTTCATAAGCTGTACACTTTTGATGGATATGATTTCTGGGTTTGTTGATCAACATTTGAGGCAGTTAGGTTAAGTGAAGCACACACACACACACACACACACACACACACACACACACACACACTTTTCACACTAAAATTGATGCAAAGATGAATCCTTTAAAAAAAGAAAAAAAGTTGTGTAGCAAGGAAAATTGATAAGTCTCAAACAAATCTTAAATAAATGTTAGCGAACCACCCAGAGAACGTGGACAAACGAGTCACAAGACGAAACACAATGCGTTTCGACCTCTTGGTCTTCATCGGTGAGACATAAATGAATAAAACAACGAAAATTCACTTAGCTTTGATCGCTTCAGATCACTTCACAGGGTTCAGCGCAAAGAAGAAGGCGTTGAATGAGAAACTAAGTCTCAAACAAGCGACTAATTCTCTCAATTCCACTTACACAACCTATAGAAGAGCATTCCCATCAATAAACAGAAATGGACAGGAGACAGTCTTTCCAATGGGACCTGGCACCTCGCAATCAGAGACTTCTAGTGCTATGACTGAAGCAGATGTCATGAATGTAGTGGTGTTACTATGTATGACTTTATGTGACCAGTGAATCCTAATGTGTAATTGTGCAACTGTTAAAAAGCTAACAAAACTGACAGTACCACAAAAGACGAGCCAGCTAACAGAGATCAGAACTGAATGCTTTAGAATTGGCATAGGGTCCAGTTCAAACAAGACATCTACTGTTTGCTATAATGTTTGTGTCACGTTGGATTTTTCTGTGTGAAATCGGATCACTCATCACATGACTGCAGTTTCTTCCCTTGATTGCTTTAAATCGGTTAAGGTTTCTCCTACATGTCTAGCAGGTTTTTTTTTTTCTCTTGTTTTTCTTTATATATACATTTTTTAAGCTTTGCTCAGTGCATCATCACATCCAAAAGATTATTTTAAAAAAAAAAAATGGATACAAAAGCAAAACAACTACCACCCTTCTCTTCTCCTTTACCCCCACACGCCCACATTTCATTCTCACCCCTCCTCTCCCCTTCACATGTTAGTGACGGTTGAGTATGACTGCTGAACATCAGAGGATGAAGCACTAAACAATAACACAAAAGTTCGGGTTCAGTGTGAGACTTCGATTACAAATTAACTTGAACCAACCTCTTTAAGACAGATGAGCCATTCACTTCATGCCTACACACACACACACACACACACACACACACATGACACATGACACATGACTCTATCGATGAAAAGAATAAATGTGACGTTCTGCTGGGTGCCCTCACATTGTGGAATCTCAACAAATGAGAAAGTTGATCAAGCTGCCCGGAGAGCAGCTCGAAATATTGAAGACATGGCTGCACTGAACATTCCGTTAGATCTATCAGAATGTTATACTTTGATTAATGAAGCATCCTTTAACAGTTTCAAAAAGTTATTGAGGGACACAGATAGTCAATATTTTCACAGTTGTATACAACCAAATCTGACATTCACCCCAAGACTAAATTAGACAAATTCAAAAGTCGATGTCTAGACAGGTAGTAACCTTAATTCATAGGATGCGTTTGAATTCACTTCGAACCAAATACAGCAAAAATGTTAAGTGCATATGTGGGGAAATTCTTAGTGTAAGTCACCTATTACTAGACTGTCCAATAGCAAAGAATACAGTGCACAAGGCTGGTACAAATATTTCACATGATAGATCGACACCACTGACATTACCCAAAATGTTAAATAATTATGCTTTTCTTTGTTCGTTATGCCACATTTATTACGCAGTCCAGTAGGAATTTATCTTTAACTTTCAACAACCCCTCACTTGTTTAAAAAAAAAAAAAAAAAAAAAAAAACTGCGCGCGCGACACACACACACACACAAGCGCGCACGCACAACACTCACACACACACATCGTGCGCGCGCACGCACGCACGCACGCACACACACACACACACACACACACACACACACACACACACACACACATAAATACAAACGTACAAACAAACACACAAATACGTACGCGCGTTCGTGCGACACTCAACAACAACAACACTAACACAACACATCTTAACACAGATTGTCTGCATCACGTTAAGTGGGAGACGTAACATTGAAGAACAACAACAACACACATGACCGCGACAGTTGCATGAAAATGAAAGACGGACTGGGGAAAGATGAATTTCCATCACTCCGAAATATGGCAAATGATGAGCTTTGTGAAATTGCCGAACAACCAAAATGCTGCTTTAACGCCACAAATCCATCTACTTTCGTTGCTGCATGCAAATATCTTCGTACTAATTGAGTACATGTGCACTGAGTGTGTTAACGAGTGAAATAGATTTTCGAAAATGATTTCAAACTGCCACAGTTGTTCGTGGATTGGGTTAGTCGTAAAGAGTGGGAAAAAAAAAAAAAACTGGGACGGCCGGTTTGTTGATAATTACTAAGCATGATATAAGGTTTGTCGCCATTGATTGTACGAAGCTACAGTCTCGTGACCCCAGCCGAGACTTGTTGCCAGGAGAGATCAAGCCGTGGTCGGATTGAGTGGCTGCTTGAACGGACACAACATTGAACAGGACAGACATGTAGGACTGTGTTCAGCTTCTGTTTGTGTTTTGATTCCAGTTTCAACGAAATCTACTCGTTGTTTCCCAGTGCCGACGAACTTTTCCTTGTTACATTATGTTTGAAAACTTAAACATTCTGGAAATCGTGAGCAGTTTTAGCAGACGACATTTGTGAAGTTTGTGATAGCTGATCAATTAGTGTCATGTCGTGTGAAGTTGATGTGAAAAGACGGAACCACAGTTGTGTTACAAGCTTTCTTGTTCTCTGCAAATAGCGTTTGGTGAAAACGGAGTGAACGGAAAAGAGATCTGCATTTAAGTTTAACAAGAAGTTACTCTGGAACTTAAGAAGATAGGAAAGGGGGAAAAAGAAAGAATGTATCAGTGCCCCAAACAAGTTGATGATTATTATGGTCAACAATGTGATCTTTGTAAGTTTTAAAGGTGTCTTACTGCCACAAGTTAATCATCAGCACAAAAACTAAAAAAAATATTCACTGCTACAATTTGTCATTACAACAATTACAACAATATCACGAACACCAGGTGTGAACTGAAGCAGTTTATGTAAGGTGAAGTGTGCTGGCAACGACAAATGTGGGTAGAATGCCATCCTATAGTGCAGAAGCTTTGAAATTTGAAAGTTACTCGACTACACCTCGCTCAGTTGCTCTCGAGAGCAGTTCGGGTAAACGCATTAATCATGATTCTGAAGTGGAAACTGATCGCAGCTTTGTTGAACCAGAGGTGGTTAGCCGTGCTGGAGTACATTCAGCTCCATCTCACTTTTCCACCCAAGTTAGTGAAAGTTTGACAGAAAAACTGCTTGGCAATAGTGAACAGTGTTCACTGGATGACATCCTCGTGTTTGAGTGCGCTGTCGTGGATGACTGGAGTGAGGCAGCATCAGGAGGGGGGGTGGTTGTTCCCTATCCCAAGTACATAACTCAGCAACCACCAGTGCAAAACAAATCACAGTCTGCTCTTAAAAAGAGTGTCATAACTGGCCGAAGTGCAATTCGCTGTTTAGATGAAGACTTTGGTGACCAGTTGTGTCCTTCATGGAAGGGCAACGTGGAACCAGTGACCTACCGCTATGTTCCTAATAATGGCTACTATCGCAACCATAAGCCTATAAGAGATGTGCGAGAATGGCCAGTTCTCAAGAGAACCAAATCAGAGAAGTCTCGGTTGACTCCAGAGATGCGCCATGCTCAGAAAACATTGAAGAGAGACTTGGAATATCGCTTCAGAAACAGTGGCGAAGACAGTTCATCCACACAAAACATAGAAGGTGTTGGCCACACAGTGAACTCTCAGGATATGTCTGTTAGACTGCAGCAGGCAGGCATTGACCAAAGAGATTGCATTGCTGAAACAGCGACAGTCTACAGGCGTCTGCCAAAATGTGAACAGCAGCTGATCAAATCAGCAAGTGACCTTTTCATGGAGAAATTCAACACACGACTGAGTGCCTTAGAAAAAGAACTCCAGATCCCCTCTGTACCACCAGCGGGCAAAAAGCCCATGAATGATTCCAACCCTGCTCCCAACCACTCCCCTACACAGCTATCAAAAAAACTGAAAGAGGTCCGTGTCCCAGAAACAATGAAACCAACAATACAAAACCCAAAGCAGCATGGCAGTGACTTTGGAGATGATCTTTTCACTGTTATACCAATTATGTGTAAACCAGAAGTCCCTCTTCGTCCTCTGGAGAAACTGACACCTAAGCAAAAGCAGATGGAGAAGACCTCTTCTAATCAAGACAGATCCCCCTCTCCTGAAGCACAGTCAGCTGATGAAGATGACCTCATGCTTGTGCTATCTTGTGCAACCTCTCACCCCCCTCCTCTTCCTAAAGATCCAGACTCTAGTGGCATTAATACAGCCAGGTCTGCTATTGCCATGACCAACTTTGACATCGAGAAGATGCGGAATGTCCCTCTTCATTCAGAGTTAAATGGTGGCAGCAAACCCAGGCAGTTTCTAATGCAGAAAGAGGGTGGGGGTGGTGGGAGTCGTGGGACAATGCGTTACTCAGTAGGGGGCACTGGCAGCAATCCACAGCCCTCTGACCAGCCGCCCCCAGTGGAGGGAGTAGACAGGAAAGAGTTGTTTCCACGTGTTGACAGGCCCCTTGAGACTAAACTTGGCTCCATGAGCAATTCGCTGCCAGAAATTATGGGCAAGAGACTTAGTGTCATCACTGCAACTCATCGCTTATTGTAGTGTTGTGTCTGTGAGACTGTCACACTGTTACTGTATAGAATGATCAGCTTGTCAGAATAGATGCACTTGCCATTTGCTCAGTATGATACTGTTATACATTTTATTCATGCAGCAGCTGCAAGCTCAGAGTAAGCATTCATTTAAACCATGTTTGTTGAACAAAGTATCTCGTTCTTTTTATTTTCTAATGTCTGCACATATATATGTCAAGTTCATCCATTTCTGTTGTAGCTATTGTTGACAAATGACTGTATGAATCATGCTGATAACAAACAATTTGCATTATTGACATCAGATAACATTTTGTTTTGAAGTATGGTTAAAATTTTTGTGTTAAGTGTATGTTTGTTATTGTTGTTGTTGCCATGTACAAAATCAGTGGCTTTGATTTTTGCAAACCATAACTCTTCAAAACGGATGACAGTTTTTAGTGTTGGTGTTATAAATATCTTTCCAGACTTGCATCAGTGACATCATTGTGTTGATTGGTTTGCCCTTGACCAAGAAGTGTAAGTCATAAGCTTAGATTTCTGTTCAATAAAGCATTAATTTTCCTTGGACATGCCCATAAACTAATCTAATACTAAAAGTGCATTTTAGTTCAAACAGTAATGGAAAGCATTTCTAAATTATATAATTGCATTACACAGCTTGTATTATGTATTTTGCACATTATCATCAAGAAAGCATTGTTTGAATATCACACACACACACACACACACACACACACTCTCTCTCTCTCTCTCTCTCTCTCTCTCTCTCTCTCTCTCTCACCCACTTACACCAACACACACACACACACGCACGCA
>CM065730.1:16751270-16753770 GCA_033310375.1 Conus canariensis | reverse complement strand
CTCTCTCTCTCTGGTGGATTGTTCATATAGGCTACAGATGTTCACGATCGTTTCTACCGCCAATACCAGCAAACTTTAACAAAAGTTACCAACCAGTAAGAAATTAAGGTATTCTTTCTAAAAGTTATTTTCTGTGTTTTCTTGTGTAGTGTGCACCTGTCACATTGCTAAAAGAATAACAGTTAGCTTGATGGCGCGCCAGCAAAATGCATGTCTAAGCACATGGCGACAAGAAGAACACACTGGGTGTAGCGGAGAGGGAACGCGGGTTCCATCGTGGATGGGATGACCTAAGCCTAACCAAGTGCGCGGGATTGTTACGTTTGTCGAGGGTGCTGTTCAAATTTGCATTGTGTTTTATTGCACAGGGGCGGGTCGCGTCTGTTTGGAGAAAAAAGGAGACGGGGAAGATAAGAATCAACATTTTGGGACAGTGAATTCTAGACATTTGCGTTTTCCAAACGGAAGTGCTGTGATAAAAAAAAGAAAAAAAAAAGAAGAAAAAAGGGGAGAGAGAGAAGGGGGTGGGGGGGGGGGGGGGGGTGTTAGGCCTAATTGGAAAGAGTAAGCTGCGTGGAGCGGAATGTAGGGAGCGACGGAACCAGCTCCAAAGACTGTTTAGCGCAAAGAGAGGGGGTTTGTATAGTGCTTGGGATGGGAGGAGAGGGAGCACCGAGGAGGAGAGCCAAGTTTGACAGAGGAGTAGGAGGGGCTATAACATTTAACTGCGTAATCGTTTTTTTGTTTTTATTTATCATTGTTGTTCTTCTTTCCTTTTTTAAAAACCCTTTTCCAGTTACGTGTTTCCTCTTTAGAGTTTATTCTGTATAATTATGATCTGCTAGCAACGCTGTTGTTGTTTCTCCAGTTTAACATATATACACGTTTAGCGGTGTTAGAGAATTCCAGCAATGTTTTTGTTTTCTTTCTTTCGTTCGTTCTTTTTTTTTCAATCGGTGTGATGTGACTGCAGTTCATATGTGAAATTGACTTATGATGATATATTGTAAATTTGTTGTTGTTGTTGTTGTTGCTGCTTTGTTTTCATTCCTCGCCTGAAAATCTGATCAACTGAATGATGCTCAAGTTGACCCAACCAATTACAAGCATGTCGATCAAAATTTTATTAATATTGTCATTGATGCATTTGTACGTCATGTAAACAGATTTTTCAAAGCATAGGCCTATTGAACAGTGTGTTTCATTATTCACCCATAGCGTCTTGGTTTTATGTGCGGTGATTCCTTTGTCCAGTCATAAATTACACATCTGTATCTGTATTGTGTTCACAGATTTCACTTGAACTTTTTTGTTTTTCTTTTTCTTTTTGTGCCTCTGTGATGCTGACTGGCATGAGTTTTGAAGAATGAATCTGAGAGAGAGAGAGAGAGAGAGAGAGAGAGAGAGAGAGAGAGAGAGAGAGAGAGAACGGAAACCGGAAACTATTGCTTTTCTTTCTTAACACAAGTCTGTGTGAAATTCTCCCAGAAGCATTGCCATAATACCGGGCCACACATTTTCCTTCTGTCAACATGTTTTGGTGATTTGTTGTTGTATTTCTTCTTCGCTTGTTGTGATTTGCTGATTTAAAGAAATGGATGCATGTATACGTATTTATACCAATAGATTTTTTTGTACATAGTTACTGTACATGTGAATGTACGCTGGGTATGTTGATCTTCTCCCATTTGTTATTCTATTATGTGGCAGGCAAGTGTTTTGGATCTGGCGCTGAATGATTATTTTCCCAGGGAGATGTGCCAGTATAGCCCCCCCCCCCCCCCCCTTTTTTTTTTTTTTTTTTCAGTCACAAGTTGCCGTATCAGATGTCAGGCAATTTTACACACTACTGTGAAGTGTTTTGCACAAACCAACTGTTATTGATACTGGTCTTTATGTTTTTAATTGAGTAAAATCGATTTTTCAACAACAACAACAAAAGTGGTCCAGTATTGAAAGACTCTTCCCATATTTAGGGACACCTCCGCAAATATTAAGCACACCTTTGTTATAGCTGGTCCGATTTTTTTTAGTACACAAAGAAAAAACATTCAGGATAAACGACTCTCGGAAAACGTAGCAAAAAGAGAGAGAGAGAGAGAGAGAGAGAGAGAGAGAGAGAGAGAGAGAGAGAAACATACACAAACTAGTGTAGGAAACACAGAACCGGACGGTCAGACCAATAAATCACCGAAATATACTTGCATTTACACAAGGAAGAAGAAATAACTTATGGTTAAAATGGGATGAAATATGCTGCAGTAATGTGTGCTTTGATGGGCTCGATAGAGAAATGGAAAAAACCAACAAAAAACGGGCATTAAATCGGTCTAGAGAAAGTAAATTGAAGTAATTTGACTAGAACAGTGAAAAAGTGTTTTAAATCAGCCGAGAATGTTCGGTTTTTGTTTTCATTACTGAAAACAACAAAGTCTTGACAATTCTTGTTACGATATGGAGGCGAAGAACGGGGTAAAAAAAAAAAAAATACAGAAGGGGA
>CM065730.1:16741270-16748770 GCA_033310375.1 Conus canariensis | reverse complement strand
AAGATCATGACAACAGGGTATAACACTTCACCTTGGCCGTAATTTTTTTTTTTAATTGATAATGATAAATGGAGTCATGAAATGCTCGTACATCTTTGGTAGAGCTGTGCTCAAAGCATAGTCGATCAGTGACGTCCGAACAGGACTTGCCATGTGTCAGTTCTGTCTGGGTCTTTTCGGCCAGCTGGTCAGATCAGGAGGTGACAGAGAAAAGAAAGGGCCGAAAGCTAACGTCTGCTTCACGTTTGGTTCACTCCAAGGGTTATGTCCGGTGTGTGACTGTGCCAAAGCAAGCGATTGTTCTGAGAGTAGCCTACTCACGACCGACCTTCTGACCAAGATGTGCTATTGCGGAGTCCGACCCGTTCGGAGGGGGGGGGGGGGGGGGGGGGGGAGGGGGGCGCAGCGCAGCGCCAGCTCGGCTGCCCAAGGAAGTGGTGGGGAACCGTGTCTGATCAGGTAGACCAAGTAAAACAATGGAACGGCAGGAACTCCGTTGTCCTGCCAGGACAAAGAAGCCGGTGTGTGGCTTCAGTTAGTGTGACAGTGCGCGCCTGGTTTGGCTGTCTTCTTCTTTTGGTTCTCAGTCAAGGTCGTTTCATGAAGTAGATAAGCGGGTTGTTCCTTGTTGCTATCATTGGCACATTTCAGCGCCCCCCCCCCCCCCACCCCCCTTCCCCCTTCCGCTCGTGCCCAGCCTGTCTATCTCAATGTAAACGGCTTATGAAAAACAAATTTCCAGTATAGTTTGTGTGGCTTTAATCAAAACGTTTGTATATAGTTTGCTTTATTTCACTTTACCGGAGAAAGTGACTTTAAATTTAAGAGTCTATATTCTTAAATCGTTGCACCTACTCCGGATGAGGGGGGGGGGGGGGGGGGGGGGGGGAAGTACATGAAGTCTTGTCTTGCATGTTTATGTGCAGTTATCTACAGTTTTCTCAGGTGAACTGCCGTGTGGAAATGAATTGATTAAAAAAAGAAAAAAAAAAGCTCCCAAAATGAAATTAGTGACTGCTGTACACAGCTCAACTATTGGTGTCCTCTCACAAAGAACAAAATACCCTCCTTTCGCCTCTCGCCCCCTCCCTTTCCCACCCCACCTCTGTCTCTGTCTCTGGTCTCTGTCTCTCTCTCTCTCTCTCTCTCTCTCTCATTTTCGATTGATGTAGGACATTTTAACTATTAAAACACATCGTGCTGTATGGCCGACGTCAAGTTTAAATTGAATAAGTTGATAATTTTTTTTTGTCTTTTCTGAAAGAATACTCCCCCACCGCATTTCCCCATCCCCGTTTTCCAGTCATCCTTTAAGATGCATGCGTGTGTATGTGCGTGTGTGTCGGGTGGGTGAACGAGATTTGACCCTGAAATCAGATATGATGTTTTCCAGAAAGACTGCTTTGCTCACCAGGCCACTAGGCCATGTGTCAAATATATCAAGGCAGACTTGTCTCCATTGGTGCAAGAATCCTTTATGGAGTGCACGGTTGTACTTTAGCACAGATTTAATTTTCATTTTGTTGCAAAAGAAAGACTTTTCATTCTACTAACGTTGTATATCCTGCCATCTGTTGAATATCTTATCGTTTGTTTTTTAAACGTGCGCATAATTGCATTTGTTGAATGTTTGGTACACAGTCATTTGCATGATTCAAGTGCCCCGCTGATATGGTTGTACATTGATGAGACCTTGTTATGATATATGTACATAAAATGAATGAATTAAAAAAAAAAAAACCGTTTTAACATTTAGCATTTTTTATGTGCATGTGTGTGTACCGAGCGCTGTAGATGTAAAGACATGTTTTGAGAGCGTGATGTAAGCGTCTTACACGGGTAAGCTGGTGTATATACCTTTCTCTGCCAAGTCCAGACCCCAGAACTAATGAAATTGGCTCTGACCGTCCTGTAGAAACCAGTTAGACATGCCCCACAGAACTCCCAAAGATCACGCCTGATCGGGAACCGCACTGTTTGTGTTCCCAATCACAATACATCCAATGTGTGGGCTAAAGCTAGCCAGCCCCTCTTAAAACATGCTCCAATGGGCCCATAGTGGTCCGTGTCTCATAGAGACGTCGTGTCAATCTGTAGCGGTGTTTGCTGTGAAGAAGGCCTACATACCATTCGAGAAATGGTCACGTCAGCTTGTTTACATGTCCACAAGTGTTTGTTATTTGCACTATCAATCTCAATATCTCTCTGAACTTTAGCTGTAAGAATTGTCCACAAAACTGATCAGCCGGAATGTAGAATTTCTGCGATCTTTTTTGCTTTGGGGCGACTCTTCTGTCCACTCTCTTCTCTGTGGTAGTGTAAATACTTCTCCCTTGTGTCTTCTTGTGGAAGATGTCTCTCTCTATGTTTGAGCTGTGTTGTCTTAATGATGGATCTTCAACATACCTTTATTCTTCAACGGGTACATTTTATGTATGAACTTACCGCTGTGCAATTGGTCCGTCTCTGGTCCTGGACAGTGTCTGATCACGACAATTTGCATGGAAGTCACGACCCTTTCCCTATTGTTTTACAGCTCAAACCTGCATTGAGCATCACCTTATCAGAACACACCAACGTAACTTAAACAAACTTGGATCTTTTAACTATGAACATTCAAAAACAGCTCATAGAGGTTCTGAATGTGCAGAAATACCCATTAGCCAGAAACATAAAATCGTCATTTATCTTCATTGAACTGTGTAAACATTTTCAAATTAAATTTCTTTTTAGTCAAAAACCGAATTAGCTTTCTGTCGGCCGATTTTGGTGCATGTGCATCTGAAGGGGAAAAAAAATGACCACTTGCATTATTCGAACTATACGCTTCTGATGATGCAGCTCTTTGAAGACCCATACTTTAAAGGGCGGCAATCGGACGTGGCAGTTCACCGACTATGGGTCTTGAGCGACCAGCTCGTCGGTTAAGGTATAAACTCTTGAGGACTCTTGGACGAATATGGGTCTTGCACGGAAAAGGGGTAAACATACGAAAACACCCAGAAAAGCTAATGTAACCTGTATGGGTTGTGTGCAACACGCACCGTTGTAATGTGAAGTCAAAAGCGATGTCGGGTAAAGGTCAACCGTGCTAACACCACCATTCACACAAGTTCGAACAAACCTCAAAGGCCCCTAACACCTAGTTTCATTCGGATAGCCAACAAATAAAAATTCATTTAAAAGAACTCGACGTCGTATCTAATGCAGACCATCGGCAGAAATGTTCGAGCCTTCGCTGTCTCCGACAAAAAAGGGAAAGAAATGTTAGAGATTAGGCAAGTGTCGGTCTTAGAGGAATTTCTGCTCCAAGATTAGTGGGAAAACTCCTGAGACAGAAGTCTGGAAAACGTTTTTGTTAAAAGAAGAGAGACAGACACAAATCAATTTATCCACCATCTACTTGCAGACGCCCTGATTACATACAAACAAACTGTTGCCAGTCTGTCAACCTCAACCATCGAAAGACACTCTTCATGAACATACAATTCTGTTGCCTTTTTTAACAATCAACACCAGAAGAAGAAATTCCCTGCAACGTTTACTCTGACGTTTTGCTGCATATTTCTCCCAACGAACTTAAAATAAGGTCTTCACACGTATTCTTATTCTGTTCTTTGCATACATGAAATTTACTATCAACTTTTAAAACATCTTCCTTGAAGCTGTTTCCATGTTATTTTAAAAAAAATCTACGATCATATCTGATCAAGGATTTTTCTTTCGCACTTCTGACCGAAAGTCCTAATAATTTCGATGTCAAATCCCGAAACGATGTGAACAGTCCCAATAATAGTCGTTCAAAAGCCTTTGTAATCAGATGCTTTAAAAGAAAAAAGGTGACTGTTGACCCATGTGGAAGCTGGACTCGGATGGCCCTTTGGCTACTGAACAGTGTTTTCCAAAAGTAGGACTACTTTCCACAGTGGGCCATTTAGTCTGTCTTGAAATAGTTGTTGGCAACACTTTTACCAATAAATAAATCAACAGACCACAAGTTGTTACCATATTTATAGACTTTGGGAAAAAAAGACACTTCTGACACCACCCGGAAATCTGGTGTTTTCATGTGTCTTCGTGGTCTGGGTTTCATTTTGAAAAAAAAAAAAAAATCCTGGCAGATCGATGTTTCAGATTGGTGTAGGTACAACGCTGTCTGACAGACGAGCATGACGTGGGTGTCCCTCATGGAAACATCCTTTTCCCTGCTCTCTTCAATATTTAGATTAAGCTCATAGCTAAAATGGTGAACCAGGGTTCTGAATTTTCTCTGTTCGTTGATGACTTCTCTCTCCCTCTCTCTCTCTCTCTCTCTCTCTCTCTCTCTCTCTCTCTTCTCTCTCTCTCTCTCTATATATATACACACACACACATATATATATGTACAATATATATACAATACAATATATATGATGATGTAAGAAATAAGCCGCGATCTCTCAACGTCATCTTTGGTGTAAAGAGAGGAACAAAGATTTACTTCAGCATCTTGGTAACCGATCAAAATCGACGAACTAGATGTAGTAAATGGAACAATAATTTCTTCTCTTTTTTTTGTCCCCTCTTCTGTGCCACCTCAGTGGCAGCGCACCCACGCCGTTCATTATACCCGTCCACAGCCACAGCCCGGTCAGTCCTGCCGCAGCCCTGGCACCGGCAATCCACAGGGAGCAGTCACTGTCATATCGTCAAGAGGCAACCCACCGGAGGAGACACTGCACTGCTGCCGAGTCATTTCGGTGGTGTTCAGTGGCGTTTGTTCTGATCCAACATACGCAGGACACCACCTACTAAGCCCCTTACTGACGACAATAATTGCTTAGTCGCGGAGCCGGCGTGAGTGAGCTCTCCCTCCGGAGGGCGCCACCACGTCCGTCCAACGACAGCCCCCATGGACTCGCCGATACTGGTGACCCCGACGAAATCAAAGCAAGGCCACAGACGTGGAGCGGACATCGAAACTGAGGTCACCATGAAGACAGGGCATGAAGGGCCACAGAATTTGAGACTTTTTTTTAATTCTGATCGATGAGATGAGGATCATGAAGTTGATGCTACGGATTTCCATTTCGGTCTGAGACTACATGACAGGGCTGTACTCTACGCTTCCTTTCATAATATATCCCGGCGTCAACCAGGCCCGAGAGATGCAGACACCTGCAGTGTTGGTCAGAAAATTTGAGCAACACTCTCAGAAACGCATCCATTAAGTGGATGAAACTGGACTGTGTGGTCCCAGTCTTCCCAGCTGAGTCCGCAGCAAACTCAGCTCTGGGTAGGAGCCGGTCGGGGAAGAAAAATCCCACATGACTCTGATGGGAATCGACCCCACGACCTTCCAAGCCAGAAGTCCGCGACGCTAACCACTTCGCCACGGAGGCTGGTATGGAGCAATAGTTTCCTTCTGATATATGGAATGTTAGTTTGTCTAGATCCCGAAAATCCAGGAAATAGAACTGAAATGGCTTAAAACCAGACTAGTTCATAGGATCTTGGCAACAAATATATTACACACACTGCTCATCACTGATAGTGACAAACGTATGTAGTGGGCGGGAAGAGGGAGGGGGGGGGGGGGGGAGGGGGGGGGAGAAGTCAGGAGGCCTTGACTTTGAAATAGCCAGTTCCTCTTACTACTACTACTACTACTACCACCACCACCACCACTACTGCTACTTCTACTACTACCACTGCCATCACCACTACTACCACCACCACCACCACTTCTTCTGGCCTACTACTACTGCTGCTGCTGTTACTACTACTATACTACTACTACTACTACTATACTACTACTACTACTACTACTACTACTACTACTACTACTACTACTACGTCCTCCTCCTCCTCCTCCTCCTCCTTTTCCTCCTCCTCCTCCTCCTCCTCCTACAACCCCCTTCTCCTCTTCGTCCTCCTCCTCCACTTACTCCTCCTCCTCCTCCACTTACTCCTCTCCTCCTCCTCCTCCTCCTCCTACTACTACTACCACTACTACTACTACTACTACTACTACTACTGCTGCTGCTGCTGCTGCTAGTACTAAATTGAGAATCACGTAGGGGAAAAAGTGACAAAGAAATGAAGACACTAACGAACGAACTGTTCGAGGTTCGCCATTGAACGATTCTGAATTCAGCTGGCCGCCTTGAAGTTCCTACCTTTTGCTCGCACCCCCCCCCCCCCCCCCCCCCACTCCCCCCCCCCCCCCCCCATCCTCACTTTGTCTCAACTGTCCTCCTAACCAGTCCCACTCCCACACCAATTTCGACCCTCTCTCTCTCTCTCTCCCCCTCTCTCTCTGTCCCTCTCTCTCTCTCCTTTTCTCTCTCTCCCCCCTCTCTCTCGCCCTCTCTCCCTCCCTCCCTTCCCCCCTCTCTCTCTCTCTCTCTCTCTCTCTCCGCCCTCTCTCTCTCTCTCTCTCAACGCGTACCCTTCACATCCCCCGGACCTTACCATAACATGTATTGATTCGTTTTGTCTCGTGGCAAAAGAACGCCTGGTTGGTGGGAACCGAAGTATCACATGTTGGTTTAAAAAAAAAAAAAAAAAAGTGGCTATGCCAGTTCTAACACCTTGTTGTGAACAGGTCCGTGTGTGTGTGTGTGTGTGTGTGTGTGTGTGTGTGTGTGTGTGTGTGTGTGTGTGTGTGTGCGCGTGCGTGCGTGCGTGGTGTGTGTGTGTGTGTGTGTGTGTGTGTGTGTGTGTGTGTGTGTGAGAGAGAGAAGAGAGAGCGTGTATGCGTGTGTGTATGCCTGTGTGTGTGTGTGTGTGTGTGTGTGTGTGTGTGTGTGGTGTGTGTGTGTGTGTGTGTGTGTGCGTGTGTGTGTGTGTGACAGAGAGAGAGAGAGAGAGAGAGAGAGAGAGAGAGAGAGAGAGAGAGGGGGGAGTCTTTCGGACGGGTGCGAGGACACCCAGGGTTGGACAGCGAGGGGTGTATGGCACTGTAGTGTTGATCTTCACACCCTAGATAATTAATCAGCCATGTCGATAATGGCTGAAAGGAAAGAAAGAAAAAAAAAGAAAGAAAGAAAAAAAAGGAACAGAAAATAGTGTCGTTCAGCAACCCGTCGCATTGATTGATCACGGGTCCCGCGATTCATCTCCCCCCCCCCCACCCCACCTCTCTCTCTCCCTCCCTCCCTCCCTCTCTCTCTCTCTCTCTCTCTCTCTCTCTCTCTCTCTCTTCTTACACCCTTTCTTCTTTCTTTCCTTCTGTTCTTTTCTCTGGAAATGAATTGATTAAAAAAAAAAAAAAAAAAAGCCCAATAAAATGAAATTCGTAGCTGCTGTAGACAACACAACTATTGGTATCCTCTCACAAAGAACATAATACCCTCTCTCTCTCTCTCTCTCTCTCTCTCTCTCTCTCTCTCTCTCTCTCTCTCTCTCTCTCTCTCTCTCGTAAAACGTTATCTTTAACCTTATCATTTGTATATATAAAAGAAAACATTGTGTGAAATGATTGTTCAATTACTCCCGATCATGAGGGGCAATGGCCTA
>CM065730.1:16726270-16733770 GCA_033310375.1 Conus canariensis | reverse complement strand
GTTCAAAATTTTTTCTTTATATGAAGCGTTTATACTCGTACTAAGAGAAACAGCTGCATCTTGAAAGGGACAACACTGTACGTTCTGATCGAGCTTGTAGTTTTCATTTTCGTTGTTGTTATATTGTTATGTTGCAACCCCTGTACTCATGTACCTCTTCATAAGAGGGCCAGGCCTATATACGAATAAAACATCTGAATCTGAATCTCTGTCTCTCTCTCTGTCTGTCTCTCTCTCTGTCTCTCTCTCTGTCTCTCTCTGTATGTGCATGTGTGTTCGTTCGTGCGTGCGTGCGTGCATGCGAGCGAGCGATCGAGCGTGGCCGCAAGCCAATGTGTGTGTGTGTGTGTGTGTGTGTGTGTGTGTGTGTGTGTGTGTGTGTGTGTGTGTGTGTGTGTGTGTGTGTGTGTAAGCTTAAGAGACTGGAGGGAGAGAGAGTTTACGATCGTCTTGCCAGGCTCGTTCTGTAATGACCTACTTACATAATTAATCATTGGATGTGCAAAATAGCTCATTATTTTGCATAGATAACTCTATACGTAAATAATGAATCATTTACACACATAACAAATACCTAAATAATGTATTTATTTACACAAATAATCATTATGAACAGAAATAATCGCTTGTATGTGCTTATATGTCTTTAGCTACGCATATATTGGTGATGTATAATGATGCATTCTTTACACATATAATGGTTATTTCTCTAAACAATACATGATTTACACAGATAATGAAGTGTTTCTGCGGAGGAACTAACTGGCCATTATACGAATATACAACAAAAAAAAAAAATTAAAAAAAAAATTACGTAGGGCCTACATATAAAGCTATTTATCTGAATTTATGAGGCTTCTTTGAATAATGGTTAAATGCCCGAAAGGCACACAGTTTTCCTATAAACATCAGCCAAATATACTTTTCCCCCCGAATAGAATGCCATAGATCTCGACTAATGCCGCAGATGCTGATGAGTGCTATCCTGAAGCCGAAAGGCGGTAACAGCCGAGCGTCACCATGACATGGTTTTCTCTACCAGAGAGAATTCACTGACCTCCACGTTCCGTCAGTGACAGGGTTGATGATCTAATTTCCTCGCGTTGGCTGCCACTTTCCTTCCATTGTTTAACACCCCCCCCCCCCCCTCCTCGTCTGTCCCTTTCTCCTTTTCCCTTCCACCATCTCCCTCCTCCCTCTTTTAACCTCTAAACCCCCTGTGCTTCCTTTTTTTTTTTTTTTTTGAGTGCAGGACAGACGCGACGTGCCTCGTTTCGAAATAAATATCCATTGGAGAGTGTGTTCTTACTTGATAACACTGAAAGCGTCTCTCTCTCTCTCTCTCTCTCTCTCTCTCTCTCTCCTCTCTCTCTCTCTCTCTCTCTGTGTGTGTGTGTGTGTGTGTGTGTTACAATTTCCTGTCACATTGCAGGATATGTCTGCCCACGACATAAGCGACAGAGTATTCACAGCAGCAGCAGTAGAAGCAGGGCAGCAGCAGCAGCAGCAGCAGCAGCAGCAGCAGCAGCAGCAGCAGCAGCGGTAGCAGCGCTTTCCCAACGATCAGTTAGAGGACAGCTTTTGGGCAAAATGACTCTGAAAACAGCCATAGAATTCCTCGGTCTGTTTGCTCTGTCACAAGTGTGTTCAACTAAGTCTGATGATAATTTACATGCTTCCGTCTTTCTTTCTTTTCTTTCTTTTGGTATTTGTTTTCCCATTTCTTCGGGTGAGGGTGGGTGGGTTGGGGTGGGGGTGGGGGGGTTGAGGGGGATACTTTTGTTTTTCATTCTTTCATTTCACCTTTGCTTCATCTTTCGTCTTCCTCCTCATTTCTCCTCTTTTAATGTTGTTTACATCTCTATCTGTCTGTCCGTCTGCCCGTCTGTCCGTCTGCCCGTCTGTCCGTCTGTCTGTCTGTCTGTCTGTCTGTCTCTCTCTCTGTCTCCCTCTCCCTCTGTGTGTCTCTCATTACCTCTGTCTGTCGGTCTGTTTGTCTGTCTGTCTCTCCTTCTATCTCTCTCTGTCTCTGTCTGTCTGCCTGACTGCCTGCCTGCCTATCAGTCTGTCTGCCTGTCTGTCTGTCTGTCTGTTTCCCTCTCTGTCTCTCTGTCTCTGTCTCTGTCTCTCTCTCTCTCTCTTAAAATTGTCATCCGGTTTCAATCAGTGATACGTCTATCCTGCTGTCAGCACAGCACTTGTTTGATAAATAGTCTTATTAATTCGGTGAATGACCGTACATAGGGTGTCATTCAAGGTGTCTCCACACATAATGGATTTCTATTAACGATTGGCATAAGCATTTCAAAAACCTCTTTGAAAAAGATGTTGACAGTACAATCGAAACGGAAACGGTAGCTTAATCGGAAAACACAGATGAAATCAGTTTTCTGGATGACTCAATCTTCAAAGAGGAAGTTTAAGTGGCTATAAAGATTTGAGAAATGGCAAATCTGCTGCTCCAGATGGCTTAATTGGAGAAATGTGATGGCAAGATAATTATCGAGATTCTTGTTGAAAGTTTCAATCCTCTTTTTGACAGAGGAATAAATAATCTAAAGGCTGGATGGAATCAACCGTAGTACCGTTGTTTATGAAAAAAGGAAATGTTAACGATGCTGGCAACTACTAGGAGTGTCACTTTGTGACATTGGCGGCAAGCTATATTGTTCTTTTATAAACTACGGATTACAGATGTGGGTAGAACAGTACAATATCACCGGCGAATATCAGGCTGGTTTTAAGAAATGATACTCTACATTATTCGCAATTATACAAAAGTAATTTTCATTAAATCGTAAATTCTACGTTGCTTTTATTGATTTTGAGAAGGTCTTTGATTTCATTCCAAAGAAACTTCTGTGGCCAGTCATTCAAAAGAATGGTGTTAAAGGGAAGCTCTTTTGGTGTATTAAAAGTATTATTCTAATGCGAAAGCAAAAGTAAGATCTGGCAATGAATTCACAGACTCTATTTTGTGCACACAGGGTGTGAAACAGGGAGATGCCTGTAGTCCTGTGTTGTTTTCTTTATTCATAAATGAACTGGCCTCAGAAATAATTGAAAAGTGGCCTCATGGAGGCACACTGTCACCTGAATTCCTCGAATTATTCATCTTGTTAGTAGCTGGCGATATTGCTTTGCTATCGGAAACTCCGGTTGGACTCCAAACCCAGTTAAATAAGCTCCATAGTACAGCTGCAAGGCTTTAACTTAAGATAAAAAAGGAAGAGAGTCGCATCGTATTTGTTTGAGGAGAATACCTAGCAGCAAGGGAGAGATGTTTTTTTGAATAGCGAAGCAATGGGTGTTGTGAATTGTTACAAATATTATCACAGAGTGATATGCATAGGAGCTACACACACACACACACACACACACACACACACACACACACACACACACACACACACCACAACAGCCACATTGCAAGGACAAGGGCGATTTCAATGGCCAGTCTTAAGGTACAGCGATCGCCTTGTTCTAAAGTGATTGCCTTGTTCTAAAGTGATCACCTTGTTCTACAGCGATCGCCTTGTTCTAAAGCGATCGCCTTGTTCTAAAGTGATCGCCTTGTTCTAAAGCGTGATGCCAAGCGTCAGGAAGGCTTGAAGATTGTAAAACCATCAAAGGTTCCACGGTGGACTGCATGATGGGCGAACATTCTTAGCACTCCCGTGCCCCCCTCTCACCCCACTCCTCACATTTCCCTCACATTTCCACGCCCCCCCCCCCCCCCCCCCCCCCCCCCCGTCCCCCCGAGCAGTTGGTCACTAATAAATCAGACCTTGATAATATCCAGTGCCTTGCGTTGTCTCACTGCCGAAGCAATAAGTGTCAGTGCCGTGCCACGCCACGGTTATTCAATTCAGACTCTGGCAAAAGCTATATAAACTAAAGATATCAACTTCCGCTCTCTCTGCTCCCTGGCATCCTCTGGTTCAGTCAAGGTGTTGCTGGGCCTCTCGGCCTTCGGGCTTGGCCATAGTGATCATGATGTTAAGGTATGTGACTTCTGTGTTTTTGTGTGTCTGTTTTTATAGGCCATAGTGATCATGATGTTAAGGTATGTGACTTCTGTGTTTTTGTGTGTCTGTTTTTATTAGTCTAGATAGAGAAGGTCTTAGTTGAAAGTTAGAATTCCTGGTAATGTCTTTTATAATTTGTAGTCAAAATTAATACATTTGTAAATTCTAAGAGCCTGTTTATTGAAAGAATGCTATATTATATTCTACCTCGTCCTATCCTCTGTCTGGTATGTTTCTGAACGTGTATGAAGAAGTTTCTCTGACATCTCACACTGTCCTATCAACCTCACACTATCTCACTTTCAGCCTCGTATCTCTGAGTGAATGATTCTCTCTCTCTCTCTCTCTCTCTCTCTCTCTCTCTCTCTCTCTCTCTCTCTCTCTTCTCTCTCTCTCTAATGATAACGGTACTTAGAAATCTTAGTCATTAGTCAGCTGCAGCGTTGATTGGTTAACATCTCGCAATTACCTGAGGAAGATCCCCAACATCCCCAACACTTCTAAGTAACATCCCCTGATACATTTGAGCTCGAATCCTTTTGTATAATAGTTCTACGACCCTCACAACCCCAATTCCGTTTGTGTGATAAATTCTTGGCATTTATTTCACTACCCGTCTTAGTTTTTCAACTGCCTGTCAGGACCTTGCAAGCAGAGCAAAATATGCGTTACTATGTATATTGAGAAAATTGTACATGTATATGCTTAATAATAACCCTTTGCTTGTGCTACTTAAACTGTTTGATGCGCAAGTACAGCCCATTGATCAGAATGGAGCAGTTATGGAGTATGGATAAAGCTGTTGCTGAAATAGAAAAAAGTTGACTTGCTTACTTTAAAAAGATTCTTGGGAGTGCAACCTGGAACGGCAAATGATCTTGTATATGGGGATACAGGTCGATATCCTACGTTCATCAACTCTTATTAGCGATACATTAGTTACAGGTCGAAAATTTTGGGTATGGACGAGAAAACATTCCCGTATAAGACGTATAAAATATTTGCTTAGTTTAGAAGTAAGAGGTAAGAAATGTTGGGCATCTGACATTCGATTTTTTTTTTTTTTTTTTTTTTGGTATCAAAATAGGTTTGGGTTCGTCTGGATTAATCAAGGGGTGGAAAATATCAACAGTTTTTAAAGGAACTTCGTCAAAGGTTGATTGATAACCGATGGCAAAAATGGGAGGAACACGTTCAAAACAATGAGAGGTACGCTTTTTGTAGAACATTGAAATAGTCTAGGAAATTGTGAAGCATACATTTAATTTAACATTGACAGACATTTGAAGAATTACATAACAAGAATGAGATTTGGCATAGCCGATGTATCCGCACAGAAGCATCGGTACATTAATGTTGATGAAGACCCTATCATGTGCCCGTTGTGTAAGAATGCCAAAGATGATGACCCAATTTTTTTTTTCTTTTTTCAGTGATGTCCAGCCTTCCGAGCTTTGCAAAATAATTTTAGCTCCCCTATATATCTAAAGAGCCCATGTCTGTTTAGTGTTGTATTACTCATGGCAAATCGAAATGAAATGATATTGAAGAATGTTTGCATATATTTGTATAAAGCATTTAAAAGACGTACTGTACTACTCAGTTAAACTAGTCCTGGATTACACAGTCGAGATGGATTAATGCTCAGCTGTCATGTCATATTATATAATTGTTTAATTATTCATTGTTTATTCACAAGTGTATTGTCCATGTATTATACCCCCTTCAGAAGGGGCCATGGCCTGTACTGAATAACCTTCCGCTTCTCTCTCTCTCTCTCTCTCTCTCTCTCTCTCTCTCTCTCTCTCTCTCTTGAAAAGGCAAAAAAAATAAAACGAAACCAGGAAACATTAAATTACAAACCTTTCTTTTCATGTGATATTTCGTCAACGTGTGCGAACTGTCAATGGGTTTAAGTACCCGCGCTTGCATTTGTAACGCTATGCACGTCGCTGATCTGCCGCGTGGTCCTGATCTCTCTCTCTCTCTCTCTCTCTCTCTCTCTCTCTCTCTCTCTCTCTCTCTCTCTCTCTCTCTTTTCAACCATCTTTCTAAATTTTTGTTTGGAGTTAAAGAAGTGAAAGAGAAAGACTGACTAACTTTCAGCGCGCTCATTAACCCTCATTCCCGGTCTGCCTGTCGTCCCATTTTGCAGGCCACGTCTGCACGGGTGATCAGGAGTTTCTGGCTGAAGAAGACCACCCGTTGACTTTAAGCTGCGAAGTGGCAACTAGTAACATGTTGATGTTCTGGTACTGGAGCTTCGATGGGCAGGACTTTGACCAGCTGGGTTTCTGTGTGCTTCGGGACGGTAATTGCACAGTAACATCAAGAACCTTCGACTGGACAACACCAAGCTGATCATCAAACTAAACTTCTTTTCGAGAGTCGCTGGAATTGTGAAGTGCGCATGGTTCGGACAGGATTTTTCAACGTCGATACACTATTGCCGTGTGCGAGTCAAATGTAGGTGTCTTAGATCTTTGTGAATCCCAGTCTGTCTGTCTGTGTCAATGTATGTATGTATGTATGTATGTATGTATGTATGTATGTATGTATGTATGTATGTATGTGTGTATGTGTGTATGTATGTATGTATGTATGTATGTATGTATGTATGTATGTATGTATGTATGCGTGTTATGTATGTATGTATGTATGTATGTATGTATGTATGTATGTATGTATGTATGTATGTATGTATGTATGTATGTATGTATGTATGTATACGTGTTGTGTATGTCATGTATGTTACGTAAGTAAGTAAGTAAATAAATAAGTAGGTAAGTGAGTGAGTAACTAAGTAAGTAAGTAAGTATGCATGCATGTATGTATGTATGTGTGTATGTATGTATGAATGTATGCATGTGTGTATGTGTGTGTGTATGAGTGTGTGTGTGTGTGTGTGTGTGTGTGTGTGTGTGTGTGTGTGTGTGTGTGTGTGTGTGTGTGTACGTAAGTACGTGAGCAAGCATGTACGCATGTATGCACATATGTAGCGCGCACGTGTGTGTGTGTGTGTGTGTGTGTGTGTGTGTGTGTGTGTGTGTGTGTGTGTGTGTTACACATATTTTGTCACGGTTCCTTTGAAATGCAAAATGTATTGCTTTTAAGAATGAAAATCAAAGTTGATGATGAAAATTAAAGAAAAAAAAAAAGATAAAATGGAATCAGAAACGCCCCCCTCCCCCATATACACTTTCGCCCTCGAACACATATGGCCATCCTCCCCTAACACCCCCTCTCCCTCCTCCCTCCCCTACAAAGTGACATTCCAGCCAGTTGAAAGCCTCTCTCAAATTCACACACAAACCAGGTTTCATCGGAGAAATGGCTTAGTAGTATAAAAAAAATGTAACAGGTGAATTCATTTGGGGATATCAGTTTTCTGTGCTCTCGATTTAACCTTCGGTATCCCCAAACGAGAGCCTAATAGTAAGAGTTGGTGGTATTTGGGTAAAATAAAAGTTGG
>CM065730.1:16716270-16718770 GCA_033310375.1 Conus canariensis | reverse complement strand
GAGAGGCAAGTTAGATAAACCTGAGCTATAGCCCTCTAATGTCAAGTTTGAAAGACCCGGCCAATGTATAACATCAAAAAGGGGAGAGAAAGATTGGATCGGGATGACGAACTACCCCTTATTTTCTCACTTATTTATAATGACGATGATGATGATGATGATGGTGATGATTTAAAGAAAAAATCCTTTTAGTGGTTAAAGCTCCACATTTGTGGTAGGCCAAAGCAGGGGAGGTAACCTAGGGGATAGATCTTGAGAGTGCATGTTTTATTTTTTAAAGCCTAACATTTCTCTAGTGAAGACAACTCCGAGATTTCATGCTTGACTCGATTTTTCAGTTATTTTCTTATTGCTGTTCATGGTTAAACATGGTGTGTGTGTGTGTGTGTGTGTGTGTGTGTGTGTGTGTGTGTGTGTGTGTGTGTGTGTGTGGCACCTTACCATTATCAAACAGATCTCTGTTTTCTGATTTATTAACAGCTCCTGCCTATGAAAACGTGAGCTTTTCAGACCAAGGGACACAACCAAAGGTACGAAACTAAGGAACGACAGAATTTAACTTTAAATTAACACGCTGCAGCTAATTTGGCTTAACTCCCGCGAAATTGAAGATCATTGGCGTTGTTGTTTGGGGTCAGAATGGTCGGGAGGGGCGGGGATGTGGTAGGTTGTTGTCGGCTGAGTCACAAAAATGTAATAATTGACCGACAAAATGTGTTTAGTGATGGAGTCTGATTCACTCCCCCCCCCCCCCTCCCCATTTATTTTATTATTTTTTCTAAACGTGTTTTTACTGTTAGTCGATTAGTTGATTGAGTTGTTTTGGCCCTAGCAACTACTATCACTTTTATGAAGAAAGAGTAATTCGCAGGTATTTTGCAACCAATTTTTGTTGTTGTTGTACAAACGGAAAAGCATGTACATATGACATTTTCATTTTACATTTACATTTTACGGGAGATAACCTCATGATCATCAGCAGCAGCATTGACCAGGTAGCAAAAATCA
Source organism: Conus canariensis (assembly GCA_033310375.1). NCBI lineage: Eukaryota > Metazoa > Mollusca > Gastropoda > Neogastropoda > Conidae > Conus > Conus canariensis. The sequence goes on along the minus strand of CM065730.1, from coordinate 16,717,762 downwards.
CGAAGGATGCCATTTCATGCTCACAACAATTTTAAAATATGATTCTAGGAGGGGGAAAAAAACTGTGTTGGAAAGTTGCGACTATTTCGGGGTGTGTGTGTGTGTGTGTGTGTGTGTGTGTGTGTGTGTGTGTGTGTGTGTGTGTGTGTGTTTTGTCTGCAGGAAGTGACGTCTACAGCAGATCGTGATGACGAATACACCGCTCTGGATTTGCACAGAAGTTCTGCCAATGAGTCTGCACGAGTTTATGAAGCCTTATACAGTCACACTTGTACAAAGCCAGTGCAAAAGAAAAGCTGAGTAATATTCATATACATACATACATACATACATACAATACTTACATCATAATACACATACACTACAACATACAAATTATTATCCACACACACACACACACACACACACACACACACACACACACACACACACAGAGAGAGAGAGAGAGAGAGAGAGAGAGAGAGAGAGGAGAGAGAGAGAGATCTGTGTATATATATTATGCTGAACAAATTAGCAGTGGGGGAGAATAAGCGCAGGCTAACAATTCTTCCGTTAATATACCTATTGACTGGACAGAGGTACTGAAGAGGATTAAGAAATTTAATGAAACAGAACTAAAATGGTTACAAATTAAAATATGCACAGAATTTTGGTAACAAATAGTGCGCTGAAAAGTATGCAAATCACTGATAGCGACAAATGTAATTTTTGTAATAGAGAGAAAGAGTCCATTAATTATTACCTATGGGGATGTGAGTTTACCCGTAGTTTCGGGAAAGACCTTGAAAGAGCTCTGAAAGTTAACCGATCACAATGTGAAAGGTTATCCCTTAATGTGGAGATTATATTATTTGGTACGGATGAGAAAATAAAAACCGATAATATGCTAGACCTAATAAATTTAATCGGAAAATATTTCATTCATAAATGTTAATTAAATTAACAAAACCAAACCTAATCTAAACATGTTTTTGAAGGAGCTGGCCTATAGATATAAAATGGAGAAATATATATATATATATATTATATATATATATATATATATATATATATAAGGCCTACTTGATGGAGATGAATCATGCTACCTACCAAACAAAATGGTTACCATATGTTAAACTACTAGAGGATTAATGGTTATGTTATGTAATGTATGTATGTGTACCTAAGTGTGTGTGTGTGTATGTGTGTGGGTGTGCGTGTGTGTATGCATGTGCATGCACGCGCGCGCACGCACACACACACACACACACACACACACATATATATATATATATATGGATGTATGTGTATATATATATGTGTGTGTGTAAATATATATATATATATATATATATATATATATATATATACTTTCTTTGAATGCCATGATTCGATGGAGTTGTAATGATTTATGTCATGCGTGTTATAACCTTATATCATGTTTGTGTACATCATTAATGCCATTTATATTGGAAGTTATTCGTTATGTGTGCCTATTTAAAAGATTTTTTTA
>CM065730.1:16703547-16708547 GCA_033310375.1 Conus canariensis | reverse complement strand
TTGAGAAATCTTTCCTGAAGCCTGCCTGTTCTTTGCTAATTTTATTTTCTGCTTCTGCCCAATCATATAGTCTTCTGTTTAATATTGCTGTGTAGATCTTGCTTATGATGCATAATAAGGATATTCCTCTATAGTTTCCTGGATTCTGTCTATCTCCTTTCTTGTGTAGTGGTATAATCACCGCCCTTGACCATTCTTTGGCTAAGCAGCCACTAAACGGAGAATACAGTCACCAATAGACAATAGAATAAGAAGAATTATCGACGGAAGCAGAGTCTAGACTGGTCTCTTTCGATCCCTAAGAACCAGACAGCCACATTCTGAATGGGGTCCTTATTTATTTTCAGACTGGTCTCTGAATAAGTCAAAAAAGAAACGAGACGAGAGAGAGAGAGAGAGAGAGAGAGAGAGAGAGAGAGAGAGAGAGAGAGAGAGAGAGAGAGAGAGAGAGGGTAGTTTTTTTCAATTTTTTTTCTCAAACAGCATGTTGAGGCATATACAGTCGCCCATGTACACAAACACTCATCGGCACATAAATACTCGCACGTGGGAATACAAACACGTTCGCGCGCGCGCGCGCGCGCGCGCGCACCACACACACACACACACACACACACACACACACACACACACATACACGCACCATCACATTCATCCGCACACACGCACGAACGCACGCTGTCTCTCTCTCTCTCTCTTCTCTCTCTCTCTCTCTCTCTCTCTCTCTCTCCCTCACACACACACACACTAGCGCGTGAGCGCGCGCCCGGGGATACGGATACGGATACGGATACGGATACGGATACGGATATTTTATTCACAAATAGGCCATTGCCCCTCGTGAAGGGGTGCATCTGAAAATCATTCGATATTTTACACGTTCAAAAACTGATTCAATGCTTTACATTAAGAAACAAGAACAGATCTTAACTTAAATGCTTTGTATAGGTAAATGGACAGATTTCTAGTTGTTCGTTCATTATTGGAAGCTAGAAGTAAGCTTAATCTGAAAAGACTTGGAAATCTGTAGTATTTCAAATGTATATAACGTTCTCTTATTTCGTTTAGTGAAGGACAGCACAGAACAAAATGCACTTCATCTTCTTTCTCTTCTTTACACAATGGACAAATCAAATCAACAGGGGTATGTTGTTTGTATCGATATCTATGTACAGCAATATCTGAAATACCCAGTCTGAATCTTGTTGTAATAATCTTGATATGTCTGTCTAGATTTAACGTTAAATGCATTTTATCTATTGCTATTGTGCAAAAAGTCTTATATACACTAAATCTGTCACTATTCTTGACATGAAAATCCCATTCTTGCCATCTGCAAAGTACAAGTCTTTCTTTAAAGTCAGCAATAAACTGTTCCACTCCCTCAACACCTTGGTTTAACCACACATAACCAAAACCAAACATGTATAACTTACAGCGAATGTCAGACGCCCAGTTTGTCTTATCACGAGAGTCTAACTCAAATAATGTTCTATATGCTTTTCGCGGTAATCTTGACTCATCCATTCTTGTCAACTTTAACCAGTAGTGCATGCACCTAACGGCAGAATTTATGTAAACAGGGTATCTATTTGTCTCACCATACACAAGGTCATTCGGTGTTTGTAACTGAACTCCTAAAAACTTTTTCAGAGCAAAGAGATGTACTTTTTCACAAAAGTGTGCAGCATTACTTAGCCCCCACAATTCAGCACCATACTGAACAATGGGTTGTATCTGCGCGTCAAATAGTTTTAAATATACAGCAAGAGAATTGCATTTTAACTTACGTAATTTTTGCAATATGCATAACAACGCATGCTTTGCTCTGCAGGCAAGGTTCTTACAAGAAACAGTAAATCTCAACCGATCGGGGAGAGAGAGAGAGAGAGAGAGAGAGAGAGAGAGAGAGGAGAGAGAGAGAGAGAGAGAGAGAGAGAGAGAGAGAGAGAGAGAGAGAGAGAGAGCGACTGATTGACTGATCAGTCGATTGATTGATTGTCCATGTTTAATTCGTGGAGGTGCAATGATAAGCAAGAAGATGTTGTTGTTTTTTCCCTCTGGCCCTTGCATGGCCATTTTCGTTGTCATGAGTGTTGGGTATTTTGCCGGAAGAAGACCTAAGAGGTCGAAACGGCGTCGCGTTCTGTCTTGTGGTTTGTTTGTCTACGTTTTGGGGTGGAGCCTTATAAATCATTTGTCAACTTTCTACAGGAATAATTTGGATTTGGATAGCACTTTCTTTCCATCGTGACTGAGGGCATTTTTTGTTGTTGTTGTTGTTGTTGAATATTTCACTTGTAACATGTGACTGTTTTTCCATTGTGTGTAGGTGTTGTTTTTGTTTATGTTCCACTTGAGATATGCATGCGATTATCATTGAAACCAAACAAAAGAAAACGAGAGAGAGAGAGAGAGAGAGAGAGAGAGAGAGAGAGAGAGAGAGAGAGAGAGAGAGAGAGAGAATTCCACATGTTCTCGGATCAACAGTAAGGAAAAAGTAGTAACTTTTGATTAATCCAAGAAGCTTCCTTTTGCACAGAAGTCGGTGAAACCTCATCCTGAAACAATGCAGTGGGATGAACTGTGGAACCATGTAGCAGGTGCAATACGGCACAGCAGCAGCAGTGGGAACAGTAACAGATATAGTGAAAACGATGTTTCTACCAGGTTGTCAGAACCCAACAGTTTCAACTGTTTAGACAACGGGTTGAAAAAATGAATAATTGTTAAGAAAAAAAAAAAAAAAAGAAAACCGCGTACAATGACAAATAGTCTGCAATTGAATGAATTCAACGAGCAAAATCATTCTCCAGTCAAAATGTTCTAAAATCAAATTTAAAAGAGAAACAAAACTCGGAAAAACATGACTAATAAATAATTCATGCCATATTCAATCCTCGGAATTAAAAAACAAATCTCTCCGATGCAGTTTGGGTTTGGGATATAAAACGCTGTTGATACAGCATGCCAAACCAGGAATTTTTTTTTCAGTAGGTCGGAGGACTGGCTTCCCTAAAACGTGCACTGTGCAGTACATAGCCCCTATGACAAGGCATTCCTGCTGTCTTCTCCCTAATTTCCTTATCCGGCAGAACTGGTTCCACAAATAACATCTGCACACATTACATCAAGCCTTTGAATAAGAACAGGCCTTCTGTTGTGTGTGGTTTGGAACAAGCCTGATCGTTGACTGACTTGACTTGACCTTTTAAATTCTCTTGAGACTAAGCAGTTGTTAGATCACCGCGGTTGTTGTTGTTGTTGTTGTTTTTTTAACACACACACACGCACCCCTATTCACATATGTGCACTAATGTAATTCAAAAACATAACATTGATTGACTTTTCGAACTTGTATGTTACTGCTATCCTGATCTCATCATTGCTAAACAGTTCATGAAAAGTCTCACTGTTATTCTTACATCGTAAATAGGAAGTTGTGAGTTACGGTGATAATTACATACATATTCGCATAATAAATAAACTTTATGTTCATTCTGTACATTACAGCACGCATCCAACTAACTGAGACTGGCTTGGATGTAATAAAGCAGGTGAGGCAGCAATCAGAGCTGTTCCGGGCAGCACATATCACGTCATCTTGTTATAAAGGCCAAATACAGTATTTGTTGTTGTTGTTGTTTGTTTGTTTGTTTGTTTGTTTATTCCTCCATGTTCCTCTTTGTCACTCCCTGTCTGTAATTTCTCCTCCCTGCTAGTACAGAATTTTAACCTACCCCCTCTTTCCCTTCCGCTTCTCTATATCCTCTTTTGCCCCCCCCCCCCCCCCCCCACTCTCCTGTTTTCTTTTCTGTTTGTTTTTGTTTTTAAAGTGTTGTTTTAAAACATTTTTACAATTTGTTTATTCATTGTTCTGTAAATTTCCTTTTTGATTGTTTCTTTTCTCACGTCACTCCCCCTTCCCCTCTTGACCCCCCCCCCCCCCCCCCCCCGGCCATCCCTCCGCCTCCACCTCCCTGCTCCTTTGGTTTGTCGTCTAACTTTCTGTCATTCAAGCCCTTTACGTCATAGTGCTTCAGTGTAACGTTTCCTCAGACTAAATGTCCAGTCATTCCCTGTGACTTTGATTGAGGTTCTTTGTCGTCGAAACGTCAATGCAGTCACCATTCAAGTCGACACAAGAATTCGTTGTATTTTTTTGTTTAGGTTCTCCTTTTAACTAATCTGAACTGGTTTTATTTTCTTTCTCAAACACCATCCAAAGTTAAAGAACTCCGAATGTGGTATATGCTGGCCTACGATGATAGTACAACGTGTACACAACTTTCTAAAACTAATGTTTATGAGGATCAAATCGACCGAGTTTCTCATGACTTCCACCAGATCATGTCTAAGAGTTTAACACCCAGAAGTAATCAAAGCACACACATCATCTGATCCTTTGGGAATATGGGGTCTCTCTCTCTCTCTCTCTCTCTCTTCCTCTCTCTCTCTCTCTCTCTCTCTCTCTCTCACACACACACACACACACACACACACACACACACACACACACACACACACACACACACACACTATCGCTTTGCCAGATGTCCTGTAGTGAGCGTTACAACAATTGTTTGCACTGTCCTATGTTCTCCGCCGGTTCCTGATCTCTCAGTTGGGGACGGCACGTTTATATACGCGTGAAGCAAGGGACTAAATCCGAGCAGAAAAAGAAAAAAAAAAATGCGCGCTTTCGTGTTCAGTATTGCATCTGTGTAAAATCTCTGATTTCAGTAAATCTATCGAGATCCCTTTCTAGCATGCTTCTTTGTCTACGTTCCTTTTCAGTCTGTTTGGTTTCAGACTGATTAATCACACCCCAACTACGGTAAGCAACTGAGTTATTGCACTCAAGTGTAAGTTGGGCCCCACATTTGGTCCTTTTTTTTTTTTTTTTTTTTGTCGAAAAGGAAGTTAAAAAAAAAAAAAAAGGTTTAGGCTTTGCACCTTCAGCTGACGGTAAAAAGTATAGATCCTTGGACTAGATGGAG
>CM065730.1:16661047-16698547 GCA_033310375.1 Conus canariensis | reverse complement strand
AATGCTGGAGTCGTACGCATGCACACACACACACACACAAATGCTGGAGTCACAGCATTGCAGAATGAACAGGGAAAACATTTGCAGAGATCTTTGTGTCACCAGCAAAAAGTTTACAGGAGCTCAGTATGCAATCAGGTTCATGAACATAGTAAAAAGGATTGGTCCAGGTGTGCATCATTGATGATTACCTCTCAAAACTTACGCAAATCTGTAACACGAGTTACCTTACTTTCCTTGTCTGTTGTGTATTTGTTTAATAACAATAATTAAACACACACACATACATATACAGAGGGAGGTATTTGGCAGTTGAAGACAGAGGGATGGGGGAAGGAAAGGGGGGGGGGGGGTGATGGATTTTGGTATGGGGCAGGGTGTACCTTGTAAGAAGAATAGAACTGAAAGAGCACCTGTGTGTATAATATTGAAGGGATTCTAATGGATGTGGGAGGGGTGGGGATTGAGGCAATTTACAAAATTTATACTGCACTTTGTTAGTTTCATGATGTCGTAAGATCTGTTGAATTTCAGATTGCATGTGGGGAAGCATACTTGAGCATAGGGATCTAAAATTAGAGATTTTAAAACATGTGAAATGCATCTTTATGTTGGTGAAATGTCCTCTTGGTGTACAGGTTTTGTTTACTTTGTAGGCAGTGTATAGTCTGTACACCTCCCCCCACCCTTGGTAATCCCCCTTTTATACCCATAGCTTACCTCTCACCCTTCTCATTCCCCATCACCTCCGTGTCTCTATCCCTCTCTCTGCATCTCCCTCCCTCCTCTCCTCTCTCCATCCACCTCTCTTTGCACCCCCCCCCCTCCCCACTTTTCTTTCCTTCTTTGTTTCATTCATGTTACACCCCTCTTCCTCACTATTCCCTCTAAGATTGAGAACCCATCGTTCGTTTCATCTCCCCTCCCCTCGCGCTTCCCCAGTACCTCTCCTTCCTCCCTCATCCACATTTCCCTTTCTTCCTATTACTCGGCCCTACCCCTCCAATCCCTACGTAATCATCTAGTACATTGCGTATCATCTAGTACATTGTTATCTACTGGCCATACAATGGACGTTCCTATGTCCAGTGCGATATATACCCTTCTTTTCCATCTATCCCCCCATTGTCCTTTTCTGTATACTCACCCCCACCCCCACCCTTCCTCTCCCAGGTCCCGAGTTAGCTTCCCACCACACCCACAGCGCTGTATCTCTTGTCCCCGCCCCTCACCCTTCCAGTGCCCCTGCCCCCTTCTTGCGTCCTCCTCCGCCCTTTGTTTTAAGAACATATATTTTGTTGTGGTACGTTTCACGTGTGTTAGATACTTGCTCAACAATAACACAGTGCAGGTGGTGTGCGTGCGTGCGTGCGTGTGTGGGTGTGTGTGTGTCCTGTTGATGCAGAATTCTATCTCAGCACTCACACCATGCAACCAACGCTCACAAACAAACCCCCCACTCACAATTCATTTCTTACATTTAATTATAACTGTACACAAAGTACTTACATCATATTATATGATTCTATGTTCAGTCCTCTATCTATATACACATGTGAGTGTGACAACAAGATTCGCAACCTACATCCAATCTGCAAGGTTACAAACAGCTTAAGGTACACAATCCTTGTGCTTGAATCGGGTACTCAGATACTTTTTTTTCCTTTTTTTTTCTCCTTGTTGAGAAGGTTCTTTTCTTCGAAACGAAACGTTTTACAATCACTATGACATGTACAGAATCATTACAACATACGTAATATAAGTCACAACCAATATGAGAAAGGAAATAAAAGAGCGGCAAATAACATAGTATTCACTGTACGTTGTACATAAACAGCACTATTAGTATGAATACAGCGCCGTTAATGTAGGAAAGAAAAATAATAAAGTAAGATAAACAGACAAACAAACAGTCAGTCAAAAACAACAGTGACCAACCCAACTCAGGACATTTCTCTCTGAAACCCCTACCCCTCATCACCCTCCTCTGTCCACCCACCCACCCCACTCATCTCCATATTGTCTCACCCTCTCGTTCACCCCCAGGGTACTCGGATATTTATCAGCATGCAGGTTGTAGTGACATTCACCTGAAACAAGGAGAGAGCCTTGCTCTGCTTCTACCACTTGCAACGTGGACTGTTCTTTCTTTCTTTGTAAGAAAGTCTACTGTCCTTTGCATCATGGTATGTTCTTTGGTTCATACGAAAGTCTATCTGAGCCATCCTCTATACAGGAGTATCAAACTTGAGCCATCCTCTATACAGGAGTATCAGACTTGAGCCATCCTCTATACCGGAGTATCAAACTTGAGCCATCCTCTATACCGGAGTATCAAACTTGATGTCAGATGTGAAACACACAACTAACTAGCCTCATCTATTGGCAGAGTTGCCAAGGCCACAATAGAACAATGTGTAGCATTTTGACGTTTTAAATGTAGCAATCCAATTTAAGCATAGCACGCCCATGCAGTATCACAGAAGCTGTGGTGGGGATTTTTTTTTTTTTTTTTTCCAGATTTCTTCCTGAAACCCTCTCTGTGGCATCCTCCTTGTCCAACATGTTAGACTCAACCATGTTCAGTCGCACTTAGCTTTGCACATCTGCTGGTGGACTTTGAAGACAAATCTCCCTTGTTATCAGGTGGTTTTGAATTCACTTACAAGAAATCAAAATGGTTGACTATGAAGCCAATTACTGATAAGGCAGCAAAATGGTGATTGTCTTTAGTGATTTTTCTTGTGCTTTTTCTTCCTATCCTTACTGAACTTGGCCATTTTTTGACAAAACCAATCTACAGTCTGAAGATCTATATTGTCTTGGTTCTGTTTAAGCCACTGGTAAGTCTGTCTGTGAAGCTTCTTTTTTGTTGTTCTTTAGAATGGCATTCATTTTTGTTCCTTGGATGAGCATTTCGTCACAATGTGTGGCAGCATGGCACTGTCCATCATGCCAAAAGTGTAGCACTTGGCAGCTTTTTATTTGTATTCTGCTGTTCATATTCGCCATGGGCTGCCTCCACCCCCTGCTCCCCTATCCCCCTGGTTTGGAGAGGAAGTTTTAAGAGACTCATGGCTGCCAGTGAGCTGAACAAAAATGCAGGTGCAAATTTCCTTCTTGATTTATAGCATTGGCACCGACTCAGAGAAAACTTTGGATCAGTTCAAACTCTGTGACGAAGCTAACAACCCTAACACTGCAATGGCTTGATTAAGTGCATATTTTCTCCCCAGAAAAAAAAAATTGTACATGAAAGAACCAACTTGTTCAAAAGTATCCAGATAAGATGATGAAAGTGTGGAGGAGTATGTATCTCTCTATGAACTTCCAGAGCATGCTGATTTTCAAACTGAGATGAAGCAATATGACACAGTCTTACATCAGGCATCCAAGAACCAAGCAGTCTCTGAAAAGTTGCTTTTGAGATCTAGATCTGAGACTGGACGAAACCATTCAAACTGCCAGACAGCATGAACTCATAAAAAAATAGATGAAAGACCAGCGGCATCCTGAACATACCATTAGTTGTGGTGGGTGAATGGCAACAGCAGAAGAACCAATGGTAAGGATAAGTTCACTCAAGCAGTGAAAGAATCTGAAAGTTTTGTGGACATGCACACCCCCAATGACAATGCCCAGCCTATGGGAAACAGTGGGTAGACCAACTATCTAACAAGGTCAACAAAGTGAACCAAAGAAAAAGACAGGGGAAACAGTGGTTAGACCAACTATCTAACAAGGTCAACAAAGTGAACCAAAGATTAAGGCAGTCAACGGACTGAGAGCAGAAACAGAAAGTGGGATTTAAGCATTAACCTTAACGTCACTTCATTAAGACAGACACTAGAACCGATGTGTCCATCATCCTTATGTCAGTCAGTAACAGCCCGACACCCAGACCTCGCTTAAGAAAATAAAAACCATTCTCCTTAGCCCAAGAGGAGCTTTTAACTGCAAGGGAAGGACTGAAGTAATAGCAAAATTGAAGCGACAGACACTGCACATTAATACAATAAATAGCAAGACTGAAGCGACAGACACTGCACATTAATATAATGAACTCCTAAACAGAAAAGGACTGAACTGGGTCACCAGCCCCTCAAATGAGACCAGGTGAAAATCAAACTCACTGACAACAGCCAGCCCTAAAGCTTGTCAGCACCAAGAAGAGTGTCCATCCCTTTGCTCACTAAAGTCAAAGCAGAGCTGTCCTGCATGAAGAAACAGGCATCGCTGATCAAATGAGGAGGCAACAGAGTGGTATGTGCACCGACGGAACCTGTGCTAAAAGTCAGGGGAAGTCAAAATTTGTGCAGAGTTTAAGAAATTAAATGGGGCAATCAAGCGTGAGCTTGATATTTTGCCCTCCATGGAGGACATCAAGCACAGACTGAGAAGCTCTGCAGTGAGCTGCAAACTCAGTGCAGCTTCAGGATGTTAGTGAATCTCGCTCAACACTTGGACAACAAAACTGACAACCCTCATCACACCAGGTAGCCCTCTTTCTTCCTCTGCCTCCCTGAAGGCATCTCATCAGCTCTGGAGATAATCTATGGGACAATGGAATCCATCCTGGAAGACATACAGCATATCACTTGTTTTTTTCGACAACATCCTAGTGTTCAGCAGCAATGAAAAACACCTTTAAGTCCACCCGGAGAGTTCAGGTAGGCAGGGGTGAAGCTGAGAAAGAACCTGTGTGAATTCTGACCGAGCGAGATTGAACTCCTGGACTTCGTCATCAATCACAGTAGTGCAAAGCTGATGCAGTAAAAGACACGCCCAATCCAGTAGACCTGACTACATGTCAGCCTGTCGATGCACACCTGGAAAAGGATGTCACATGGACCTGGGCACCATCATAGAGGGCAGCAGTTTTGAAAGAATGTTGACCGGTGCCTCGACTATGGCCTTCTTTGACCCGGCGAAAGCTATAGCAGTCTGCAGATGCAAGCATCTTCGGAGTTGGAGCAGTTTTGTGGCAAAAACATGTTGTATCCAGAATGATGACAAAAGCAGAAAGAAAGTAGTATCAAATAGGAATGCTTAAATTCAACAACAGCATTCAACAAGTTTGATGGATATCTGGTCAGACTTTAGTCACTTGAAGTAATGACTGATCCTTTGGTGCCTCTGCTGAATTTCAAAGACTTGTTGTAAAGACCGTTGTGTTTTCAATTCATGTTAAGGGGCCTCATGCGCTTCAATCTGATAGTAGCCTACATACCTGGCAAGGAAATGATGGCAGAGGTTGCACTTTCAAGAAACCCATGAGGTGAAAGGGAAATAGAAGCCCATGTGAATATGGTTCAATCCTCATGGCCAGTATCAGCCAAATGCCTCACCAGGATCAGAGAAAAGACCTTGCAAGACATAAATCTCAAATCTGCTATTGACTACACAATCATTGGACACACAAAGAGAATCTTTCCTGGGCTGCAAGAGATCTTTTTGATTTTAGGGGTGAATTCAGAGCACATGATGGCCTTCAGTTGCAAGAAGATAGAATCCTCATTGCTTTCAGCCTTAAGTCAGGAGTCCTGGACAGAATAGTGATGACCACATGAAATGTCTGGACAGGCTGCTGGTCTGTTCAGCAGCCACAGATGGGCAAGGTCAACAGTCAAGAAGCCAACAGCAGACACTGCCCTGAAAAACAACTCTTAACAGATCTGTGAGCCATTCTTACCTTTCAGCCTTTTAGGCAGAGCCTTCAGAAAGTGAGGGTCAAGATTTGTCAGTATAAGAATCAGAATTGCCTTATACATGTGTATTATTACTCAAGATACATTGATGTAGCCTTTAAGCAAAGTCCGTCATGAGTATCAATCACAGGGAAGACGAAAAACTTTTCTGCCCAGCAGAGAATCCCTGGAATCGTCGGGTCAGATAATGGCAGTCAGTCATCTTTAGCAGAATTTTGTTTCTGTTCTGAGTCGAAGAACTTTCCTCACATTAAATGAAGCCTGCAGGTCTCCTAGAGCAACGGCACTCCTGTACGCGTTGTCAAGACAGTTAAAGAGATCCTGAAGCAAGAGGGCATACGTCTTATCCTGCTGTTGAATCAATCATCTCTGAAGCCTGACCTGGGTATTAGTGTGGCAGAGTTGGCCGTGGGTAGGAAACTATGCACACTGCTGACAATGCTGCCATCCCAGCTTTCATCCTGCTCTAGGGATCCTGACCATCTACAAGTGGATGATCAACACTTCAAAAGACAACAGAAGCAGCAGTATAGTCAATGTCATGGCATCAAGCCTTTCCCATAACTACTACCAGATTATGCAGTCCTCCTCAACATAGGTATAGAGAAGGGCTGGAAGTTGGCAGACATGTGGTGTAAGGCAGAATGATGGTGGAAAAAAATCTGCTTTGAAATAACACTGTCAAACAGTTTTCTTCTCACTTTACTTTTTTTTTTTTTTTATCTCTCAACGACAGTAAATGCGGTGATATCCCAGCGAGTAAAAACTCCATCTTAAAAATAGATATAGACCATGCAGTTTTCTAAAAATGAGATTCCATACTTTTACAGCAATGATGGTCCTTTCATACTTGGATATCTTTATCAGCTTATTAAGATCACAGGTTAACGGTTGCCAGGGTTCCCAAAGACACCACCACAACACATGTTCAGCAACACATGCTGCTTGCCTGTATCTCTTCAGATTTGCACAAAAGGGGGTAACTATATAAAGGCAAATAAATAAGAAAATTTCAGAATAAATAGATATCACACTCTCACCCTGTTGGAAACCATTCTGAATTCTGTAGATCTAATGATCTGCCTCAGTAAAGCACCAGTGAGCATTGCAGTTGTAGGTATACCAGTGTGTTCTCTTCCTTGAGAAAAGACCACTAAACAAGTACAAAGTGTGTCAATAGTTACAAAAAAACAAAAACAACAACAACAACAAAAAATGCATGAACAAGTTAGTGGATTGTTGAGCCTTGCTAAGAAACAAACATAGGATCATCCATGTCTTTGACCTAGTCATGTTGAGTAATGGTCCATGAATTGTAAACAGTCTTCAAAGTGCCAGTGTGAAAGCCAGTTTACTGGCCACCACTGTCACAGACATCAACTCAGTTTTGGCTTGTCTGAGATGGTGCAAATTTCTTGGCACGATCCATTTCCGTGATGGTGAAGGTGTTCTTGGCAAGGGACTGAATTCGGGCCAGATGTCGAGGAAGCGGGAGAGTGGCTCGTCCTGTTCTACCCATGTTCTTGATCCCTTCCAGGATGGAGGGTCCCTCAAACTTCACTCGGCATCGGAACAAGTCTGGTCGTTCTTTCATTCCTGGAGCAAAGGTTGTTCCACGGAAACGAACATCCATCTACACCAACAGAAACATGACTGTGCCGTGAATAATAAACAAAGAAACAGAGTGTGAAGGTGACAGAGAGAACATACACACACACAAAAACGAGAGAGAGGGAGAGGGAGACAGGCACAGACAAAGACACAGACAAGGAGAGAGAAAGAGAGAGAGAGAGAGAGAGAGAGAGAGAGAGAGAGAGAGAGGAGCACATGCACCACACAAAAACAGAAAGACAGAGAGAGGGCAAATGCATCACACACACAAAAACAGAAAGAGTACATGATCATAAAATAAAAGTCAAGAGAAAAAAAGAGAGAGAAAGAGAGATACAGCAAGCACATAATGCACACAAAATGAAAGGGAAGAGAGAAAGAAAGAGGGAAAAAGAGGCAGAGATAAAGAAAACAAGAAAAAGAAAAGAGAGAGAACACACATGCACAAAATAAAAAGCAAACAGATAAAGGGAGGCTATACATGCACAAAAAAGAAAAAGAAAAGAGAGAGAACACACATGCACAAAATAAAAAGCAAACAGATAAAGGGAGGCTATACATGCACAAAAAAGAAAAGAAAAAAGAGAGAACACACATGCACAAAATAAAAAGCAAACAGATAAAGGGAGGCTATACATGCACAAAAAAGAAAAAGAAAAAAGAGAGAACACACATGCACAAAATAAAAAGCAAACAGATAAAGGGAGGCTATACATGCACCTAAAGAAAAACCAACAGCAAGGAAGTGAAAAGAAGATGGGGGTGGAGAAGCGGCAGCAGTAGTGGCAACGAAAGACAGAAACACAGCGACAGGAAAAGGGAGAGATACAGAGAGAGAATACACACGCACCCAACAAAAATTCAGAGAGAGAAAGAGAAAGCATTCACACAAAAACAAAAAATCACTAGAGAGAGAGAGGGCAAGAGACATAATGAGGGGAGAGAAAGAGAGAGAGAGAGAGAGAGAGAGAGAGAGAGAGAGAGAATAAATAGATGGATGTTTAGTTTTAATGTAATTATATACCAGTCAGCTACATAGCTCTCTTCAGATCTGCCACCACACATAAACTAAATCCCTGTAACAAAAAAAAAAAAAAAAAAAGCTAAAAACCCTTCCACAACATACATCTACACAAGTTATTATATACACCAATTCATAACATAATACCTAAACTATTGACATCTTTAAGGCTTATATAAAATTAGATCAAGCTAATGCTGTCGGCTATTCTGCTTGATTTTCAACCTCCTCATTACAAAAAATCATACAAAATTTACAAAATCATGATGGCAGAAAAAAGCAAATAAAGGCCATACTGACAAACAGACTTTGTATCAACTCTGAACAGTCTCACAATCTTGTCACAAGGCCACAACAAAAAAGCCGACAATTTATAGATTGAAACAAGAGATAAAGAAACTTAATTCAATCCAGTCACAGTACAAGAGGCTGTACTTCTCCCTCAAGTCACACAACATTTGCCCACTTGAAAATCTAAAAAACAAAAAAAAACAAAAAACGATCAACAACTGTATGCATAGATATGAAATAAACATCAGCGGATAGGGGGAAAAATGAAGATTAAATTTAATCTGACCTGAGGTCAGAAGACAAACTTTTCTTGATTATCTATATGGTATCTGAGCCATGAGAATACATCCGACATGCTCTCAATGGCAAAAGCTGAAGTATCAGAATACCATTTCTCACATGACTCAATTGAACTGAGACTGTGGAAAAAGGGCCGGTGATGGGATCACATAGGGGGCAAAACAGTTACCCAACAGAAAACAGGGAGAGGAAGGAAACGAAAAAGCAGTCATATCAGAAAAGAGGAAACTAAAAGCACAGCATGGGAACACTACTTATACTGGAAGACCCTGCTGCATTGCCATGAATATAATAATCCAACAGAGATAACAAGAGTGGATAGAAGGTTTACTTTGTACTCCACTTTCTCCAGCTGTGGTGGGGTGTGCGTGCCGAAGGTGTTGTCTAGTTTCTCCTGTCTCTGCTGCTTGTGACGTCTGTTCATGTCCTTCAGCCGCTCATCCATCTGTCTGTCCCTTCAACAGGCACTGAAAGCATGTGCACTGTGTAAGGTACACCACTGAAAGCATGTGCACTGTGTAAGGTACACCACTGGAAGTATGTGCACTCTGTAAGGTACACCGCTGAAAGCATGTGCACTCTGTAAGGTACACCGCTGGAAGCATGTGCACTCTGTAAGGTACACCGCTGAAAGCATGTGCACTCTGTAAGGTACACCGCTGGAAGCATGTGCACTCTGTAAGGTACACCGCTGAAAGCATGTGCACTGTGTAAGGTACACCGCTGGAAGCATGTGCACTCTGTAAGGTACACTGCTGAAAGCATGTGCACTGTGTAAGGTACACCGCTGAAAGCATGTGCACTGTGTAAGGTACACCACTGGAAGCATGTGCACTCTGTAAGGTACACCACTGGAAGCATGTGCACTGTGTAAGGTACACCACTGAAAGCATGTGCACTCTGTAAGGTACACCACTGGAAGCATGTGCACTCTGCAAGGTACACCACTGAAAGCATTTGCACTCTGTAAGGTACACCACTGAAAGCATTTGCACTCTGCAAGGTACACCACTGAAAGCATTTGCACTCTGTAAGGTACACCACTGAAAGCATTTGCACTCTGTAAGGTACACCACTGAAAGCATTTGCACTCTGTAAGGTACACCACTGAAAGCATTTGCACTCTGTAAGGTACACCACTGAAAGCATTTGCACTCTGTAAGGTACACCACTGAAAGCATTTGCACTCTGTAAGGTACACCAGGTTACAACTATACATCTACGTATAAAATGTGATACATTATACCCTTCTGATCATCATTCTGCCTTATCCTCATAGTCTGCCACTACTAGGTAACTGTTGTTCCGCCTGTTGCAGCTGACCCACTGTTTCCTTCCTGTACAGGTGATTTGGGAAGCTTTGAGAACTGACTACTGTAGCAGAAGTGGCCACCATCTGCAAACTGCATTGATTGAACTTTGTTTTAAAGTATTTTTCAGCTCATACTGTTGAAGACTGGCACTTGTAGGTGATTGTCTGTTCAATGTGATTGTGGACAATGGAAGGCCAGATGTATTGCTGAATCAGCAAATCTGATGGATCAGGAAGCTCCTCAGACTGTAAGAATGCATCTGAACTCACTCGAAACTGCAGCGTCAGTGTATAACATCATCAAGAAAGAAACTTTACTACTTAAAGTAGTTTTATGACCTACTTACCAATCCAAACAAATGCCTTCCGCCTACTTGGCAAGGAACATCACCATACATCAGGATTCTTATTGAAAATGGAGAGCGGAAGCTAACTCTGCTCAACTACCAAGACAGCACAAGTGATAGCCATTAGTGAACTCACACCATTGCAATCTGATTGACTGAGTTCAGCTTTCACCCCTTTTCCGCCAAGCAGGGAGGGGGAAGGGTGTAATAGTGTTCTGACATGTAAGTATATCATAAAATTTCTTGTAGTAACATTCCTTTTCTTCATGCTTACCTGTCTAAACAAAATGCCCGAACATTGAAAAGGATGGTGGGAACAAGCTCACCTGAGCTCTAAACATTTTGCACCAACAATGATATGGCTGATTGTGACTCCACCAAGAGCTGGGCGTCCAAAGGCCAGAAAAGATCCTAAAGGTCTCAGTCCACATCCAGATGATCACACCCTGACCCCACTCTCCCTCAAGTGTTTCAAAGCGCTGCATCCAGGTGGAAAAAAAAGTCCCCAGGATCAGGAAAAGGAAAAGGTCAGAGCCAGTAAGGTCAAACAGGCTCCCCCACACCAACTGGATGGAATAAGATGGGATTTAAGAACCCAACAACAAAAATGGGCTAAAAATATACAGCACATGGACTTCAGGACTTGCAAAATTGTAGCATGTTTGGCCAAAAGTGTAGCGCTTGGCAACTCTGCCTACCCTGGATCCCGCTTCTGATCCATATCTGTACCAGAAGGCAGTGGGATCCTCCTTGAGCCCCTTGGCATCTTTCTATCGCGTCCTGTCAACATCAGGTGAGGGTTTTATACAATCTTACTGACAAACAAACAAACCAAGCCAACAGACTTGGTTAAACACATAATATCCTTGGATGGAGATAGAAATGAGTAAACTGTGACAAACATCATTGAAGTTGACAAGTTTGTCTACCTCGGCAGTGTGGTCAGCAAAGATGGAGGTACAGATGAGGATATCAAGAGCCGCATCAATAAAGCCAGGCACACCTTTACTACGCTACGACCTATCTGGAATTCCTCTGCCCTCTCACTCCACAACAAAATCAGAGTCTTCAACTCAAATGTGAAATCTGTCCTTCTGTATGGTTCTGAAACGTGGCGAACAACAAAGACAAACACCCACAAACTCCAAACATTTATCAACAGATGTCTGCGAAACATTGTGAACATCAGATGGCCAGATGTTATTGCCAACACAGAACTGTGGAACAAGACCAAGCAAGTTCCAATAGAATTAGAAATCAGAAAACGGAAGTGGGGATGGATTGGCCACACCCTCAGAAAGTCTCCATCCAACATCACAAGACAAGCCCTTGAATGGAACCCTCAGGGCAAAAGAAAAGTGGGAAGACCAAGACAGACATGGCGAAGGAGTACCGACACGGAAGTGAAGGCCGCCGGAATGACGTGGGCCGAGCTGAAGAAGATCTCCCAAAACCATGTCCACTGGAAGAGTGTGGTTGCGGCCCTATGTTCCCCAGGGAATTCAGAGGACTAAGTCAAGTAAGTCAAACTGTGACAAAAAACCAAAGCGAGCTGGTACCACCGATAGAGAACTAATTTGATGACTGACCTTTTCTTTCGGAGGTCTTGCTTCGGATCAGCGGATTCTCAGCCTCTTCCAAGTCTCTGTATTTGTGGAAAGGTCCCTGCACACATATACATTGAACACCTAAAGAAAAAGTTTAGCATACCCTTTACAATTCGTCATCCTGATAGCATGTGATGGGATGGATAATGAGCTCTGCATACTCTTTACAATTCATCACACTCACAGCATGTGATGGGATGGATAATGAGCTTTGCATACACTTTACAATTCATCACACTCATAGCATGTGATGGGATGGATAATGTTAACATGTAGTGATTTCAATTACAATCCATCAATTTTTCGGCA
This sequence comes from Conus canariensis, assembly GCA_033310375.1. NCBI lineage: Eukaryota > Metazoa > Mollusca > Gastropoda > Neogastropoda > Conidae > Conus > Conus canariensis. The sequence continues at coordinate 16,686,041 of CM065730.1, read as the reverse complement.
CAAGGTAGATTCAAACATAGCATAGTTGAGATAACCAAAATATAATTAGACAGTGATGGTAACTGAATTTGTCATTTGTTGTCATCTCTGAACCATAGGATTTCTATAAGCATTATTGGTCCATGTCAGTGGCACAACATACATGTAGATACATGCAAAGACAGTTTAATGAAAGGTTTCTCATTCATGCAGAACTAAGTTGTGAATACGAATTAAAAAAGCAATGCACATTACCATCTTTAACTCAGTGCATACATGCCCATCTCCCCACACCATTCCTGCCACACAAATATACAGTCCCACATGATGTTTGTCAGCAATTTCAAAACTGCAGATCATGTCTAGAATCTCATCCACTTCTGTTTACAGTCAGCTAACTCAACTTTTTCAATCCCATATTTTTTGTTATGCCTTATCTTCTACACTCTCTCAGCTGCAATCCTAATTACCTACTTTCAAGCTACTCCTGAATGCAGGCCCAAATGCCGGCAGTACAGGAAAAGTGATCCGACCACCAAGAGGTTACCCACTGGAGGAGATCCTCAGTGGTCTCAAAACATGTTGTGTACAGCCCAGGCGACCATGCAGGCCATATCAGAAAGCTAAAATCAGAAATATGTACAACCTCAAATCCTCAGCCTAAAATTCCAACTCCAATTCCTTAAACTACTAAGACCAAATCAAGAACAAAATTCAGCATGTGCAGTGATACCTGCTCTGACTCCATACACACAGGACACCTGCAATTCTGCCTCTTATGGACAATGACAGCCTAGACAGGGGAGAGAGTAACCACTCCTTCCAGTCAGGATTGTACATACATCCCTCCTACAAAATGCTTTGTACAAAACTTCCCCATTCCTCCTACAACAATCTCCCCCCATCTCTCATACAACACGACGTATTCCATCCTACATTACTATCTCATACCTACATTAACATCTCCACTCCTTCCTCTTGCAACACTTCCCCATCCCTCCTTTAACATTCCATCCATCCATCCTGCAACACTCAACACTCTCCACATTCCTCCCACATATCTCTTTCTTCCTACAGCACTACCCATATCCCTCCTACAACATTCCCCATATCCTTCCTACAACACTCCCCATATCCCTCCTACAACACTCCCCATATCCCTCCTACAACACTCCTAATGTCCCTCCTACAACACTCCCCATATCCCTCCTACAACACTCCTAATGTCCCTCCTACAACACTCCTAATGTCCCTCCTACAACACTCCCCATATCCCTCCTACAACATTCCCCATACCCTCCTACAAACCCATATCCCTCCTACAACACTCCCCATATCCATTCTACAACACTTCTCTATCCCTCTGACATCACTCTCCTACCATGCACCACCCCCCCCCCCCCCCCCTCCCCCGTCTCCCACAACAATCTCCCATCATTCAACAACAACACTTCTATATATGCAGTTCAGTGAGGACTGGCGTCAGACAAGGTTGCCTACTTTCACCATTTCTTTTTCTACTGGCAATCGACTGGATCATGAAGACCTCAACAGCTCAGAGAAGACATGGGATCCAGTGGACACCCTGGACACTGCTTGACAACTTGGACTTTGCTGACGACCCGGCACTACTCTCGCACACTCAACAGCAGATGCAAGAGAAGACAAGCAACGCAGCAGCCACCTCAGCACAAGTTGGGCTCAACATTCATAAAGGCAAGAGCAAGATTCTCAAGGCCAACACAGTCGGCACCAATTCGATCATGCTGGACAGCGAGGTGCTAGAGGAGGTAGAAACCTTTACTTACCTGGGCAGTGTCATCAACAAGCAAGGGGACACAGATGCCAACATCAGAGCAAGGATCGGAAAGGCCAGGACAGCGTTCTTGCAGCTACGGAACATCTGGAGCTCCAAGGAACTGCCAATCAACACCAAAGTCAGGCTCTTCAACACCAACATCAAGGCAGTTCTATTGTATGGAGTGGAGACCTGGAGAACTATAGTCGCCACCACCAAGAAAGTGCAGGTGTTCATCAACAACTGTCTGCGCATTTCCGCATCCCGATGGCCAGACACCATCAACAACATCGAGCTCTGGGAGAGAACAAATCAGCCGCCGAAGCGATGTTGGGTCTGGACATACACTGCGGAAGCCTGCAAGCAACATCACCAGATAAGCCCTAACATGGAATCCCCAAGGAAAGCAAAACAGAGGTCAGCCAAGGAACACGTGGCGCAGAGACTTGGAAGCAGACATCAGGAACATGGGGATGACTTGGAACCAGCTGGAGAAAAGAGCCCAGGACAGAGACACCTGGAGGTCCTTGGTCAGCAGCCTGTGCCCCAGGTGGTGCAATTGGCAAAACACACACACACACACACACACACACACACACACACACACACACACACAAAGTGGTAGTTCTAAAGTTGTTTTTTTCCCCATAGAACCAAGTCTGTTGACAGTTTACTGACAAGGTCAGTGGGTGTTTGTCTCAAACTGGCGCAAAATAAGAGTTGATAAGTGGTCACTATACCTATATGGTGTTCATTCAATTTTGTTCAATCAGTGGCCACATGGAAGGCAAAACAGTGGGATTAATTGGTTTTCTTCTAAGTGACGTCTACACAACATATGGACTGGCTTGTTCTTCACTGTCTGTCAGCTGTTTTCACAGCAGATGGGTTGAACAGAAATTCAGCTTTGGCTCTGACATGTATGAGTTCAAAACGGTACTCACTCTCTGGCAGTCAAGGAGCTGCTCCCATGTGCAGTTGCATTAGTAGTGATATTAATAATATTGATATCAAAATCAACATCAGTTCCCACAAAACACAACACTGACTCCCACAAGACCACAGTGTACCTGTGCCGTCGGCTGCAACGCCAGATCGGCCAGTGAGGACAGGTGATAACCAGTTAGCTGCAGTTCATCAATCTCCTCAGTCTCAAACACTTCCTGCAGAGCCTGCCAAACAAATTTACTGCGTTAACATACCACTCCATCAGACGAAATCCTCATATGTGGTAGACCAAGCGCAAGGACACAGGGAACTGACCTATTCAATAAGTCTTTGTTACACATGAACAGCCTGTTATTGTTTATTTCATGATCAGCAGTAATTATGTAATGAATGTCAAAATTGAATTAAAACTCCCTTTTCAAAGAAAACTGAGCAAAACATTATATACCATACTACATATGGTACTGCTATGCACAATGCTTGCATACTGAATATTCCACTTGCGGTTTTCAATAAAAGAAAGGCACATATGATTCCCAACCTTTGGCTTGTAAAACAAAAAGGGTTTGCAGGGCTTGTCTGATTACTGTTTAGTACACTTTCATCCTCAGAAGGATGTCTGATTGGTGTTGTAGACTTCAGCCCAGAGTGTTTGAAGCAGTCCTAACCTGCTGCATGTATGAAAAAATGGTACCAAAGGGTTCAGTGAGTAAACAAACAAAAATTCTCCAGATAACTTAAATGGAGCAGTTGAACTTGATTCAAACATTGGGTTCAGATACCAGTACTGATTCTGATGATAACAATACTTCCAGTGATTTGGATGGACGGCAGAGTTTACTGGATAAGGTTTCCATTCATACATTCTGAAATGGAGACATTGAGCTGGGAAGAAGAAGCATGACATGAATGATTACACACAGCTTGGCCAAGATGGAGCACTAGCTGATCTGGGAATGAAAGAAATGTCTTCTGATTACGATGAAAGATTGATGGTAACGTTTTCCTACTTTTTCCCCCTGCAGTACAACCGTACACAGGAAGGGCTGCACTTACAGCTGAACTGATGAATGGCCAAGCCCCCTTTCTGTTTCTCTCACCTGGTTTTCCATAATCAAATCATCATTTTCTTTTGATCTTGCTCTTCATTTACTTCAGGTTGACTAACAACTATGTTATTTAACATTACAACGAGAATAATGTCTATTGATGATTTTATAAATGATCTAGCCTTCATTTATGGACTGCACACTCTGTTCTGGTCATAACAATAATGGGCAATTTCAAGTGACATTGAAGTGAATCACCAATGGAGCAAGTCATAAAATTTTACATTCTGGAGGAGAAAGAAAATAAGAATAATAATTTATATACAATTAGGCCAAGTTTGTAAATTTAACAGTCATTTCTTTTTAATGCAATGAGAGGCTCAAACCCAGGGAAATGACAGTCTATTATCTTGGCCATTGAACCACATCCAGTTTGTTTTGTTTTTTTCTGCAGAACAAAACTGGTGTAGTTTTTTCTCTGACAGTGCCATTTTGAGACAGGTTTAACGTTACTCTTTCCCCACAGAAGATGGTGGAATGAAGATATTCCTCATTTCGAGAGGCAATCGAGCTTGTCATAATTAATTCTGACACTAGTGACACTGAAATGTACTTATATGACAACGGAAACATTACTTTGAAGGAAAATAATAAAGGTAAAATACTTACAGAATACAACAAATCCTGCATCTTGACTTTCATCCTGCAAACGATCAGAACAGGAGAGTGTGGATAGAATAACACGTACACCACGTCCGTTGGTCGGAAAGGAGAAGCCTCTTGTACATACACACGTATCCAGGTAGCCCCGCTGAAGCTCTTCACATTTAAATGCTGTAAATAAATGTACCCCATGTCAAATAAACATGTACACAAACATTCAGAGTGTGGAGATGGAGGTCTACAGGCAACATGTTGTAGATGTGTGTATATAAACTCTGTGTTTGAGTAAAAGTTTACAAGCGATCACAAAACACAATTTCAGATTTTTTTCCCCTTGAAAAAATTGCGCTATAGGGTTGTATTCCTGCTGCGGAGTAAGCTTGAGCAATTCTTTGATGTGTGTGGATGTACTGACACTGAAAGCCAGAGTATAGGAAATACGTGACCAATGAATAATATTATATTGTAGTGATGATTAGTATTTATTAGCGCTCATAATGAAATCATGACGCAGACATCTAATACATACCCACGACACGCTGACAACAGCTCAGGTGCCAAATAACCCAGGTAAGCAGGACAGAAAACTGATGAACACTGGTTCTTAACATTTTCTAGGCCTAAAAACTAATTCTCTGAATTTTCCTGGCCAGTCTCAAAATTTTCTAGGCCTTAAAACTAACTCTCAAAATTTTCCAGGCCAGAAAGTGTAAGTGGAGCAGTGGGGTGGGGTGGGGCTTTTGATCTTCCAAAATATTTGCTGGAGGGGAGGAGGGGGAAAGGGAAAAGTGTTAAACTTAAAGGCAATAATTTGCTCGATCTTCTTGATCAAAAATTGTTTCTTGATGTCTTGATCATCGCACTGATGCTGAAATTGGGTTTTGATCAATGTATGCAGTGGATCGCTTTTTGTTGCACTCAAGTCAATCAGTTCTCCAAAGTTTTTGAGAGAAAATCCTCAAAAAGCTGAAAACAAAGGGAGAGGTGGGGAGAGGGAGGGGGAGAGGGGAGAGGGGGCCCTTAAAAGATCGTATTGAAAGCAGTTTGCCAACTGTCAGTGACTCCACTCAAAGGCAAATATCTGTCTTTCAAAGGCCAGAAATCTGAGCCTGAAACTAAGCATTCCTAGAGCCAGAAAAGCTTGAAGAAAGTGAACTGCACAGCACAAAGTTTTTTCTTCGACCTCAGAGTCAATTTTCAGACTTTTCACTGGCTGGATTTCCACCAGAGCCTGAAAAATGACTTTCCCCTCTCCTCATTACATAAAGGATGCAGCAGCAAAGAATCATCGCACGTTCAAAGATGGGTGTAGATTTTTTATCTTCAAGCTGCTCTACATCTGGTCTCTTAAGTGTCTTTTTTTCTCATGATGTATAAAATCTGTTGACCTTACCACCTGTCCCGTACACTCTGCTTCCAGAACAGTGGCCAGTCTTTCCTGCAGCTCTTGTGGTTCCAGGTTGGTTCTCATTTGGCTGCCTGTTATCGGGACAAAACAACAGGGCAGTGAGTCAGGGTTCCTACTTAATGTGGGCACATAATTTACAAACCTTTTACACACTTTCAACACCCAGCTGGACTAAATTTCCAAACTAAATGTGTGTCCCAAAGACTGCTTATAGGTCACACTACTACTAAAAATTGTGTATAACTTATTTCATTTCACAGTAACAGATATACACTTTGATTTATCAAAGCAGATTTAACTAATCTTATTTCAGGGTAACAGATATACACTTTGATTAATCAAAGCAGAATTAACTCATCATGAAGTTACCATTTCTTGGATCTAGTTTCCTAAGTATCTCCACGTAAGTATTTAGACCCAGCAGTTAATATCTGAATCCGTGCTGTAAACTGAATTCACTTGCAGCAACCACAATAATCAGGTACCCATTTACTGCTGGGTGGACACAGAGGGTTTTCAAGCTGGAAATATCCAACACCACTTGTGGTTCAGCTCATGATTGTCAGCTCAGCAGGCATATGCTCTAACCATTTGACTTCGGGCCCTCTACTGACAATGCATGGTTACTTCTAATAAAAATCAACACAATAGAAACACTGAGCACAAAGAAGGTGGGTCCTAATACTGAACCCCAAAGAACACCATACGGTGAGTAATCCATTGTGACAGGAAAACAGATTAAAAAAAAATCATATACTATGACATATAATACCAGCTGAAATCCTTTATTACTGATACTACCTTTCATTTTTAAAACCGTCCATTTTCGTGAAGACGAATGCATCTGAGTACCTGAAATGAAAACAACACAAATTACATCGTCTTATTCTAAATGGAGGAGGCGCTTTCTCAAATTACGTTTTCATTTCATATTGAAAAAAAAAGTGTTGTGCCACATTGTAGATTAGTCTTAATCCTGTTTTGGGGGGCATTTGAATATTCGATACTTTCATGGTGCACGTATATCAAACTGATTGCAGTACAGAGGAACTGCGACATGATGAAAATCAAATGACACTTTCTTGTCAGGCAGCAGATGGGTAGGTATAGAGTAAGCTCTACAACAGCAAGCTGTAAATAACTCAGCCAAAGTTGTCAAAATGATGTGCATGGGTATGTGTTTTGGTGGCTGGGAATTGGTGGAGAAGGGGAAGGGGAGGAGAGAAAGAGGGAGAGAGCAGTGGTAAGAAGAGGTGAAGACTAGAGCTCAGGAGTGGTATCTACAGATGTTTCTTGTTACTGACAACTTCATGAGATGCTCTTTCAGATGACTTCTTTCTCTACAACCCCCCCCCCCCCCCCCTTTTGTTTGTTTGTTTGTTTCCTTTCCTCTTCCAGAAAGCGCTGACTATATGCAGCTTCATGCCACCTGTGAAGAAATCTTTATTGAAAACTGATGATTACCTTCGGATGAATATTTCATCGTGTAACTGAAAGCATCATGGAGAATTTCACTGTGTTGGATAAATTCCTCTCTGCAGAGTCTGATATTTTGTTGTTTTGGCCAACCTCCTCTTAAAGGTTTATCTACCTTTTTCCTTTATTAAGTTGCAAGAGACCTTGAAAGAAGACAAATCCTCCCACCAAACCAAGGACCAAGGAGGCTACAGAACAAGTAACAGTGCATGGGGGAAATGCTGCCACTTTTGCTTATGAAGTATACAAAGGATTCCAAAGAAGGGTGAAAAACACTGGCAACTGCAATACTACCAATAGACGTGGAAGATGCATACAACAAAGTCCAGTTCTCACTTCCAATGGAGCTGCTGCTTGACTATGGAGTCAGCAGGACACTTACATGATGGATTGCAGCAGTGCTTCAAGAGCGAACTGTCATCCTACAATTTGGAGACTGGATGTCTGGACCTCATAAACTCTCTGTGGAATTATCTCGCGGTTCTCCTCTCTCCCCTGTTTTATACAATGTTCACACTTATGGCCTTGCACACATCAATAGAACTGGAATTGCTCTAGTGTTGACACTAGCAGATGACGGTCTGATCCATAAAACATCAAAGAATGCTCAAGAAAGAATGAAAGCAGTTCAGCAGCAACTGAAGAACATTGCTCAGTGATGTCGAGAAGCTGGATCATCCATCAACCGTACAAAAGCCCAGACACTGGTCTGCACTCTCATATAATCTCAACAACAGGACAGGATAATTACCGTCACCATTTTCCTTCAATGAAATACCAACTGAATCAACTAGGTATAGGTTTCGACAGAATGCTAACCTTTAGAAAGCATGTTGAGAATATTGTTCTTAAATGAAAAAAGGGCCTGTCTGCCGTAAAAGCAATGGCAGCTAAAGGTATTGAACAGCACCATCTCTGACTGTATCACGCAGTTGCACTCAGTGTGATTGATTGTTGATCGGACTTACAATACTATCCAAAAGCAATCTTCTTAAACTGGAAAGAATTCAAATTGAAGCAATGCGACTGATCTTGGGAACCATGAAAGATTTACCAGTTGAAACTATGCAATACCTGCTTGATCTTCCTTCAATGCATGCAAGACACAAGCTAAAACAAAGAACTTGAAAATCTCTAAAATCCACTACATGGGGCAGTCAAGGAAACAAAAGACACTAACCTAGGATGTGGAAAATCATGGATGGGACAGAAAGAAGACAATATTCAGCTTGTGTGCCAGTTAGCAGAAACAAAGGAACGGGAAAAGTATCCAGACCTTTCAAACACCTCTACAAACACCCATTGCTTCACAATTTGGAAGACACTGTCGAGAATGGCCAGAAGGCAAAACTCAGGCAGAAATTCAGATGCAGGTTAAAAAACCTTGGCATAAAACTAAAAGGAGATATTGTTTTTGCACTGACAGTTCTGACACCAAAGGTAAGTCAGGCTAGCGAGACACAGTTTAAAGCAAGATGGCCGAACTATCCAGGAAGACAATGGTGCATACAGTTTAACAACTTCAAGCCTAACAATGGAGGTAGAAGCAGTGGCATAAGCACACCACTAGCTCTCATCCACGAACCAGTTTAAAACTCAACAAGCCATGATACTGACTGACTCCATGAACTAACTTCAAAAAGTAGAGATGGAATGGAAGTCCTGTTTAGCATGAAGTAATGAGCAACCTTCCATTGGAGAGTCATATGGAAGTACTGCCCTGGACATGCAGGTATTAAAGGAAATGAGAGACCAGAACTGGCAGGCAAGGCAGCAATAAGTCCTGGATTACAGCTTGGCCGATCTGATGTGATAAGAAATCTAAAGATTTACCTCAACAAACATGAGCAAAGCCACTATATCACAGACCATCTTTCAGATCTGAACATCAAGAGAGGAAGTGGCTGCACATCCAGACTTAAAGGACAAGTGAGAAACATCACCAACCATATAATTATTGGAATTATCTCCAGGCCAACACTGCGAAGACTCCTAGAGAATGGGGCAGACTCAGTCACACTGGGCCATTCCAATAACAGACATAAACGATCAAACATGGGTCAACTGAGGTAAGTCTTTGAATCTCTCAAGGACACCAGTGTGTACTGTAGATGTATGTGCTGGTGAATGTGCACTGGTGGAACGATGCAGGTGTGTAAAGTGGAGAGTGTGTATGCACTGGGGTGTGTGTGTGTGTGTGTGTGTGTGTGTGTGTGTGTGTGTGTGTGGTGTGTGTGTGTGTGGTGTGTGCGTACGTGTGTGTGGTGGTTGTTATTGTTATTGTTGTTCTTGTTATTGTTCTAGTTACTATGTCATCCTCTGAACATTCATTTCCCACAAAGGCGCATGCACCCACATGCCCACACAGACACACACAAGGACGTACAAGCGTGACCGCGCACATGCGCTTGCGCACACACATATACATACTACACACACATAAACACACACACACAAACACACGCATGCACACATGTGTATATATGCCCATATACACAGGCAGACACACATATGTACACAAACCTGTACAGATGTGTGAGTGCAGGAGCATGCTCACTCAAGCCCAAATTACACACATGGATACACATTCACATCTGCACATGCACACACACACACACACACACTCACAGACGTGCATGTGCACACACACACACATGCACACACTCACATATGCATGTGTGCACCGCATACAATGGCACACATATATGGGCCCATGCCCACACATCCATGCACACTTACACAGCAATACACACACATACACATGTATACTCACCCCACACACATTCAATGATGATAATGGCACAGTCAATGTCAGGCAGGTACCAAAGATCTGACCAAGCTACTGAGCTAATAAGTAGGGCAGACATATGCAAAGTCGTAGCCATGAGACCCTCTTCTTAAACCCTCTTATTTTAGGCTTTAATTCGTTTATCCATTAGCTTTAAATCATGCGCAATGTGGTCTCAAAACTTAGTGGATGTGGTATAGCATATATGGACTAGTCCACATGCAGTGACACCTCCTTGATGAAACTGAAACTTTTATTAGCTGATTTCACTGAGGGTATACATACAACTAAGCGATCCCTTACATTATTTCTTACCTTTTTATACAATAACAAACCCATAAAAATTACAAACTGAGGCACCTATTTAATGAAGAAAAATAAAACGGTTTTCATCAGAAAAATAAAATTTTGGCAAATGGACGGATGAAGAAAGGAAGGGGTTGGGGTTGGTAGGAACAGATGAGGGTGGGGAAAAGGAGAATGAGGAAAAGTGCAAAGAGAGCGATTTGTTTTTTGATAAAGTATGACAGCAAAGACATCTCAATTTGTTTTCAACAAACTAGATTTTAAAAATTCAAATGGCTCGGGAATTAATATTTCAATATATAGAAGTTTACCTTTGATGAAAATTCACCAATAAGTTCATGGGGGAATAAAAAGGTAAGTAATGTAGGTGAAGGTATCCACGCTGCTTGAAGCCAAAATCTGTCAGCAAGGTTTGTTTCTCATGCAACATCACTAAGTATCTTTGACCATGCTTCCCAGTTTCGTCAAAGAGGTGTCAAGTACTTACACAAAAGATCCAAGTCACCAACTTCTTGTTTGTAGCCCAGTTCCTGAAAATAACAAACATTGATAAGAAGATTTCAGAGTATAAACTGTAGTCAGACCTGGAAATAAAAGTTGAATCAATAAGCTACCAAATAACATTAACAAACACTAAAGCAGTAAGCCAGATACCTATCTAAAGTATCTTGGTCTTTTTCTGGCGGGACAAGAACAAACAAACAAACAAGGAAGTAACTAATTACACTTGGGGAAAAAACATGTACACAAGTCCTCAGTTACTATGAAAATCATTCAAAATGACATACCAGGAGTTTAAGAAGTTTGGGAAGAGGGGGAAGAGGAGCAATGCACTAATTATATCTTTTTCATCACTTTTATTTTCCCATTTCCGCTGGAAAAATTATCATTATAAATAAGTGGGACACTCTTTGCCGAGCAACTGTTTTATTTAACTCAAGCAATGAAAACACAAGTGGTCAACATGTCTGCCAATGATCTTGGTAATTGGCTTAGCAAAGAAATTACTGCAGAGCTGGACACTAAAGACGTTATGAATTTTGTCAAATATTCAGTGACGTCAAGAAATTAATAAAACGTCACATGGCAAATAACATATTATGAGAACTCTCAAATAATATTCCTCTAATATTTCACTTCTTATCACATTAAAAAAAAAGTTCTGAACATTGTGTCAACTGTTAAAAATAGCCCACCGATCACTTACAGCCTGCTGTATCTAAGTTCAAAAGCAATAACCTAAACAATTGTGACTGTAAAAACAAGAAATATTGCCAATTCTTATTTCATTAAATTGAAAATATGTTGATTTTTTCCCCTATCTTGAGAGATCAATGATAGCAGAACAAAATGATGCCTTCTAGATCAAAATCTTCAGTGACCACATTGCTCTCCACATATCCCAAGCACAATGAAAACACTACAAGAAAGCTCAGTACTGGGGCATGTGCTCCAAGTTCACTACATAATATACATGATATGACTATACCATCAACATGATCAAGATGACTGCCTTCAAGTACACCCTCAGTCCTGAGTTCCTTAAGAAATCAGCAAGTTACTAGCCACCCATGCAAATTCCACTCCCATGTTACAAACTTGCCCAAGAAAAAGAAAGTGAACATCATCCTGTGGAACACCACCCTGTGACACTTGAAATTTACAACATTGTCTGGACTCCATCTGGCCAGAGAACAGTAAACATGGCCTTTGTATGATCCATCCTAGAGTTTGCTGAAATCACATACAATCCCTTTCACCACCACAGCATCGAGAAGTTTGAGCACAACCTACATCAGGCCATGAGTTTCAACACTGGGAAAGTCTACAGTTCAAAGAAATTATGTTCTGTTTCCATACATGGTTAAATATCTGCACCTGAAGAGTTTATGAAACCAGATACTAACGACTCTCCTACCTAATTCAGTGGTAATGGGACCCTGCCACAAAGGGCTGACATCCAGTCAAAACATTTTACAGACTGTTTTGTTGTAAAATTAGTGCAAAGATCAGCCATGAGTAATAGCTAAGCCCTCTTACTTAGTTTGAGTAGCCAGAACAGAGCAATATTTGTGACAAGGCTCTTAAACAACCATCTCCATACTCAATTCCTGTTGCATGCACCCCCCCCCCCCCCCACACACACACACCCTTCCCCTGTGTTTATCTAGACATTTTTGGCTACCACAACACACTTATCAAGATTCAGATCCAGGAATCAGCATAATTCATTAATCACAATCATTGTGACAAACTAACAAATAACCGATTACTTCCTGATAAGTGATCTAACCATACATAACGGTGAGCTCCTAAACTTTCGGGTCTGCGTTTTTAAAAACACATTATATCACTATCACTATTACCTTTTTTTTTTTTTTTTTTTTTTAGCAATCAAAGCTGTCACGCTGTGATCTAACCACGGAAAACGGATTGCTCTCAAACTCTCTGGACTGCATTTTAAAAGCAATGACACAATCAGTTTAATCTTTAGCAATCAAAACAATATATCACCCCTATCCCCCGACCCTCCTTCATTCGCTCCACCTCCTTCTCCCATTAGTAGTTTGTGTTTTAGTTTCAATTCGGCAACAGCAGCCTCACCTGACAAACTTGAAAAATCTTTAAGGCTACTGCCCTTTTAGTTGCTCCAAAATTAATCTGCTGCAAATCCTCATCGGAAAACCAGCCCCACTTCTTGATAAGCGTCTCGATATCTCGAGAACGACACCTTGAGATAACACTCTTGATGATAGATTCTTCCATTTCTTGTTGTGAAGCTCGAACTTGGCGCTCACATATCCACCATTAATGTCGTAAATGTTACACTACATCAGTGTAGGCCTATCGGAAAGGAGGCTCTTTCCTGTTCCGGAAGAAGTCGTCTGCTTGAACGTGCAGTTCACCAGGAAACCACGCACGTCGATTGACAAGGCACAGTATATTATGATTGACTGATTACAAAGGTAAAGAAACTTATGATCCGTATTGGCATTGTGCATTACGCACATGAAACACTTTAGAACCTTGTAATTACTGTTTATCTCGATAAGAAAAGGTCAAATACTTTGACTTTCTGTTGACTTTCTCTTTTGAGTTGTGTAACTTGGTTCAAAAGTTCAGCATTCCCAAATAGTTACAGTGACAGTGCTTTGATGTGCAGACTGCAAAAGACTAGAATCGACGACAGTAGATTTAAAGATGATCTCTCTAGACATAGACACAGTTTTACTATTGACAGTAGTGGGAGTCGAGATGAAAGATCGTCTTTCATCCCAAGATATGCTAAACAAATACCTGGGTGTCAGTCTCAACAACAACTCTCCCAGTAGCTCAAATGAGACATCAGTATCTCCAACATCATAAGCAAAACCAGCAAGACCCACACCATTGATGAATGTTGGTGGAATGCAAATATTTGTCATATCCAGAAAGATTGAAATACATGCCTCAGGAGGATCTGAGAAGATCATATCCAGACCTTAAGGATTTTTTATATTGATAAATTATTTGGACTGAAAAGTTTTCAGTTTTGCGCTTGAATACTATAAGAATTTCAAAGGTAAAGTTCACATAAAACACAGTCAAACAAAAGAAAATTTTCTTTGATCTGACAGTTGCTAACTATGGGAATAACTGTGCAAACATCAAATTTGCACAAGATGTTAACAGTTTCAACACTGTTTTGAGTGATATTCCAAAGTTTTAAGATGGAATTATTTATTTTAACTAATGATGATTGATTCAAATTATTCATGTGGCTAGACCCCAATTCCAAGTCAATAATATGAAAGAGATGTTTTACAGGCCGCAAGTGCAGGCTAACAGAGCCCAGTCCCAACTACAATTACTACTATATCAAAGAAAGAGCCTCAAATTCCATTTCTTTTTCTTCCTCCTCCTCCTCTTCTTCTTCTTCTTCATTCTTTTTCTTCTTCCACTCGATGACCAACATCGACATTTTAGCGAGTTTTTATTTTGTGGAGCAGACAAATTTGGAGCACCAGTTTAATAATCATAATGGTGAGAGAATAAAACAAAACAAAACAAAAAAGACTAGAAAATGATAAAAATGTTGATAGTAATGTTAACAATGATGAAGACAACTCTGTGACCAGCAAATCAGGGTTCATTCATCTCATCATCATTTTTTATTATTACAGATACTATTGTTATTATTACTATTGTTATCGTTTTTGCCCCAGTTAATATTATATATATATATATATATATATATAATTTCAAAATTCACTATTATCTCCATCATCATCATCATAATTATCTTGATCATCATTACTATTTTTGTTAATTTGTTAATTTTGTTACTATTGTTATTGATCAGTAATAACTGTGTCACTTTCTGAATAGCCGTTTCCCACAAATAATTGAATGCACACACACACACACACAATCACACACACACAACACACACACACACACACACACACACACACACACACACACACACACACAAACACACACACACACACTCTCTCTCTCTCATACATGTTTGCGCCCACATACGCAGGCATACATGTGTGCACCCACATATGCAGGCATATACACATATATGTACGCACATATATGCATACAGGAGCATGCTCACACAAGCCCGCAGATCACATGCACACATGCACATAAGTGCTCACATATGAGCAAATGCACACCCACTTTGTACACTGGCACATGTGTTGGCCCACCAATTGATGCACACATGCACATAAGTGCTCACATATGAACAAATGCACACCCACTTTGTACACTGGCACATGTGTTGGCCCACCAATTGATGCACACACACATATATACATACTCATGCATGCCTGTGCACACAAACACACACACATACAACTGATATTGCGGCGCAGGGAAAGTTTGGTAGGTACCCAAGGTCTGACCAGCACTTTAGCCTTATATGCAGGTGAGACGTCTGCGAAGACATATATGTCTCATGGATATATCCATGAAACCCTTGTCTTAAATCATTTCATCTCAGATATTGACCAGTTTATCCATCAGCTGCAAATCTGGTGCACAAGGATCTCATAGCATAGCAGATATGGTGTACATGTGTGTATGTGTGCTCGCATGGATGCATGCAAGTATGTGTGTGCGTGCACGTGCGTGTGTGTGTGTGTGTGTGTGTGTGTGTGTGTGTGTGTGTGTGCGCGTGTGTGTGTGTGTTTGTGTGTCACCCCACATGCATGCGTGTGTGTGTGGTGTTTGGGAGAGAGTGAGAGAGAGAGAGAGAGAGAGAGAGCACCTTATGCATAGGCATATACTTGTGCATGTATGCATATGTATCAGTGTGCATGAGTGTGTTCAGGCATCTTGTCTGTACAGCTGTACAGGTGTGTGTGGGTAGATGTGTGTGAAGCAACTGCATTGGGTAATGATGGTTTGAGTCTCGTAGCAGAGTCATGATTAATCAATTTTTTAACTCTTCAAGAGCTACAGTTGACACAACAGTGTAAAGTTTGTCACAGAGATAAATGATATCTGGCTAACCATGAAGTCTTATTTGTCACTGTGGCAGGCAGATAGTTACCCACTGTCAACAAGCACTGGAGAAAGTGAAGGAGACCGTGGACAATGCACCCTGACCTTGCCCATCATCTACATACCCCTGAGTGTATTGCTATGATTGAAGCTCTGAAGAGATGCCATGTGGAAGTAATGCACAGTTCATCTTATGTTTTGTAGGCAGGGATGGAATGTGTCCCCATTCTTGTTTTGTTTTTTTTTGTATACTGTGGTTGTTATGCGTGTGTGTCCACATGTTTGCGTGTGTGTGTGTGTGTGTGTGTGTGGTGTTTCTATGTGTGTGTTGTCTGAACTGCATTAAGTGTTTTGTATTGAATTAGAATGGTTTTGTCAAATATTGTTCTGAAAAATATGTGTGATTCTATCAGTTTATTGCATTAGTATTTATTATCAGCATCTGTACAGTAGAATCCGGTTATAAGAAACTCGGTTATAAGAAAACTCGGCTATAAGAAATCAAATGGTTTTCCCCCGCTGAGAAGATTCTTTAACATTACTTAAAATATATCGGATGTAAGAAACTTGGTTGTAAGAAAACTCGCTTGTAAGAAACGGGTTTAGCTGACCCTGGCGAAACTTTACCTCGGATGTAAGAAAGTCTCGGCTGTCAAAAGATTTTCTCGGCGGGCCTACACATACATATAAAAAAACCCAACAATTCCACGATGCAGGTCACAGGAATTGGCGGGACAGGATGTGGGCCCTTTGATGTCACTTAAGAGATGGGATATCCGGGTGTAAGCTAGACAAAACGGAGGCACTTGATTACAAGAGGTGTTTGAACTTCCCCCCAACCCCTGTTTCTCTCTTCACACCAGTGCATGTTCAATGCAAGGCAAGGCTTTGTACAATGTAAAGTGAAGATGGCTGACAAAACACAAAAGACAAGCAATTTCGCTGAAACGAAAAATCGAAATTTTGGATGCTGTGGAGAGAAACCCGAAAAAGAAAAAGACGTTGATTGCTGAAGAATTTCAGATTCCTCTTGCTACTCTGTGCAACATTGTAAAACAAAGGGACAAATACAAAAATCAGTTCTTGGGCAGTACAACTGACCCGCAGCTACAGCAAAAGAATAGGAAGGCGAAACATGAGGACATTGACAATCAACTCCTGCAATGGTTTGTCCAAGAAAAGTATGTTATCTATCGAGATGTACCCCGTGTGCATGTATGTGAGAAGCTTCAAGCTTCTCACATACGTGCACACGCACGTGAAACAAAGACACAGAGAGAGAGAGAGGGAGGGAGGGAGTGATGGAGAGAGGGTGGGAGAAAGAGTGTGTGTGTGAATGAGAGAAGAGAGAGAGAGGGGGGGGGGGGGGCGAGGGAGGGAGGGAGTGATGGAGAGAGGGGGGAGAAAGAGTGTGAGAGAGAGATGGCAGGGGGGGTGGATAGTGGGTACATCTCGATAGATCCCTGTCTCGGTAGATCCCCATCTCGGTAGATCCCCGTCTCGATAGATCCCCCACTACATGTGGACGAATTTCCGTCTCAATAGATCCCCGTCGCGGTAGATCCCCATCTTGGTAGATCCCCGTCTCGATTGATCCCCCACTACATGTGGACGAATTTCCGTCTTGATAGATCCCTGTCTCGGTAGATCCCCATCTCGATAGATCCCCATCTCGGTAGATCCAAAAATAGTAACGGGGATCCATCGAGACAGGAATCAATCGAGATGGGGATTTGTCGAGACGGGGATCTATCGAGATGGGGATCTACCGAGATGGGGATCCATCGAGATGGGGATCTATCGAGTGCCCCCCGTGAAAAAAAAAAATTGCCCCTTCTGACAGTTGTCAAGTTCATGAAACCACGGTGTTTCAAGGGAGTGAAAAAGCTGCCAGTGGAGTACCAGGCCAATCACAAGGCTTGGATGACTGAGGAAATTTTCCAAACATGGCTGCTCTCCTTTGACAGAATCATGCAAAGACAGAATCTGAGAGTTCTCCTAGTTCTGGACAATTGTGCGTCACACAAAATTCCCACAGGATTAAGAGCAACGGAGGTCTTATTTCTTCCACCCAGTGCAACTTCCAAGCTGCAACCATGTGATGCTGGTGTCATACAGAACTTGAAAGTGAAACACAGAATGAGAAAGGTTCTTAAGCTGGTTGCTCATATCAACACTGGAGGCACAACAAAAGACTACCAGTTCAGCCTCTTGGATGCAGTATTACCCTGCAGCAGGCATGGGATGAGGTGACCCCAATGACAATCAGCAACTGCTTTCTCAAAGTGGGCTTCAGGCATGACAAAGACACAGAAGCTTGCACAGAAGAACATGACCATAGTGACCATGAGACACAGGAACCCATTCTGAAGAGACTATTTGAAGAATACAACATTCCACCAGAAGAGTACTTCATTGTTGATGAGAGTGTTGCAACAATGGGATCAGCATCCTGCGCCACGACTGTGCCAGCTGCATCAACATCAAATGCCCCAGAAACGTTCAGCACAGACGCCTCAGATGAAGATGACAACTGTGGAGAACAAGAAAAAAGAGTTTCAAGCAAAACTGCTTTGGAATGTATTACAAAATTACAGACTTACTGTTTGCACTCAGACTGCAATGAAGCAGTCATGAAATCATGTGAAGCGTTCAAATATCATTTGGAAAAGCATGTAGCAAGTGCTAAAACTCAAACTAGAATTGATGATTTTTTTTTGAAAAGCAGCACACCTGAGAGTAGACATACAAAAGAGGAGACCAGAGCAGAAAGTAGACAGTGGAAAGGGAGGACAAAAGATGAGGAAGAATTGAAGAAAGGGGATGCAGAAGAACAAAATGGAGAAAGCAAAGGGCAGACAAGAGGAGGAGACGGGGAAAAGAAAGGGGAGACAAGAGCAGAGGATGGAGGAAAGAATGAAAAACAAAGAGAAGAGGATAGAGGGAAGAAAAGAACAGGAGACGATGATAGAGAAAAGAACAGGAGACGATGATAGAGAAAAGAACAGGAGACGATGATAGAGAAAAGAACAGGAGATGATGATAGAGAAAAGAACAGGAGATGATGACAGAGAAAAGAACAGGAGATGATGATAGAGAAAAGAACAGGACACGATGATAGAGAAAAGAACAGGAGATGATGATAGAGAAAAGAACAGGAGACGATGATAGAGAAAAGAACAGGAGACGATGATAGAGAAAAGAACAGGAGACGATGATAGAGAAAAGAAAAGCGGGAGGCAAGAATGGAGGATAGAGAAAGAAAAGGGGAAACAGAAAAGAGAGATGGAGGGAAGAAAGGGGGGACAAGAGAAAGGGAAGGGGGACAGAATGAACAGATGAGAGCAGAAGATGGGGAAAAGAATGGGGAGACAAGAGAAGAGTTTAGAAGGGAGAATAGACAGACGAACGAGGAGGATGAAGGGAAGAAAAAACGAGAGAAAGGATGGAGGAAAAGGGAGACAGAAGCACAGAATGACAAAGAGAGAAAAAAAAAAAAACAGAGCCAGACGTTGACGTTATGGGGTTTCAATCCGCGCCCCTGCAAAATTTCGAACCAACCAATGCTTCTTGGCGACAACGGCAGTCTGAGAGACTGGGTCTCCCAAATCCTCTCGATCTGCCTGAAAGACTGGTCAGAAGAGAGCTGGGAATACCCGTTGAAGTCAACGCAATTGTGGGTGATGGAAATTGCCTTTACAGGGCTCGTAGCTATGAGGTGTGTGGCACACACGATTTTCATGAACAGCTAAGAGATGTAACTGTTGACTTCATGTGTCGCAATCATGAAACCTTCACTGCTTATGTTGGGCAAGACCTAGGTCAGTACTTCTCTCGAAACACTCTACAGCCTCGTTCCTGGGGATCGGATGTGGAAGTCATTGTAGCGGCAACACTGTTCCAAACACCTGTTGTAGTATACACAGCTTGCACGGAGACCTACAGGGCGTGGCTTCCATACCAACCATTGTTTCAGTTACCTGGAACATTCTTTTGTCAGGAAAAGGTGTACCTTCAGAATCTCTGTCAACACTTTGAGCGTATGGTTCGAGTTGCTTAGTGGCCTGACAAAGGTGTGAAAGAAAGAGGCAGACCAAACATTTCTGAAAGACCAGCTGATGCTTTTTATGTTATGGTGTACTATACAGAGCAGGAATTGCTCCAAATTAGCATTCGTGTTACGGTTTATGTTTAAAACACCTTTTGGACTAAGGACTCGTCCGAGAATGGTAAGTGATTCATTTATTTATAGGGGCATTTGTTAATACAGGGAAATTTCTGTACGATTATGTTGACTTTAACTATTTACCGTTGCGTTCTAAATCTCTCTCTCTCTCTCTCTCCCTCTCTCTCCCCCCCCCCCCCTCTCTTCTCTCTCCACACCACATCATACACACACGAAAATGTTGATCCCTCTTTCTCTATGTCATAACGGCCAATGGCTCCAAGAATAAATCTATGCTCTCCCTTGTTGCATGTTTACTTGTCTATCGCATTTATGCGTTTGTGTGTGTGTGTGTGTGAGAGAGAGAGGGAGGGAGAGGGAGAGAAAGTGATAAGAAAAAAGAAAACACTAGACGTTTTATGTCACAGGCCAAGTTTACTTGTGAAATCAAACCAAAGAACCCTCTCTCTCTCTCTGTCTTCTCTGTGTGACTCTCTTTGTCTCTCTCCGTGTCTCTGTGTATGTGTGTCCTAATCTCTGTCTGTCTGTCTGTCTGTCTATCTGTCTGTCTGTCTCTCTCTCTCTAACACTGACGTACACACACATTAACAATACAGAAACGTGCAGAGAAATAGAGAACCAAAGCAAAAACAAACAAAAACTCGGATGTTAGAAACACTCTAAAAATTTTTTTAGAACTCTCAATTATTAGAAACCTCGGCTGTAAGAAAACTCGGTTATAAGAAACAAAAAAAAATTTCCCCTCAACTTTCTTATAACCGGATTCTACTGTATTCATTTATTGCATTGTTTTAGCCTCCTTTACATTCAATATTGTTTTGTATTGCATCACACTATAAGCAACATTATCTTATGTTATCAATATAATGCTTTGTACAGTGATAGCGTTATAATGCCCAGTAATGTATTTGAATTTGTATGGCATTGTGCAGTATTTCATTACATTTTATTTGTGTTTTATTGTATTTCATTACACTGCATTCTGCAGCTTTAATCATTCTGGTATGCATTATGAGCAGTTTCTTTTTTGCTGCCTCATCTTCTGTACTTTTCCATGATTATGCCTGTCAGTGGAGTTCTGAACTCAAGTTTATCATCAAAATAGATGTGAGAGCTGCTAGGAGTATGAAGAGAGCTGTTGTGCAGTCTTGCACAGTGGTGGAAAGTTGTACACCATGCCTTTTGTCACCCAGGCTCCCAGATGTTTGTGTACAGAGACAAGACAATACAGTGTGCTGAATTTGGACAGTCATAGACTGGTAACAATTACACAGGTAACAGATCAAGCAAGCTAGTAGTATGGAGGTTGACAGGAGGGTGAAACCAATTCAGTAGAACTGACTTTCACTGTAAGTGAATCTGGGGAAACAAAGAATGGCTAGAACGTAAAAAAAAAAAGAAAGTGGTACTAGAACATGGTATCAGTTGAAACAGTTTTGATACGACTGGATTCATCTCCATGTTTAGCTATCATGTCGAGACCCTTTCATGATAGGTTATATGAGAAAGGCAAGGAATAAGGATTCTAGTTGAAGAACTCACAGTCACATCTGCATTACCACTTCCACTGAAGTCCATCAGTAGTGTCTGTCGAGTGATCAGACTTATTTCTTGTCTTTGAATTTGCTGCATTCCATTCATACCTTTGTCTCACAAACACACAACTTCATCTGGTGTTTAATTTCAGTTTGTTGCCTGCCACTAATATCTTTATGTCACAAAATTACACAAAAGTCGACTCAGAGTTTCACTGTTCATGTGCACATATGATTTATCTCAGAAACATATTAGTCTCTTCAACATTGAACCTATACTTCACTGCACCCTATCTTCCCTCTCCTCTCTCCTTTTCCTCCTCTGACCATTCCCCCATCCAACCCATAGCCGACCTCCTTGCATCTCCATCTCCTTTCCTGAGGTGCTTTGCTCTTTTTTTTTTTCAATATGCACCTTCCATCTTACATACATACCTAGAAAATCATACACAAAAATGTTTTATGAATCTCCATGATTTTCCTTTCTAATTTTTTTTTTTTTTAAAGTTCTGAACCTCAAACCCCGATTACAATGCAATCTTTTTACAATACAGCCACAAACTCTCAACACACACACACACACATATGGATGCACTTGCACCTTCCAACTACACAGGCCAGAACATGAAATACTGCAAGTCCATCAACAGTAGAAGACGTGATAAATGGATGATGTCTTTATTTTCTGTGGCAGCACCCTGTCAGAATGTACATGGGCTACTGTAATGACCTGGAACGAGCCATGACCAAGTGCTTGAAACAAGAAGTAGGTACTTTTCTCTGTGTGTGTTTGTGTGTGTGTGTTTGTGTGTGTGTGTGTGTGTGTGTGTGTGTGTGTGTGTGTGTGTGTGTGTGTGTGTGTGTGTGTGTGTGTGAGAGAGAGAGAGAGAGAGAGAGAGTTTGTTACTTTCTTAGTTCTTTTAGTACAAGAATTTTATGTATAATGAGAAACCATTGAGTAAGTAGATTTGAACTACAAGCCTCCTTTTGTTTCTTAAACAAAATGGCTGCAGTGTTGTAAAAATATCATGCAATTTTTCTTTAATTTTACACAGAATCTGCCTTCTGTACATCCTCATGTTTACCAGCGATGATGAAAGTGTTTTATTTATTGTCTGCCATTCTGTTGAACATATGGGGTTGGTTTGTCTTATTTCCTTTTTTTTTTGTTTTGTTTTTGGTCATCATCATCATCAGTTTAATTTGATCATTGAAGCAGTTCACTGCTTTTGTGTTTTTAGCGGATTGAGAAACGACGACAAAACAGGATAAAGGCCAAAGAAATGAAAGAGAGGATCATTCGAAACGAGAAAACCAGCACATTTGTACCTCCGACTGAATGATTTTTTTCTTTATTCTTATGTTTGAATGATGGTTGTTTATGTTGCTTGATGGTGGAGTTTTTGTGTGTATTATGTGCCCTGTAACAATCAGAACTTGTGTTGGGTATTAGCTGCCATGGTCCAGTGGTTGTTATCATCATAGGTTGTGGGGAAGAAGGTCAGTGGTTTGAATCCTATCAGGCATTTACAGAATTTTAGGGCTGTATTGTAGTGTATCCTAAGAAAGACACAAGTCAGGTGCCTGTGATTCCCATGCCCAGTTCCTGACAAAAATAAGCACTTTCCTTCCAAATCTGCACTTGGCGTTCCTTCCTTCAAGCCTAGCACATCCTTTCTTCTGCAGACTCCAACTGTAATAGAATAAACCCTTTAATCAAATCTTTAGCTGTTGCAAGAGTTGTTCTGAGCAAGTGGCTCTTACGAGGGCCCCAGCCAGCTTGTACATACAGGGTTAGTGGAAACACCGGAACTGGATGGTCAAACTTGGTTCACTTTGTGAATGCATCTCCAAGTGCATAGCTCAGATTTTCAGATCAACGCTGCAGATGTCTGTATTTCTTGGTGGTGGTTGATGCAAGACTATATTAGATGACGAAGCATAGAGTACAGTCAGCCCTATCCTGTAGTCTGTGATCGAAGTGTAACTGCAAAGCTTCATCCTTGTTGATCATCAACAAAAAAAAAAAAAAAAAATCTCAAAAGCCTGAGAAATAAAACACCTCTGTCTTCAATATCCTCGTTGATCATCACAGAAAATATGGCTTCAGTTCGATGGCCCCCCCATACCCAGCTTTGGTTGTGGCTTGATTTCCCCTCCATGTCCATACCTCTAGGAGTTTATGTCTAAGTACTTGGTATCAGCAAGTTCAGGGGACTGTCATGAGAGGGATGTGGCGGTGCATGGGGGGAAACAGCTAACTCATACTGGCTCTGAAATGAGCTGTCAGAAAGGCACATTGTAAGTGATCTTCTGTGTCTGTTGGATTAGATCAAGCACCACTGAAACCACTGGACTGACTATTATCGGAGTAGACACATGACGATTATGAGTGCAGTGTCTGCTGTGTGGGTTGCTTTATGATGACCTGATATTGAATGCTCCCTGCGGACTACCGGTACCGAGGCAACAGGACAAGCAAAGATCTGGAATCAGGGTTGTGAGAGTAACGCGACTGGGACTTGACATAAGATAAGTCACAAATAAAAAGTGTTTTTATGGAAAGTTAGAGAATGAGCTCAACATTAGGACAATTTTTGACTTGTTTCACTTGTTTGTTGATTTGCCGTTTCCACTTTTGTTATTAAAAAAGAAGAAAGAAAAATGTTGCATCAGAACAAGCACCATGAAAGTGACCTAGCAGCTATGCAGTGCCTCCTATGATGGGTTGCTTTGCGGTGGCTTAATACTGACCGCTACCTGTGGAATACCAGAGCAGCAATATAACAAACATGGGCGCAGCTCTGTAGTGAAATTGGAATTAGCTTCGAGGGGTCGGGGTAGGGAAGGTGAGCCAAAAAAAAAAAACCCACACCTTGAATGAATGCTTTTTCACTGTGTGTTTTCTGGACAGGTGATGGTGAGTGTGTGTGTGTGTGTGTGTGTGTGTGTGTGTGTGTGTGTGTGTGTGTGTGTGTGTGTGTGTGAGAGAGAGAGAGAAAGAAAGAGAGAGAGACAGATAGACAGAGAAAGGTTATACATTCATGTTCATATGGCGATCTCACTCAATCCTTAGATTTGTCAGCAGACAGTTAGCATGCCAAAAAATAAAAGATTGTTTCATTTAACAAAATCAATGAAAATAGTCAACAAAATGCACATCGGCAACAAGTGTGTGTTAAGTGCAGTAATGTTTATTGTAGTGCTATTTATTGTGCGCATGTGAATCTCCTCAGTGGCAAAGGGCATAATGCATTTAATCAAGAAAGGTAGAAACTGGGATTCTGAGTGGACTTGGAAGTGACATGTGGTGATAGAGAGAGTGTGAGAATAAAATGTTTTGACTTATTGAAATTTGC
>CM065730.1:16653402-16658402 GCA_033310375.1 Conus canariensis | reverse complement strand
TTAACACACTGCCCGTTGTCCATACGATAGTCGCTGATGTCTGCAGCATCACATTCAAAATCAAGATCAGCAACACCTCCCCTTCATACACTGATTCGTTATTGATGCGACACTTCCTGACGTCTGCAGCATGTGCGTCCGCATCAACACCAACAATATTATACAAGTCCACAGACTCTTCGTTAACGATGCTCATTGATGTCTGCAGTATCAGCATCAACATCAACATCAGCCACACTTCAAATCAACAAACACAAAAATTACATTACCCAAATAGTTCTGGTGAATGACTGCTTCGGACCCCTACGACGGCAGAAAAGCCTAACGCTGGAGATCGAGAGAGACTGAGGGTGAAGGAGAGAGATGGGCAGACTTGAGGGTGGGGAGACGGTGTGGACAGAGAGGGGGCAGGGGAGGGGTGGGGCTAAGCGGAGGGGGTGGTGTGGTAGAGGGGAATGGAAAACTTCAAAAGGAACATTGGCTAAAAGTTTATATTGCCGGTTTTCGATATTTCCGTTTGTCCGTATGTGTCTTTTCTGAGGTTTTTTATTGCTTTTTTTTTTAACCAGCGTTGTTATATTCATCTTTTTAGGAGAAGGTTATAGAAGTCCTACCACCCTCCTCCGCACGAATGTGCCCCTGCACTGACAGAATCGGATGTCCTTCCGGTGGTGGGATGGGGTGGCTCGGGGTGTGGTGGGAGGTTCGTAGTCGACTGGTTTTGAGCGTTCAGCTCTAGACTTGACAGTCATGAATTCCAACCACTCGTGGGGTCGGAGCTTTTTGTTATACCTCTGCTGCTTCCAGGCCCGGCGGTTACCAATAATGCCAGTTTCAGTTTGGGGAAGGCGGGTTACCAATAAGTGCCAGTTTCAGTTTGGGGAAGGCGGCGTTACCAATAAGTGCCAGTTTCAGCTTGGGGAAGGCGGCGGTTACCAATAAGTGCCAGTTTCAGTTTGGGAAGGAAGGCGGCGATTACCAATAAGTGCCAGTTTCAGCCTAGGAAGGGGAAGGCGGCGGTTACCAATAAGTGCCAGTTTCAGTTTAGAGAAGATGAAGGCGGCGATACCAATAAGTACCTGTTTCAGTTTAGGGAGATGAGGCGGGCGGAAACAGAGGGATGGGCTACGTCTTCCACACTGCTGTGCCCTAGACCTGGTGACTCTCTAACAGCTCACTGACCTCTATGTCCATCACGCTATGGAACTTAACCTTTTTTTTTTTTTTTTTAATCACCTTTTCTTGTGATGTGGTATGATGTGATGTATTGTGATGTATGCCAGCGTTTCATGTTTGCGACGTCAC
Organism: Conus canariensis; assembly: GCA_033310375.1. NCBI lineage: Eukaryota > Metazoa > Mollusca > Gastropoda > Neogastropoda > Conidae > Conus > Conus canariensis. The sequence continues at coordinate 16,657,097 of CM065730.1, read as the reverse complement.
ATAACCTGATGTGTATGATGTGACGTGATGTGATGTAATCAGATGTGACGTGACTCGACGTGACGTGATGTGACCCTACCGAAGCAGACGAAGCCGTTGCCCGTGTAGCCGCTGTGGCACTGACAGAAGTAGGTGCCGTTCACGTTGCTGCAGTCAGCGTTGGGGTCGCAGGCGTTGTCTCCTTCCAGACATTCGTCCACATCTGACAGACAGAGGTTTGGTAAAGCAAGTGACGTTCATGATGACGTATGTTGATGATGATGAAGAGGAGGAGGAAGAGGAAGAAGATTGTTGATATCCCCCTTCTCGCTCTCTCCTCTCTCTCTCTCTCTCTCTCTCTCTCTCTTCTCTCCCCACCCCCCACTCACACACACACACACACACACACACACCATTCGCAGAGAGAGAGAGAGAGAGAGAGAGAGAGAGAGAGAGAGAGAGAGAGACAGAGACAGAGAGACAGAGAGAGACTCAAGACTCGAAACTCAAGACTCTAGATATTTTATATCATGTTAGGCCCTAGCCCATCACGAAGAGGGGTGTGAATATGCAACTGAATGAAGGTATGTAGCAAATTCAAAATGAAAGCTAACGATAACATAACACGTATTCATGAAGTCACAGCATCTCTCATTTTAAAGCCTTTATACAAAAATAATGAAAGATTATGTACGTCTCCAGCTACCGTCGATGACATTAACAAACTCAATTTAAAAATGAAGGATATCTATAATATTACGCTTAATTAACGTTTCACGTGTACGTCCAAGCGCTTGACGACAGAGAACAAAATGCACTTCGTTTTCTTCGCTATCATTACATAAGGGACAAATAAGTCGTTAGACATAAACGTTCTGTATTGATAACGGTGTATCATCAGATCAGAAATCCCGAGCCTAAATCTAGTTTAATACATTTCAGATGTTTACCGATATCTAGATGTAAATATGGTTTTAAACTGTGGTCACTACAAAACGTTCTGTACAAGCTGAACCTGTCGCTAGTTTGGATATGATTGGACAAAGTTTGCCATCGGCAGTCAGTTAGCCTTTGTTGAAAACAACGTATAAAACCACGCACATTCCCAACACCTAGATTCGCCCAAACAAAACCAAATCCATATTTAAACAAACACAAGCGAATATTTGTTACCCAGTTTTTTTTACCTTTTGCATCCAGGTCATATAGCATATCATAAGCTTTACATGGAATCCTATAATTCTCCATTTGAATTAGCCTTAACCAATAGCAAATGCACTTAACAGTAGAATTATTTATATTATATTATATTGGATAGCGATTTGTTTCACCATAAACAAGGTCGTTCGGTGTCTGTCTGTCTACTCCTAAAAATGTCTTCAAGCAAATAAATTAATTGATTCATAAGGGACAACAGCATTTTCTAGGCCTCATATTTCAGAAACCATACAGCACAATTGGCTGTATCTGAGAATCAAATAATTCCATAAACAAATTAAAGGAGTTGTGTGTGTGTGTGTGTGTGTGTGTGTGTGTGTGTGTGTGTGTGTGTTGTGTGTGTGTGTGTGTGTGTGTGTGAGAGAGAGAGAGAGAGAGACAGAGAGACTCAGAGACTCAATGAGACCAGAGAGAGACAGAGAGAGAGAGACACACAACCACACACACACACACACACACACACACACACACACACACACACACAACACACACCAACACACGACGAAGACAGGGGCAGAGAGCGATATATATACCCAAGACACTTGCGTTCGAATCGCAGTACATCAGCTGTGTAATTTAAAGAGTGACCTCCCTTCTTACAACTATTTATGGACCCATTTCCTGGTGCTCAAACAGTTGTCACTTTTCTCTTTATGGGAAAGAAGCGTAAGGCTGATTATTTGCTTATCGTTAATCATGTCTCATTATACTCCCCACCGTGTGCCCCTCCCCTCACTCACCCACTCCAACCCCAACCCTCCCTCCTCACACCTGTGACCCTGTGGAACCGACAGATTAAAAAGACAGCAGAATGATGAAACAAAATAGAAAGCTGATTATGCTAGCTGCGGAGTATGTCTCAGTCTGCTTAATTACATCCACACAGAGGCCTCGGGGACAGAAGTAGACAGATCAACAGGCAGACAACAAAGGACAGAAGTAGACAGATCAACAGGCAGACAAACAAAAAGGACAGAAGTAGACAGATCAACAGGCAGACAAACAAAAAGGAAGAAGTAGACAGATCAACAGGCAGACAAACTAAAGGACAGAAGTAGACAGATCAACAGGCAGACAAACAAAAAGGACAGAAGTAGACAGATCAACAGGCAGACAAATAAAGGACAGAAGTAGACAGATCAACAGACAAACAAAAGGACAGAAGTAGACAGATCAACAGGCAGACAAACTAAAGGACAGAAGTAGACAGATCAAGGGCAGACAAACAAAAGGGACAGAAGTAGACAGATCAACAGGCAGACAAACTAAGGACAGAAGTAGACAGATCAACAGGCAGACAAACTAAAGGACAGAAGTAGACAGATCAACAGGCAGACAAACTAAAGGACAGAAGTAGACAGATCAACAGGCAGACAAACTAAAGGCAGAGTAGACAGATCAACAGGCAGACAAACTAAAGGACAGAAGTAGACAGATCAACAGGCAGACAAACTAAAGGACAGAAGTAGACAGATCAACAGGCAGACAAACTAAAGGACAGAAGTAGACAGATCAACAGGCAGACAAACTAAAGGGCAGAAGTAGACAGATCAACAGGCAGACAAACTAAAGGACAGAAGTAGACAGATCAACAGGCAGACAAACAAAAGGACAGAAGTAGACAGATCAACAGACAGACAAACAAAAGGACAAAAGTAGACAGATCAACAGGCAGACAAACAAAAGGACAGAAGTAGACAGATCAACAGACAGACAAACAAAAGGACAGAAGTAGACAGATCAACAGACAGACAAACAAAAGGATAGAAGTAGACAGATCAACAGGCAGACAAACAAAAGGACAGAAGTAGACAGATCAACAGGCAGACAAAAGGACAGAAGTAGACAGATCAACAGGCAGACAAACAAAAGGACAGAAATAGACAGATCAACAGGCAGACAAACAAAAAGGACAGAAGTAGACAGATCAACAGGCAGACAAACAAAAAGGACAGAAGTAGACAGATCAACAGACAGACAAACAACAGAGAAATCAGAGGGGGGGGGAAAAGGCTGGTTACACTACTCATGTCTCAGTCTTATCCCCACAGATGTCCCCTCCCCCGCCTGTAACCCTGGCGACAGGCAGGAGCAGACAGACAGACAGACAGACAGATAAGCAGATATGCAGTAAGAGAGGCACAAACAAAAACAGATGAGGACAACTGATTATGCCCATAGTTGTTCATGTCTCAGGGTGGTAACGACTCAGGTACTCTTCCCTCCGGGCCTGTATCCTTGGGAACAGCAACACAGACAGACAAACAGACAAACAAACAGACAGACAGAAAGGAACGAGACGCGAAAAAAGGGGAGATAAGCCTATCACTTAACCATTCTGAGCCTCACCTACACAGGTGTCCCCTTGCCGCCGGTAGCCCTGGGGGCAGGAGCAGAAGTAAGTGCCCTCTCCGTTCATGCAGCGCAGGATCCCAGGACACGGGTCGCTGGCACACTCGTCAATGTCTGTGATAACAGCATCGTCATCATCGTCATCA
>CM065730.1:16643402-16645902 GCA_033310375.1 Conus canariensis | reverse complement strand
GGATGGCCCTGCCTGTCCTATTTGCTAGAACTTGACCCAGAGCGCAATGCCGGCCTGTCGCTGCCACGAGAGACAGGAGCTATGCTGTAACTAACAGACAGATCATTTTTCAAGCCATTTTGTGGCCGCCTGCCTCTACCTGTGTCGCCACGATTTCCAAGTGCAGGCTGTCTACTACCCCATCTCTTCCCATTCACGGTATTCCTGCCATCCCGTGTTGGAGTATTCACACAACTGCTGGCCCCCTCCAGAAAGAGAGAGAGATCAGACTTCAGATTTGTATTCAGTAGGCCATTGGTCCATTTGAAGGGGAATGAGCACAATCATTCACATTAAAAGGGTTTTTTTTTTTTTAAGCAACATATCATTTATCAGGAAAAAAAAATAACAACAGCAAATAAGACGCCACTATTTCTCTGATCTTACACGCCTTAAAGAAAAACATACCTAAATTCCTAATAACCGTATACCTGTTTGAGCTAAGTAGTAACTGTAAACAAAACATACATGGGCGCCTATAACATTTCTGTGGGATACATTTTTGGCGAATATCTTCTGAAGCTTCTGAAGCTGGACATATGAACAAGAAATGTATTTCATTTTCCTCACCTTGCATACACAATGGACATACCAAGTCAATTTGTCTATGTTGTCTGTATCTTAAGTAATGAGTCCTTGTTTTAGAAACACCAGCTCTAAATTTGACAATTGATATTTTGAAATACATGTCCAAATCGAATTCTGAATATGGCTAAACACAATTAAATCTAGAACAATTTCTGTAGAAATCATAATGTTCACTAACTTGGATATGATCGTCCCACATTTACTATCTATAATCAACCAACCTTTGTCGAAAAACACGAATAAACTTATTTTGATTTCAAACACCCTGAGCCAGCCAAACATCCCTAATTCCGGGTTTACACAGAAACAGACTAACATGTGAAACCCAGTTCGTTTTTCCCTTTACATCCAGTTCGAACATTTCATAAGACTTACGAGGCAATCTGCAATGATCCATGTGTAACAGCTTTTACCAATACCGAACACATCTAACGGCTGAACTAATGAACAGTGGATATCGGTTGAATGCTCCATATATCAAATCATTAGAAACACGCTTGTCGAGACGTAGAAACCTCTTTAGAGAAAATAAATGCACAACCTCACAATGAACATCCGCATTATCTAAACCCAAATTTCAACCGCATACATCAAAATAGGCTGCATTTAGGAATCAAATATTTTTGAGAGTAATTCAGGTGAATTATTGTTCAATAGTCTTTTCATTACGCGTATCAAGCATTCTTTACTCTACATGCAAGATCTTTACATGCGAAGGTAAAACTTAGACGGGTAGAAAAATAGATCCCCAGGTATTTATACACATTCAGCACAGGTATGACAAGTACGTCATGCATCCATCCTTCCCTCGCCGCCAAATAACCTCCCTTTCGAAATTCGACAATGTTGCATTGATTCATGTTCATTTAAGATACAAGATACAAGAATACTTTATTATCTCAATTCTGATAAATTACAATCGTGCTGCTGACTAACTATACATTAGTGACATAAATAAACATGAAAAACAATTAACAATAAACAAGTAGGGTAACTCAGCAACAATAAACAAGTAGGGTAACTCAACAACAACAACCCAACGAAATCAATGCAGTTATAATGTAAAACCTCATACATGTAGATAAACACACACTAAACACACACACACACACACACACACACACACACACACACACACACACTTAAGGCGGATAATAATGGGTCGTGCCATGAGTGTCACCCATTTCGCTCAATCTTTCGCTCGCTAGTTACACAAAAAAGGAGAAGACTCATGCAAAGCATTAAGTGTAAAACGAATAAATTAAAGAGATGTTCTAAAAGGCATCATGGGCAAACAGACAACTGCAAGCCGGACAGCGAGATTTAGAGTCCATTCTGAACTGCATGTATCGTCTCACTACCCACTTCCTCAAGTACAACACAGTCAAGAAAACATTTAAACAGTCTAGCATTTAATTCATATTGTGCGAGACTAACAAGAAATACGGGCAGTCTTTTTTTCACCTCTGTCCCTTCTATTTATCAATATTAGCACATGTATATGACTGGCAACGTGATTCATCGAAATCTGTTGACTTCCTTGCAAATGGTCGGTACAGCTGTCGGCCTTAACCTCTCGCACATCTTGCTGAAATCATGGGGTCATTTCCTTTCCTTTTACTCATGATCTGACGCCTCACCAGAGTCAAAACCAGGCAAAACATTTATTTTCGTGTGAAAATGGCTGTTTTTAGAAACAGATGGTTGTTCCTACATTATGATTACTGTTTTCGTGTATTCTTTTTTACCGCTTTCATGTCAAAAGCCCAATGATTACCGTCTTCTCGACGTGAATTCCTAAGGCTGTTCACGAAATCATTACCTTCTTTTTAGCGTCTAAGCCACCATAGGTAATATCATGCTGAAAAGCAAG
>CM065730.1:16454903-16643302 GCA_033310375.1 Conus canariensis | reverse complement strand
CCATTCCAACAGTCACAGAAGAACCAGTCAAGAGCCTTGGAAGATGGTATGATGATACGCTGAAAGACACACAAAGAGCAAAAGAAACCAAGCAGATGTCGGAGGAAGGCTTGGAGACCATTGACCAGTGTGGGCTCCCTGGCAAATACAAGGTCTGGTGTCTGCAGTTCATGCTGATACCAAAGCTCCTGTGGCCTCTGATGATATACGACATCTGCACCAGCATAGTGGAGGCAATGGAAGCCAAAATCAACAAGTTCACAAGGAAATGGCTTGGTGTCCCACCCTGTCTGACTGACATAGCGCTGTACTGTCGCCAAGCAAAGCTGAAACTACCACTGAAATCCATCCTGGAGGAATACAAAGCAGGGAAGATCAGACTTCAAAGCATGCTGGAGGACTCAGGAGACAAGGTGGTAGAAGCAATCAAGCCCCAGCTGAAGACAGGCAGAAAATGGAAAGTTCAAGAGGCGATGGATTCTGCAAAAGAAAGTCTCAAGATCAGAGAAATAACAGGACACACACAGACCAACAGACAAGGACTGGGGGTGACCAAAACTGAATGGTGGTCAAAGGCCAAAGGAAAAGCCAAAAGAGACATGATGATTCAGGAGATGAGAAAAGAAGAAGACCAAAAAAGACTCCAAAAAGCAGTCCAGCAGAGCCAGCAAGGGCAATGGACAACGTGGGAGAATGCACTCCAAAGAAGTCTCACTTGGAATGACATTTGGCGCATGGCCCCTCTCAGGATCAGCTTCATTCTCAGATCTGCATATGACCTTCTGCCCTCAAATGCAAACCTGGTGAAGTGGGGGAAAACAGACGATCCTGCATGCCCCCTCTGCCATGAAAAACAAACAGTGGAGCATGTCCTGAGCTCATGTAAAGTAGCCCTGGCTCAAGGAAGGTACACATGGAGGCACAACCAAGTGCTCAAAGAGATTGTACAAGTAGTCTGGGCTAGTACCAACACCACAAAAGGGAAAATCAGGACTCCAAAAGCACCTGCAACATTCTTCACGGCAGGAGGCAGCAAATCATGGCCAAGAACAACAGTGCCACTCGAAACATGCAGGCAGAGTCTGCTGGACGGGGCAGATGACTGGGAGTGCACTGCAGACCTCCCAGAATGGAAGAGTCACCCAGAGGTCATCAGCAAGAGTGGCATGAGACCAGACATAGTAGTCCACTCTAAGTCAACCAAGCAGCTGATCATGATCGAGCTCACGGTGCCATATGAGAACAGAATGGAGGCAGCTCAAATCTACAAGACTGAAAAGTATGCTGATCTGGCAAACAGCCTGAGGAGAGAAGGCTATCAGGTCAAAGTCCTCACTGCAGAAATTGGAGCTAGGGGGTTTGTAGGAACGTCTGCATACAGCCTCATGAAACAGCTCTCAGTTGCAGGGAAGGAAAAAAACCAGAGCCCTGAAAGCAATGGCAGAAGCGGCAGAGAGGTGTTCAAGCTGGATCTGGTCAAGGAGGAACAAAAGTGAACTTCATAAGGCTTAATTTCCCTACAAATATCAGGTGTCCCTGTGGCTCAGTGGTTAAAGCGCGAGTCATTAAGTGGAAAATGAGCATGTCCAGAGGGTCATGGGTTCGAATCCCAGCCATGGCTCGTCCCAAGATGGGAAAAAAAAAAGGGGCAGCAGAGGGACATCCGGAGTCATGAACCGGGTGTGGCCCAACCCCCTAGAGTGTCAGGAGATAGGGGCTGAAACACTTGCTTGAAGGGGGCTTCTCTTCTGAGGACTCTCTGCTGCCACGCTCTCCACGAGTTTCTTTCTACTCCTCTTACAGATTCTGAGACTGAGAATCATAAAAATTTCAAAGATTTGAGTTTGTTTGGGATTATATTGCTGTCATTACAGTAGGATTTATTGCATGTCATTATAGCAGTAAAGAGAAAACTAACTCTGTGTGTGTGTGTGTGTGTGTGTGTGTGTGTGTGTGTGTGTGTGTGTGTGTGTGTGTGTGTGTGTGTTTCTTCTTTGCTATGATAATGCGCTCACATTCTTAATCAGTAGAATATTACTGTTGATTTGTTGTTGTGATTTTGAATATTGTCACACTTTTTTTTCCAGGAAAAAGAAAATCTTTCCAGGACCTGTGAATGTTGGATTGGTAAGTGAATGTTTGCTACTTCCCCTACTCCTCTACTTCTCAAACTGTCCACTCCCTACCTACCATTCTATGCCTGAAACTGAAATGTGTGTAAACTAGCCATGAGCTAGAACACTGGAAAGTGGTTAAAGTACCATGATCACCAAATTAGGTTCCAAAGCTTAAGACATGAGCCATTGCAGCTACTGCAGTGACGCTGGTGCATTAGATGTGTATGCAAAGCTAGATCAGAGGAAGAATCCAGATTTTGTATGTTGTGTGTGTCAGAAAGTGTCATTTTATCACTGGAAAAGAAATTAAGAACAATGTTTTTCTTTACTTGAAAACTCTTCTACAACTGAAATTGTTCTAATACTGCACTAACTTTCGCAACAACAAAAAGTTTGGATTCAGTTTTCAGTTGGTTACAATGCTGTTTCAGTGTTATCAGCTATTAGAACTTGTAACAGCCAGGCAAACAGATGCAACAGTGTTCCTTAACTGGAACTCATTTTGTAGCTGAGACCTCGACTTGCATCAGATGCTAATAATGACTCATCACAGTGACCTGGCATGGGCTTATTAACATCTCTCACCATGCATATTTGGTCAGAACACCACTTGTGATTAATTAAAAGGAAAAAAAAATTATGCTAAGAGGGTAGGTGTACCAACAATCTGAAGCACTGATGATACATCATGCACTGTCCAAAGGTTCAGGATGTGGACCTCAATCCACGCAGAAAGCAGGTGTACACTGAGGGACAGAAGCGGCGAGCACATCAAGTGGGCAAGGTGTTGTACGACAACATTGTCCACCTAATCAACTCCGGGGCACTGTCGGATGAGTTGGCCTCCCTGTGTGTGGAGATAGTGAGGGTAAGGGCTGGTTCCCTGGAATACTGTTCCTTTCCACAGCTGTTACAGAGACTTTACCAGTGTTTAAATTGAAACCATCTTGTATGTACAGTGGAGCAGTAGCCAAGTGGATAATGCACTCTCTTGGGAAACCAGGAAATCCCAGGTCAGTGGTTTGAGTCTTGCCTCGGGTAATATGTTTCTCTATCCTGTCCACTAATCCTTGTAGTGATGGTACAAGTGCTTGTCTAGGAATGGTTTGATATGAAACAGGCCCTATGGGTGGCAACAGAGCAAAATGGTGTTGAAAAATACAATTTGAGAGGTTAGAGAAGAAGACAAAAAGAAAAAAATGACATCAAACCATATCAGCATACTTGGCTCTGGGAGAGCCTTGCCTTGCCTTGCCTAGGTGCCATCCCTGTGGTCCAGAGGTCGGCATGTCATGACTCTCTAAGTTTTCCAATCTTGTGTCATATGTAGGCAGTCTGTCAGATTGCTCCCTGTCCAATCTTTGGTATCATCTGTCCAAAGTCTTCTCTGACGTCCTGTTGCTCTCTTGCCCTCCAGTGTTCCAGATAAGATGTTCTTTGGAAGTGAGTTCTGCCTCATGATATGTCCAAAATATGCAGACTTTGTTGATCTTATTTGCTGCATTAGTTCTCTTTGCACACCTCATCTTTTCAGCACCTCTTTATTGGTAACTTTGTCTTTCCAACTTATTCTACCCAAACATTGGAGTATCCACATTTCGAATGCTTCTGTTTTCTCGTCCCAGTATGTACAAATAGTCCATGTCTCTGCTCCGTACAATATGATTGGAAAGAGTAACACTTCACCAGTCTCTGCTTTAGCTGGAGCTTTATGTCTCATGTGTTAAAGATATCTTTCACTTTGATGAATGTTGACTTTGCTTGATTGATCTTTTGAGTGACTTCTTGCTTGCATTGCCCTCTTGGTGCATGGTCTGACCATATTTGAACTTTTCAACTTGTTCCAGTTCGTGGTTGTCAACAAATATATTTGCTGTCTTGATTTCAGTCTTGCTGAGTACCAATGTCTTTGTCTTTTTCACGTTCATGTTAAGACCTTTCTGGTCACTTGTTCTTAAACAGCATTGACCATCTTTTGTAAATTTTCTTTGCTTTCTGCCAACAATATGTGTCATCAGCGTTCGGATATTGTGATGTTTTTTCCACTTATGGTGAGGCCCTTAGTTGCATTTGACTCTTTGAACATGTATTCTGTAGTATAATATATATATTAAACAGATATGGTGACAAAACACATCCTTGTCTCACTCTTCTTTTGATCTGTGCTGGGTTTGACAGATCTTGGCCTACTCTGATGGCTGCCTTTTGGTTCCTGTAAAGTTCACAAATGATTCTTGTCTTTATCATCTAAACCAGCTCTTTCTAGTGAGGTGATGAGTTCTCTGTGATGGACGCGGTCAAACGCTTTGGCGTAATCAATGAAGCAAGCTTAGAGATCTTTTTATACTTGCATCTGCTTTTGTGTTAGGATGTTAAAGCAGAAAACAGCGTCTCTCATGCCTTTCTTTACTTGAAAACTAAACTGTTCCTCTCTAGTTTCTTCATTGAGTTTGCTTTTGATCTGTTCTAAAATAACTGTGAGGAAAATTTTCAAGGTGTGGAACATCAGACTGGTGGTTCTGAAATCTGAGCATCATTGGCCTTGTGTTTCTTGGGGAGCATAATGAAGATTGAGGTTCTGAAATCCACAGGGAGATGTCCTGTCTCATATTTCTCATTGAACAGGTCTGTAAGTTTACCAGTGCTGACTGATTTAAGGCTACAATCATTTTGCAGGTGACTTCATCTGGGCCTGGTGCTTTGCCCGTTTTGATTTTGTTGATGGCATGTTCAGCTTCTGATTTTGATATTGGTGGTCCATTTTGATTGCTTGAGATTGGCTTTTCTGGTCTATTATCCTCAAATAGGTCTCCTATATATTCAGTCTATCTTGACTGATGCTCTCCTTTTCGAAAAGAAGCTGCCCATCTTTGCTTTTGATGCATCCCGCTTTAATGACTCCATTGTTGCTCTAGGTCAAATCTGTGATATCTTCATACATTTTACTGTTGTTTCTTTATGTCGCCTCTATTTCTTGACATTTGCCTTGGAGCCATTTCTTTTTTGCTTCATTGCATTTTTTTCTTTATGGTATAGTTTATTTCATTACACTTGACGTGGTCAGTGGCTTTTATTTTCTTGCGCTCTGACATCAGTTAGAAGTATTTTTTCATTCATCCACGGTTGGTTTTTCTTTGTTGTTTTTTCTCAGGAAGCTGGCTTACAGAGTGCTTATGCTGTCTCTGAAGCTTTCCACTTGACGTCAGCTTTCTCGATGATTTTTCTGACAATTAGTAGTGGGAACAAGTGCAGGCTACAATTCTTCAGTCATTATGTAATGACTGGCAAGATTTGACTTTTAGAAAGAAAAAAAAAAAAAAAAAAAAAATTGATGAAGAAGATGGGGTGAATATATTATAAATTGAGAAACCCTTCATAGCGCCTGAGGAACCCGCAATCCCTCTCGAAGGCACATCTATTGTATTGCTGCTCCTAGCCTTTCGTCCGCTGATCGGACTCATCAGGGAGACACGGCTGATTGTGTCTGTGCTTGTGTCAAATAGAGACACCACAGTCCATAATTCTGTGTGTTTCACCACCAAGTGAGATGTTGATGTTTTTCTGCGATATTTGCTCAATGCCTATGTTCATCACGTTTCACATCTGTTCTGAATTTTAGCTGTATATTTCTGACGCATGTCTTCTATTCTCAGGCAGTCTGTGTCGTAGCCATGCCATATTGTCATCTTTGTTTGACATTTCTTTACATTGACATGTGTGATGACAGGATTGTGGTCTGAGAAAATATCGGCTCCTAGGTATGTTTTACATCTTTTGATGCTATTCCGAAAACGACTTTTGAAGAGGATGTATTCAGTCTGATTTCTGGCTACATCGCCAGGACTCTTTCAAGTATACCTTTTCCTTTCTGGTTGGTCGAACATGGTATTTGCAATGCATAGATTGTGTTCCTCACAGAAGTGTGTGAGTCTTGTACCTCTGTCGTTCCTTTCACCCAGCCCATGTCTTCCAGTTACATGTATACGAGCGTTTCTCTGATCCCATCTCTGCATTGAAGTCCCCATAATTATGAGGGTTTCTGATCTCTTGATTTGGTAGTCTTCAGTGCCCTGTTTGTTTGTTTGTAGAATTCTTTGCCTTCCTCATTGGAGTATGGCAATGTCTAAAGGCTTAGCTTTGATTTTCAGAAAGATTGCTGTTTCATTAACAGACCAATATCCTAGCACATATGTCAACATTTTTCTCTTGATTAGAAAACCCACTCCTTGCTCATTTTTCTCACCTCCGGCATGTATGAAAACATGCTTTTCTTTATTAATGTAACCATCAAGTTGTATCTTGTCTCCGGTATGCAGATAATATCTACATTCATTGCATCTGCTTCTTGCATTAGGTTGTCTAATTTTCCAGCGTAGTTTAGAGTTCATACATTCCATGTTCCAATATGAAGATTCCTCCTGAAGCATTTCAAATGCACTTTCTCAGGTGTTGGCCTTCCAGGTTGATTTGGGCCAGCACCGTCATTATGGGTATTCATACTCTCAGGCCGAGGTATCTCTTCCCTGTGGCTTTAAACAAGATGCTCTGCAGGGGTCCCAGAGTCGCCTGTATTGTTATTTCCAGGAGCTTGTTTCATCATCTGATCATGACATTTCTGTGGGACGATACGTGATGGGGCCCCGATCCCTTTCACGGTGGCTGGCGGATGTCACCTCCTGTGTCTAGACTCGCCCGTCTTTCAGTGTGTCACACACCAAACTGTCACGCCTTTCCGTCCATTGACTCTTTGGCTCTTCTGCACTTTTAGCTGTTCCAGGTTTCATGTACTTTGGGATAGACATTCCTACCCACAGGTTTAACCCTTGGGTTCACTCCCATAGTTCAGCTGGTCAGTTGAAACCAGGAACCAGGGGGTGGCCACTGCGTACACTACAATATCCATGGAGCCATATGTAAGTTAGATGCAGGGGTGAGAATGAAATAGGATCCTGGCCACCCTAAAAGGGTGCAACTGCCTCCACTGTGAAGGACTATCCCTCCCCCTGCACCCTACCCACTGGGAGAGCAGCTGTAACTTCATAGAGGTCAGTTTCAACCAGAGAGTTACAGAGCACCATATGAAAATAAATTTCAAAGGAAGGTTGTTCATCAACTTTTTTTGTTGTTGTTGCTCTTTTCATCACATTTTAAGCAGCAGGCTAGTGGCGTGATTGGGGGTGAGCTGAAGAGATAGCCGCCTACCTTAAATTGGCAGTATGATCAGTATTAAATTTCATCAGTGTGAAAAGTTTCTCCTGGAAACATTCTCTTTTTTTTTCTTTTTTGTGAAGTTCTAGACTAGTTCCTTTCCTTTTATATTTTCCTTTTCCTTTAACGTTGCGTTTTTCTTGTTTTGGGGCTTTGTTGTTGACTTGAGAGGACAGTATCGTTGCAGTTACCAGGCAATAACAGAACAGTTCCCATTACATCAACCAGCTTGCAGATTAGTCCATACATGCTACACACCTGCAAAGCTATTCGGCCATATGAAACCCATTACACAAATATCATAATTGTACAAATACAGAACAGTTTCAATAGCCTCATCTGGCAAGCCGATTAGGTAATGTACGCAAGACCACATCTGCAAAGCTGTGAGAATGCATGAAACACAACACAAATGTAAATGCAACCTTGAGTTCCCCCTGACCCCCCTCCCCATGCAGCCTTGATAGCTTACACTTTCATCAACAGTGATGATAAAAATCAAATTATTGTGTGGGGGGGGGGGAGGGGGGGGTGGGGGGGGGGGAATGAGTATAGAACAGATAATTCTCCCACTCAACCATATCACATCTTTGCCCCTGTACGCCCTCCCCCTTGCATATGTATGTACACACACACACACATATGTATCACTAGCATGCTGATATGCAAACACAGCATAAATTAGAAAGCCACAATTTTAAGTAAATAGCAAGGGAATCTGGCCAGTAAACCTGAACATTGCCTTTTAGGCCAAAGAAATGTTGTGCTATCCACTTCTGGGCAAAATTACCTTCCATGTTTCTGGCTCTAGGTTTCAGGCTCAGGCCAGAAGTCTGGCTTACAAAAATTTGCCTTAGAATAGTGTGGTCGACGAACTGCTTTCAACATTGTCCTTTTGAGGACCCACTTTTCCTCGGCTCATGAACAATAGAGATGCAGTCGACTTGTGCGTAGCAAAAAGTGGTCCCCATCCAGGTCAGTGGAAACCTGATCTTGTTATCACCATCTTCCCTTTGGCGATTTTGCTGTGTGCTCTGTGGTGTGGTATGCTGGCAGGAAGAACAGCGTAGAGAAATAAAGAGAGTAAGACTGAAGATATTTCAGCACCAGAGTGGAGTGTGATAAACAAGGGAAGTGGGCCTGGCTTGACAAGTGTAATAGTCAAGGAATCATGAGCAGCAAATTTGGATTAGGCACATTGTCATCTGGTTGAATCAGACACATGCATATGCCCTCTCACACACACACATATTATTGTCCTTTAATTCAGGCGGTTAAATGCTGAGAACCAGTTTTCAGGCCGGAATATTTTTAGTTTTCCAGGGTAGTCTGTAAGGTCATGTGACACCTGTCATGGCACATCACAGGATTGCTATGTCTTTGATCATTTTTTAAAAGATTTTCATGCTACTTATTCTTAATTTTCCAGCTAAAAGATGCGTGCACACACACACACACACACACACACACACACAAACTGAAGATTGCTAAAATATCAAGTACACTTTTAATTTCCAAGGCCTTGAAGTAAAGTATTCAGGTCCCAAGGACATTCAGTAATCTTCAAGAACCGAATCAATTTTTAAAGCTCAGTCAATTGCAAATTGACCACTGACAGGTTATGGAAATGTATTTCCTGTAAGGTAATTCTATTATTTCCATGTTTTTCAATATGTATTGCTTGAGAAACATTCCATCAACAAATTATGAACATGTTACACCAGTTATATATGTAGTTGGGAGGAAAAAAGAATGTGGAGTGTGTATGTGTTTATGTGAATGGGATGGAGGAAGATATTTTGGCAATGTATACCATCATCATCATCCTTTTTATTTGTTTATAGATATTCAAAGTAAGATCCTCTTTTTCATAATTTACTACAATGCGACTATGAACAACCACAGATATGAATATGAAGATGGTAAGACACACAATACATGCACATGCACACTCGCCTTCCAACCCTCCACACTACGTTGTTCTCATGCATATGCACACACACACACACATACATGTGATACCATGGTGAACGGTTGCAGGTGAAGGTGGTTCCAGATTTCAGTGTGGTCAATGTGTACTGGCTGGGCTCTGGCACTGAAGAGGACCAGACCGTGCAGACTCTGCTCAATGACTGTGCTGGGCGGCTCAGGTGTGTTTGCTGTATGTATGTGTGAGTGGGAGGGGGGGGATGGAAAAGAGGCTGAGATGGAAAATGGTGCATGCACTCGAGTTACTTTGACATGCAACTCTTCAATGAAAAATTAGTACATCTTTGAAAATGATAGTCAGATAGATGGACAATACCATTGATAAGATTGTTTTAGAAGCAAGATTGTTTTAGAAGCCAAATACTATATCTGCAAATTCAGTATTAACTAGAAGTGCACATGGGAGAGAACAGACTCCACCAAGGTCAAATACATTTTTGACCCACCTTTTGAGTCGCTTCTCCCTCTCACCCAAGAGAGAAGAGTTCACCCTTCACATCAACGGGCAAGAAATATCCCAGCAGGACACTCCAACGTACCTTAGAGTGAAACTGGACCAAAAACTAACCTGGTCCCTGCAAATTAGCTCATTGCATAGCAGAAGCCTCAAGAAAGTGGCCCTTGTGAAGAAACCATGTGGAGTATGCCTCCAGTGCCTGGTCAGCTGCTGCAAAGACCAGCCTTGACAACCTGACAAAGATACAGAATACAGCCTCAGACTTTTAACAGGAGGCATAAAAACTACTCCAATACCAACCATGGAAAAGGCAATAGACATTATCTCACTTGGGAGAAACGACAAGAAAAACTGCAGAAAAATGAGAAAATCAAAAGACGACCTTCCCAACCCCTAAATACCAAGTTTATGGCTTCCACAAAGAACAGATTTAAGCAACAGAGCCCAAACCACCTCATAAAGGCTCTAGAGAAGAACCTTAATCAGCCTCTTACAGCTTCCTATCAACCAATTGAGATGCTTCAGGACTGGGAGGACTGGCAGGTGGACATTCCGCCTATCACCTTTTAATGTCCAGGGCATAACAGCCAAAGCACATTACACAGCAGAGGAACTCAAGTCCCGGACGTTCAAACCTCGCAACACCTCTTACCCATCTACCACTCGGGGCTAGGGCATACATAGATGGGTCAGCAGATGAGGCTTTGAAAAATGGTGGAGGAGTTTTCATCAAGTTCCTGGATGGCAGATCCTTCAGAAAGTCTGTGGCCACAGGCACATACTCCACAAATTACCGAGCTGAAGTCTGTACCCTACTCCTTGCTGCCCAAACCCTTAACCAGGAAGACAGGACCCCCACCAGCCTGTGAATCCATCCTGAAGAGCCTCCAGACACCAGGAGGGGAGCAGATCGTCAGAGCCATCAGAGAAGAACTCAGTCTCCTCCAACAGAGAACTGCTGTAGTCCTGCAGTGGATCCCTTCTCACTGTGGCATTGGAGGGAATGAGGAAGCAGACTGTCTATCCAAGATCGGCAGCAGGCAGGAACAGTCAGAGCTCCTGATATCCTACAGTGAAGCAACAACCATCCTGAGGAAAAACTTCAAAAGAGCATGGTGCCAACGCCTGGACATTGGGACTGAAGAGGACAGCATCCACCAGCTTGACAGAGCAGTTCAAGTTACCATCTTCAGGCTGCGAACAGGACGATGCCAACTCATCTCCCATCACTCAAACTCTCTCATACTGATCAGTGCCCTTGTGGCACAGACTACCACCCACATCTTACAGTCCTGTACTTCCTTTGAAGCCTCAAGACACCAGACGTGGCTCAGTCCAGTTGAGGTCCAGGAAAAGGTGTGAGAACCGTCAGGATCGTTATGGCGGACTGCTGAAACTCGGGGGGGGGGCAGGGAAAGTTGTAAGGTGATCATTTTGCGTACCTGCCACCTTTCCTAATCAATTGGGTACTGGTGTGCAACTTGTGAGAGAGCATATGTACTTTGTATTATATCCAGTACTTTTTTTTTTTTTTTTTTGAAAGCTGTTTTTCTGTATTTGTTTATTGATTGTGGAGTCACTGGTGTTCACATGTGAAACCTCACCACCAGCAGGGGTTCCAGTTCTTTTTAGTTTCATTCAGCAACAAAACAAATGGTGTTCAAAATTTTGTCATGGCAAATTTTTACCTTCACTGAAGTTTTTGCAGTTCTGTGTGCACGACTTCTAAGCACTGTAGTGCTGGCCAGTCGCAGCGAGTGACTACATGAACAACATGAACACAGGCAAACCTTGGGCTTTGATTGTGAAAAACTTTCAGTGCATGAAATAGCCACATGATTTTGGTGGAAGGATCATAATCTGTTACTGTGCTTTCTTTTGCTTTAAAGTTCAGATTTCCTCATAACGCATCCTATGAACCTTACTGCTTTAGTGGAATGCCGTGTAAGCACTCAACATCATTTACATTTCTGGAGATCTTCATCTTTATTGGGTGCTTATGCAGATGAAGATGTCATCGACTTCAACTTCCTGACTTTGGCACATTGTTGCAGGGCTTTGCACTGACCCTGCTACTTCCCCACCCCTTCCCTCTCTTTCTTGCTTGGGTTCCCAGCCATGTGTGTGCATTGAAGGCAACGAGGTGGTTGATCAACTTCCTAAGAGTGCCACAAAGAAAGAATTGAGCAGTTTGTCTGTCCCTGATCTGAAACCCAAGACACAGGCTTATGTCAAAGACCTCTGGCAAGTGGAATGGAACTCGCAGACAGATAACAAATTGCACAAAATCCATCCAAGCCTGAAAGACTTTTTAACATGTTCCCAAGCTGGCTGTAAAGAAGAAACAGTTTTGTGCCATTTGCGTACAGGCCACTCCATTTACACCCATTCTTATCTTTTAAAAGGTGAAGAGGCTCTGTGGTGCATTCCATGTCATGTACCACTCACAGTGAAACATATTCTTTCAGAGTGTTGGGACTTGCATGATGTGAGACATAAACGCTTTACAGCAGACTTAATGAAAACCTTGTTCAGCGATGTCCCACCTGATGTGATCTTTGAATTTCTGTTAAGAGGAAACATCGGATCCAAGATTTTACAGAAGAAAGATTTTTAACGAAGGTTCTGGTGTATTTTTAGGTGTATCATAAAAGGTTGTGTGGATGTTGTTGTGGTTTTTTTGGGTTTTTTTGTTGTTGTTTGTGGCTTGTGAGTTGACTTCAACATGGTGACAGCCCTGATACGGTCCTTTGCGGTCTGCTGGGCAACATTACCAACATAACCTTACCTCTCTCTCTTTACCTTACCTTCCTCTCTTTTGAGTATAAATTATTATCCTGCATTAAAACAGACAGCATTGATATTTTCCTTCAAGCTAATCTTTTATCTTATAAATCTGGAGAATTCGTCATTTTCATTATTTCTGACGATTTATATATAGCCGATTTGTGTTTGCTGTTGCCACTGTGTACATTTTGCCTGCTTTTTCATTGACATCTGATTGTGGATCAATTTCTCAGAACTTATGTCTGTATTACATTGCTTATGGTGTAGTGTGAGCCCTCTTGATGATATGAATCATATTACACTATCAAGTCACAGAAAGCACCTATTTCAATATTGAAGAAAGATAAAGTTTGTTGCCAAATGTTGCAGGCAATTGCTGACCTCCTTCCATGTACTGGGCACCATCCCTCGCATCTGCTTTGTGCGGGACGACAGCCAGGCATGCTATCTGGAGGTGGAATCCCTTCTCCGCAGTGCCGACTTTGGTCCAGACTTTGTTCCCACACAGCTTGATTCCACCATAAGAAGCATCACATGGGCCAGGCATGCAGAGAGCTCTTCTCCAGATGACAGTCTGCAGGGGCAGTTCAATGCTTTGGAAATTGCAGCCATCAGTAGTGGTCTAGATCCGGAACAGGCAACTCCCAGCACTCAGAAGAAACCAGACTTTGAGGGAGAGTTTGATGAGAAAACAAAGAAGGAGAACAGTGACCGTGGAAGGACATCCATTTCTTGCAGTTCAAATGGTACAAGTGCCCCTTTCAAAGTAGAGTCAGAAAGTGCCCACATTCAGCATTGCCATCAAGACTGGACTTTAAGAACATCACCTAGTCAGCCTTCCTCACTGGAAGTTGAACAGCTAGGCAGTCAGTACCTGTCCACAGATCATGAAAGTGCCAACACAGTGCCCAAACCCAGCACATCAGCCATGCTGGAAGAAAAGCTGGCGTCATCAACCAAAGATTTCAGAGACAACTTGTACCGTGTGCCTCACTCTGATCTGTTGAATAAAATTCTGGCAAAGAAACAAAAGGCAGGCGTTCGGCCAAGCATGCGAGCGGATCTGCAAGCATCAGAACCAGCCATTCCAGAAGAATCAACCAGCCTTAAATCAGTGTTGAAGAAAAAAGTGAGGTCCAAGCAAAGGCCAAAGATGCAGTCTGATTACTTTGAAGCAGATTTTGTGGAGATGAACAGTGGAGATGCTTATGAAGATGAGGATCATTATAGAGAGTCATACGATGACTTGGATGATGATGAAATTACTGATGATCTGTCTAGCAGAGAGTGATACATTTTACGGCAGAAGTGAGATTTATAATGATTTATAGTAAATTATACAGAAATGACAATCCTCTCTCTCCCCCCCCCCCCCCCCCCTGGTTTGTGTGCGTGTGTGTTTTAATTAGAAAAGCTTTCATCTGAACAGGTGTTACCATGGTAACATTATGTCATTCATCAAAAGTGGCTATAGCATTCTGTACAAGGAAACCTGACAATTAACCCCTTCAGTGCCATGTTTTGTTTTGGTAGTTTCCCTTTATTTGCCAAGCTATTTTTGGCTGCAGAGGGTAATAATTAACAACGAATTCTAGCATGGAAACTGTTGCAAGAAAGTATTCGTAACCCATACTTTTCTGAAAGGAAAATGATCAGACTATTCATTTATGACAGTTTTAAGTTTATGTAACATGTGGGTTAGTAATAAGGCTACCATAAATGTTAGATACATAAATGTTTCATACTATCAGATCATATGTTATAAAGAGTTAGTAAAAACAGAAGAATGAAATCAGAAAGTAGATAGGAAATTAAAGTAAATGTTTCCTGCCTTTATGGAAACAGTAATATACATTTCAGAACTGTACACACATTCAGTCTAGAATTCACACAGGCATTTTTGTTTTGCATTGCAGTCAGCACAGTGTTACTTTCATTTTAGATTCTGAAAACAAAAGGCACCGATTAGAAAAAAAAAAAAAAAAAAAGAACTGAGATAAAATCTAAAGCACACAAAAATATGTTGTATACAAAAGTGAAGTTAATGGCTTTTGTGTGTGTGTGTGTGTGTGTGTGTGTGTGTGTGTGTGCACTGCAGTGTGGGTAATGCTTGGTGGTGTGATACACTCAGAAGCATGGGTGTGTACACAGGGCAGGGCGAGATAGGCATTGTGCACACTCATACAGTCTCCTTCCAGATACCATGCTTTGGGCACGCCTTGCATTTCCTGCTAGCCTGTTATTTGAGCGATTTAGCAAGAACAGTGCCTTTCCATCGCACAAGTTGGTTTGATAACAAAACGCTGAACCAGAGTGTCTGTCAAAAACAGCTGTTAGTGAACTGGCTTTGTTCCCTGAGGTCTTTTCTTGAGGCTAGGCTGTCCTGTAAGCTGGAGGATCTCTGGTGCTGTCATATTAGGCTGGACAATCGGATGGTCAAGGATCACCCCTCGCCCTCTGCCCTGTTGCTGCAGAGGCCATTTGCCATATAGACCTCTTCCTCTCCTCTCACCTGTGACCGAAAAATGTACATGTAAACCATTCACAACTCACATCAACACACACATACGCTGGCTCCCTCTGTTTCTTTCTCCCCTTTTTCCATACATGCAACAAAATCTCTCTCTCACACACACAAACATACATAAACACACTCACTCACTCTCAAAAACGACAGTCATGACATCGCAATCACAATAACACCTCTCTCTCTCTCGCACTGCCACCCCCCCTTCTCCACGCCCATGCCCCCCTCTGTCACTCACTTCTTCATACACGCCCAACATGGAAACCAGCAAAGAAAGAGCGCAGTTGCATTGAAGAGGGAAAAGAACTCCTACCTCGCCTGGGGGATCGGACTAGTCCCCTGATTTCACATAAACTCTACCACGTGCTCTGTCAAGAGCTGACTGGTCTACTCACCACACCCCCCTCCTTACCTCTCTCTTCTGTGGCTGATCAGTGAACTGACTATGGCTGTGGCCATATCTCGGTCGTCCACACAGCCATATTCAGCCTCTTGCTCTGCTGTCTCCTCTCAGCTTGCGCGCTCTCTTACAATACAAGTGATATCTAGCTCTACAACATTACCACCACCACCCTGCAAATCGCCAGTTTCACCTTTGTCATCTTCATGGAATGAATCTGCTGACTAGGCTTTGCCACACCAAGCACTGTAGTCAAAATTTTCATTCTGGATGATTTTTAGAACTTCTCCAGCATCCTGAGTGACAAACTCACCATAAATCCTTGGTTACACGCCTTCTCCTTACACCATTTGGGCCAGGCTTAGTTTGTCATCCGCCATTTTGAAAACTTTGTCTCCAACACTCTGAAGGTTGCTAGGAATAACACCCTGAAATGATGCAACGAAGCCTGATTGGGTCTTTCCCCTTCTGAATAATTAATTTATATATGTTGAGCTTTCTTATTGGTGCAATAGAAACAAGAAAAATTCTCAAATGAGGCAGACGTTACATATACGCCTTTGGCAAGTATGGTTGTACTGTACTCGACATATATATATATACGTCCTCGGCACTGAAGAGGTTAACTCTTTTAGCATGGAGGGCCCTGACTAGAGCCCAAATTCTCACACGTTTCAGAAGAAGGGCCCTGATTGGGGCTTTTGTACACAATGAATTTTTGGAGTGGCACCCACTTCATGGATGACATGATAATTTATTTAGAATATTTACTGACCTTTGCACTTTCCAAACCAACCAGACTAGATTAATACCATAGCTGAAAATGAAAAAAAAAAGTGTTGACATCTCTCTTCCACATCACATATAGGGAAAAAAAAGCACACACACACACACACAAAATATTTCCATATCATATAAAAGAGAAAAAGGAACTCGCAAACCCATTCAGCATGTTATGAATTCTGGACAAGAAAGATATTTACTTGAAGAAAGAGAGGTAAGTGGGCCACTAAAGCAGAAAAAATGGACGCCAGCTTACATATAAAAGCATCTCCACACCAGATGCATCTTATGCAATGTTTCACCATACATCAACATTCACACAATGTTTTTTTAAAAAGCCCAACCGTTCAAAGTCAGTCCTCCTTCCCAAAATAGACATACAAATTTGAATCAACTTCTATATCCTACCACAGAATTTATCATCCTCTAAACCACAACCACCTTGTCCATTCACAAACAATCCATCCTGAAAAAAGTACTTGTCCAGCATTTTATTGCAATACAAGTTAGGACAAAAGTGGGCCTAATGTTCTCTACTGGGAGTTCCTCAGAGCATGTTCTGTTCCTACTTTGAACTGATCTCTTCCCCCAGCTCACCTGCATCTGGTACCCCACAATCCAAGAGGTCAGTTTGCCTCCCTTGATTGTTAACACCTTACAAATTTTGAATGTCCTAACCTAAATTGGTGAAAAGATCCCTCACCTGGACGGATCCTAAGTGGCTGCAAAATCAGAGGCTGTAACGTCTTCTTTGCCAGTCTCCTAACTATCTTGAACTCTAAAATTGTTGCTGTTCGAGTCCTCGGGAAAAGATGTGTAAATAATGTGATCCCTGTGAACTCCAGCTAAAGACTGCAAAAGTGTCCAGATGTATGAGGAGAGTGTATTTGTGAGACTGCTTCAATGTGTGCAATTGTCTCCTTTTGGTAAACATGAACAAATATCATCAGAATGCACAAAATGTCTGAATCTTGATGACTTGTGTATCTTTACCACAAAATGTAAAAGGGTCCGGTTCCTGCTGCTTCAGTCTTATCTATTGAGCTCTCAACTGCTCAGTGTGTACATTTTGTTTGGGTTAGATGTGGGTGGGAGATGAGCAATACTGATCAGCAGGAAAAATGAAAGCCTGCTGGATCAGCTGTTTGTTTGCATGCATATGAAAGGGACTATTTCATTCAAAAATACCTGGATTTTTTTTTTTTTTTTGGGGGGGGGGGGGGGGGGGGTTGTTGTTTATTTGGGATGGGTGAGAGGGAGTTGTGGGTCTTCTTGTTCTTTTTAGCAATAAAATCAAACTAATGCACATTAAATACATTAAAGTGAAACACTTATGACAAAGCAAATGAGCTGAACACAAACAAGAGCCCAGCTACTTTTTCTTTCAGGAAATGGAATTTTCTTGTTTGCTCCCTAAACGAAGGGTTCCAAAATAATTAGATGTCTGTTATGCAAAAACAAGGAAAAATTACATGCATTCCAAAAGAAAGAAAACCAAAACGACTGATAAAAAACTGGCACCCAATTTCACTATTAAACACTACATGTAAGATTGGTTCAGCTTGCATTGCAAACAGGTTAAAAGATGTACTTCTCACATTATTCATGAATGTCAAAAAGGTTTCTTAAAAGGAAGATACATTGGGGAAAACATGGGGAAAACATCAGAATGCTATATGATACATTAATATATACTGAGAAAGAAAATATCCCTGGTATGATTTTGATAATTGGCTTTGAGAAAGCGTTTGATAGTGTATCTTGGATATTTTTGGAGAAAACCCGTGAATTCTTTAACTTAGGCCCCAATATAAGATGACGGATCAAGACATTTTATAACCAAATCAACACCTGTATGTCAGCCAATGGTCAATATTCTAAATGGTTTGACATTGAAAGAGGAGTGAGACAGGGAGATCCATCCTCACCATACCTCTATTTAATTTGTGCAGAAATTCTGTCCCTTATGATTAGACAGAATAGATCCATACAGGGTATCAAAATCAAACAAAAAGAAAATTTGTTAGCTCACTTTGCTGATGATACAGCTTTATATCTTGATGGATCTGAAAAATCATTTAAAGAGTCTTTAGCTGTCCTGTCTCGGTTCTCTGAAATATTGCGTTTGAAAATAAATACAGCCAAAACACTGGTTGTTTGGATTGGGAGTGCAAAAAATTGTGGAATAAGATACATGCGAGACAGGAACTTTGTTCGGGATCCTGGAACATTTAGTGTTTAGAGCATAAACTTCACCACGAATACAGAAAACATCTGTAGTATTAACTATGAAGATACGCTAATGGCAATTAAAAAAATTCTGAAGGTATGGAAAAAATAAGACAACTGACACCATTCGGCAAAATCGCTGTATTGAAGTCTCTAGTCATCTCTAAAATCACTCATTTGCTAATTATTTACCAGATCCACCAGACAAATTTATTCATGAAATAGATAAGATTTTCTATGATTTTTTGTGGGATGGTAAGAGGAGCAAAATTAAGAAATCGGTAGTCTGCCAATCATATAAAAAAGGTGGACTGAAAATGGTGGATATGAGATCTTTCATATTCTCCACGAAGATAAGCTGGTTAAGAAGACTAAAATTGGATTCTGACTGGACCTTAACATGTACCCAGAGCTAGCAACTTTAGAAAACTACAGTAGTGAGCTTGCAAATGTTTTAATGGAAAAAATTAATAATGCATTCTGGAAAGATGTGCTTCAACATTATAGAAAGCTATGTCTACTTTGTTGTCCTTTAAATATAGACTAATTTTTGGCAGAATGTATTCATTATAATGTCAATATTCTTAGAGACAGGAAGAGCGTTTCTAAAAGAATGGTGTGAGGCTGTTGTCTTCAAGGTCAAACAATTGGTTGATGTCAAACAA
The DNA here is from genome assembly GCA_033310375.1 of Conus canariensis. Lineage (NCBI taxonomy): Eukaryota > Metazoa > Mollusca > Gastropoda > Neogastropoda > Conidae > Conus > Conus canariensis. The sequence continues at coordinate 16,624,140 of CM065730.1, read as the reverse complement.
CTGGTTGATGTCAATGGTCCATATATTAGCTTCAGAGACTTCAAAAATCTGTTTCCATCTGAGAACTGATTTTCTTACATATACTGGTATAATAAATGGGATCAAACAGCACCAGACCAAATGGAGTATTATCCAAACAGACCAAGATAAGGAGCAGAAGTCAAAAGTTTGGTCCTGCATTGGAAAAGGAAAGAAACATTCAATCAGTGATGACAAAATCTGAAATAGTTCCCAGTGCAGTTGAGAGATGGTCTGAAACATACAATCACAATATGAACTGGGATGATATATTTAGTTTATGTTTTTCTACTACTATAGATGTACAGTTAAGGTGGTTCCAGATGAGACTGCTTCATAGACTTCTGCCAACAGAGGAATATTTGTATACAAGAAAGTTGATTGACTCTCCAGTTTGTAAACTGTGGTCGAGAAACTCAGACAATTGAACATCTTTTCTGCTACTCTGAGATGGTCCATTCTTTCTGGCAGGATCTTTTGAGACGGCTGTGTAACAAATGCCCACACTGTGAACAGTTTTCTGTTGAGAAACGTTTGATTCTGTTCGACATATCAGAGCAACAAACTGCATATACAATATTGGATTTGTTGACTTTGCTGGCTAAGTTCTATATTTACAAATGCAAGTTAAGAAATACGATGCCAAGAACTCTGGTATTCTTAAAACTTGTAAAATCTAGATATGACCTTGAGCGATATGTGCTGATTCTAAAAGGTGATATTGAAAACAATGTGGAAACTGACCTCAACAAATGTTGCTTGATTTGTCTTCCACTATTGCCAACGTAAGATTACTTTTCTTTTGATTCAACATGTGATTGTGCTTACTGTGTGAGTATATGTGTGTATATGTAAAGGGTGGGGTGGGGGTGGAGGGTTTTGGTGTTGGAGAGATGAGGGGCAGGGCTCACCTTTTTGTTTTCTTATTACTGTGTGTGTTTATGTTCTTTTCTTCATGGGAAGCGTGTCTCTTCCTGAGCTTAAGATAAAACTGCAAGTGCAGCAAAAGTCAAATAGATTGAGTATCTATTTTTTGCCCCTTTCAGTTGCTTATCAGTCATCATGCTTATGGCAGTGGCTTTGAAAGCAGTTCTTTGAAATATGAACAATGTTAATTTCCATTGTACCATATTCAAGCTTTTTATTGTCCCATTGTGACAAGTATTACCGAACATCATCTCTTAGAGGGAGTGAGCATATATGATAATGGATACTGATAATGGACAAGGCACTTTAGCTTTCAGTACAAATACAACCCTTGCAAGTGCAACTGCCCACTGACAAAGATAAGCGGTGTAGTGTTTTGGTGGTATCAATATAACTGAAAGAGCCATATTTTTGTGAACATTCTAGTGTACATGAAATTCATATCCATATTTCATTCTTTGACAATTCTGTTTTCACCATCTTCTCCTCCTGTCCAGTTTGATGTGTAATTTGTAACTTCTGCAATGGAAATATACCAGTGGATGTAAGACATCTGTAAGTTAATAAACACATTTTTCCCTGGAGTAGAGTTGCATTCCTCCCATGCAACTCTTCCCTGCCACCCCATACATAACCTCTCCCAGGATTCAGTTGCAGCCCCAGCACCAGTAGTCCACAGAGACCACTCACTATCAGGTGGTTTAGAGGCAACCCATCAGAAGTCGCACAGCACTGCTGCCCAGTGACTTCAGCAATGTTTGGTACTGCCTGTTCTTAAGCACCATTTGCCGACTACGTCCCCTACAAACAACAATTGTCGAATCATGGAATCAGTCTGAATGAGTATCCACACCTCTGGAGGGAGCCACCATGTCTATCCAATTAGAATCCCCTGAACGTGTAGATACCAACTTCTTCGACATAATCCAGACCTGCATAGACCCCCTAAGGCCTCTCAGTAGTGGGACCCCAGTTTTCAGTAGTTTCACAGGTGTTGTCAGTAGTAAAAAGTCGCGGCATTTTAGTTATGAACTTTTACCATTAAAGAACTTCGTCATTTTCAAATGAAATCAAAATATGCTGCAAATAACAATATTTTGTTATAATCTACATAAAAAAGAATGACACTAAGGAATGAAAGAGTGGGTAGTTAAGAGAAATACTATGCTCACCTGATCAGCGATAACAATAAGCAGACTTTTTCAAAACTGATGTACTCTACTTGTAAATCATTCATTTATGGGAGGTGGGGGGGAGGAGGGGGAGGGGGGTGGTCAGGGAGTGAGGGGAGGGGGGGGGGGAGTGGGGGGATCCTTCTATACAATGATGACCAAAGAGAAAAAAAAAAAGCTTTCTTCCTTTACCAGGCCTACAATGTACATGAGGAGGAATGCACACCAAACCACAACACTCTTTGCCTCCTCCCTTTTTCGATTCCTGAGTGAAATCTTTTGAAGGGCCACTGGGTCCAGGATTCAACTTTCTTTGAAAGAAAGACGTGTCCAAGTTTGCCTGGTGTTCCTGCGTCTTGACATGGCGCTTACAGTCGTTAAATCCACCATGTTCAATCGAAATGTCATCCCAGCAAGCCTCGCAAAAAACAAACCCTTTCCCCTTTGCACTGGCCTTTAGGTCAGAAAATTTTTCCGTATACTTTTTGCCGATATTGTTGATGAGCAATTACTTGTCTTTGCTTTCTTCTTGTCTCTCCAATCTATAACTTCTTCACAATCGGATTCTTCATCATCTGTCTCATGCAACCGCTTCGAACTCGACGCCATTTTGGCGGACAGAGAACTAGCAGTGTAGTGTCACGTGACAGCCTTTCCCGCACGATTTGATAGACTAAGCAAGGGCCTCAGACGAACTGGGCAGCAACGCTAAACGAATCGTAGTTCCGTGAACGGTAAAATCGTATTTTTTTTCAACTCGCCGTAGTGCCGTAATTTGTGGTCTGAAATCGTAGCAATTACGGACGAATCGTAGGACTAAGCAGGTCTGCATAATCTCACCACAGGCAGGGACATGGAGAGGAAATTGAAATGAATTCGCCATGAGAGCAGAGATCAAAAGGCCACAGAATCTGAGACTTTTTATCATGATCAATGAGGATGAGGATGATTAACAGTTGATCGTCAAGTTCCATTTTGCCTGAAAGTACTTAACAGAAGTGTACTGTACTTTCTCTCTTCATCCCATTATCAACAAAGTTTGAGAGATACACTTTTAGTGTTACACCCGAAATTGTATTGTATATACAGATATCCGCCACATTCAGTAATAAGAGCATGTCACCAGAAGACATATCAACTTGCAGAAAAACACAAATATATAAGCATTATCACACGCATCAACATGAACAAATGTACACACAGGAGTTCAGAATAAGATGCTGAAAACAGACACTGAATGAACGTATGATTTTATTCCTATGACTTTTGTACTACCTCTTCATTATATTTACACAATTATTCATAACACCACCAGTTTCACAATGGCATTACAGAGTCTTTGAACCAAGCTCCAACTTGTTTCCTGAGCGGGCAATGGGAATCAACTCTTGTCGCAGCTCCAAAGGCAAGTACTTGGCAATAAGCTTGTCCAAAGAGCATCCGTCGGTAATGAAACCTTGCCTGAAAAAAGAAAAAGAAAGTTTCAAAGAAAAAAATCCTTTTTTCTTGTTTAACATACGTTTTCTTTTAACATACAATGTTCTGTTCATTGTTTGATACCTCTGTAATGTAAAGTTGTTTCCACTGCGGTGGTTGGTCTGTTGGTTTCATCATCAGGATTGGAAAAGAACTACAGAACCATTTTATCAAAAACTGGTGAAAAGATGGAAAGTGGCACTTACACAAATTGTGTTGCAGATTCAGATAAAATTGATGATGAACGATCCCATACACAGCAATGATTACTCTAAGACAACTAAATCAATTTCAGCCCTCTTGGGACGAAGGGCCCCAATCGGGTCTCCAACTCATACACACATTTCGGACGAAGGGCCCCAATCGGAGCTTTTGTACACTTTGAATGTTTGGTGTGGCACCTGCGTCGCGGCTGACATTATCATCTAATTAGAATACTCATTGACCTTTCCCCTTTCCAAACCAATGATTGTAAAAAATTTTGCCGGGCGAGCAAGCCACAGGGTGTTTTTGCAAGGTACTGTTCGATGTGTTCAATGGACGTCAGCAACAGTGGCTCGACCTAATCAGTGTCGTAATCAGCGTTTCACGGCATAGAAGTGTTAGAATTGCTTCAGAATGAAGGTTCAGGCACTGATAAAGACTTTGACCACAGTAATGAGGATTTACCGAAAGTGGAGGTGAGAGAAGTTCAGACTTGAACTTGAAGTAGCTGCACTGTTAGCTGAGGCGGGTGATAGGGAGAGGAGTGGTGGTGATCGCGATGATGCTGCACAGGCCAAGCGGTGAGGACAGCGTGTGCTGTACACTGCAGGGAAGAGTGTTTGCGGTTCATGATGCAAGACTGGCATAAGATTTTCGGTCTGTTCCTGCTGAGCCACCTTTCTCTTGTCAACATGGTTTACTCACATCACAAGTATCCCACGCCCCTTCCAGTTTTTTGTTTTTCAGATGAAAATGCATCATCTACCACTATATGGTCAAGTCCAGACTTTCCAGCAAGCTGTGTACATTTATTATGTTATCGTCCTATTATCGTTTGTCTTTTGGTTCATCTTATTCACACACATATATAATGTGTGTACACATAATCACACAAACACACATACAGACACATACACACACACTTGTGAAAGTATTGACGATGATTATGATGTATTTATATATTTTAAGGAAAAGGCATGAGTGAGTAAAATAAAAAAAAAACAACATCTTTTAGATAGATCAAGATTTATTGTGTCAGGTGCTGTTGCTGTTCTGCATGGATGGATAGGAAGCCAGTTCAAGTCATCACTACAAGGTCAACCCCCACACAATAATGTATAATACTTATATAGCGCATTTCTTGTTGTACAACTCAATGCGCTTACATCACCACTTGCACTTATTCATACAATATTCATGCACACAGCAAAAAGAAAATACTCAATGGCAGATGCACCTACATGCATAAACTGTCTCACCAAACTAGTTGTGGAGGAATTTAAGAGAGATCTAGTCATCTACAGAAGAGAATAGGCTTTTTTGAAGAGGTAAGTTTTGAGCTGAGATTTAAAAGAAGAAAGAGTAGGCTGATTACGAAGGTCTTCAGGGAGGGAGTTCCAAATAGAAGGTGCTCTAAAACTGAAGGCTCTTTCGCCAACAGATTTCAGAGAACGCTTAGGGATTTTCAAAAGTTTTTGTGAAGAAGAGCGAAGGGTACGAGAACTTTGGTAGGTGCAGAGAGAAGAAGAGAGATAGTGAGGAAGAGATTCATTGAAGGGGCGGAAAGCAAGAACTGCCAGTTTAAATTGCCACCGATACTGTATGGGAAGCCAGTGCAGTTCGATCAGCATGGGAGTGATGTGCTCACACCTCCTCCTCATGACAGATATGACCTCATGCTGTGGCAGTTCAGGTTTCACACAGAAGTCTGCACATCCATACTCACATGCAAAGACAAACATGCCCCCACACGCAATCACACATCTGACTCCCTTTCAATAAACACCAGTCAAAGTACCATTTAAAATTCTTCCCGGAAAAATTTTTTTTTTTTCTTTGCACATTCAGACTCTGCCTCACACACACAAATCACTTTGTGTTTACAAATGCCAAATCTCAATAAAAGCATTTTTATATCTATCCGCGGACACCACACCAAGGACTGAGGGGCTGTCAAGGTACCAGAAACCAGGCGCCAAATACAGGGTGCTTGCCCCTAGTATCAACAATAACTTTTTCTTTTCTTTTTTTCAAACCTTTTTTTTTCTCTTTTCTTTCCCTCCTCATCTGCCGTCTCCGCCAAAAGTGCCAGGCAATCTCCTTTTTTCCAAGAGCACAAATCACTACTCCAAAAAAGGAAACCAACCAATCAGGAACAAGCACCCTGTAAAGATGAGCTTTCAATCCCCAAAAAACTTTTTTCTCTCTTTTTTTTCAAACGGGGCGCACAACAATGAGCTTTCAATCAAAAAACGTTTTCTCTCTCTCTCTCTCTCTTTTTTTCACAGGGTGTGCAACAGGAAACCTCTGGCTAGGCTGTCCAGGACTACATTCAGAACATGCCTGGGATGCACAAAAGCGACCAGCTGATCTACATTCCACTAGACCGCAAGACCATGAAGTGGTGGAACAAGCTTTTCTTCTACCTCTTCACACTGAGCCTCATCCTGAGTGACAAACTAGTCCAATTAGCCTATTCATATCTTTCTGTACAAGTGATGTTATTAGCACGGCAAGCAAGCCAGTGTGTAGTTTGACGGTGTAGGTTTTTAGTTGGTTTTTTTCTTATTTGTGCTGGTGTCAATATAAGTGGATCATAAAGTGCCCTATAGGCCATAATATGAATCAAAAATCATATTTCGAAATTTTTGGGATTATTTTGTGAGTGAACAGACTGTTTCAAAGACACTGTGCTTCCCTGGATACATATACTAGACATCTGTGTGTGTCAATTCAGATTAGAAAAAAAGAATATTTTTACCTGGCACTAGAAGATCAAAGATGAAGGTAGGAAGTTTGATATTTTCACCCCAACTAACTCAATAGGTTTCTAAGCAGTTCTGAAAGTTTTATGTCCTTGATCTAAATAGTTTTTTTTTTTTTCAGCGATTCATTTTTTTTAAATAGCCCTTACAAATATAAATGTCCAGTATCATGTGAAAGTAAAGGGAAAAAACTTCCAGCACCAAGTGTCTTAATACAACTGTGGAAAGGTGGGAAATGGCCAACAGATTTGACCTTGGCAGAGATCTGTTTTCCTTACAGTTCACTATTTATTCACATACTGCAAGACAGGTGCTAGTAAAAAAACAACAACTGGCTTTCCAGGCAGAAGTGATGAAAATTGCGCCCTCGTCGCCTGACATTCGCAGATGAATTTTCCTTCCATGTTTCATCAGTGTTGTGCCGTGAGCCCTCAAGGGTAGTCCTTTGTAGACTACTGACTCAACAAATTAACTGCAAATTATGAAGAAGATCCATTCACAGTTATCCTGTTTACAATCTTGCAGATCGGCAAACATAACTGATAACACTACTCTGCTCTGCCTGAGTACATTGAAAAGAATGAGCCTATGCACTGTGAATCAGAAGAACAGCAACTGTCAACTGGGCTTCCTCCTTCTACTCTCTTCTTCCTAAGTCAGGAAAAGTGTCTTTCCAACTTTGACAAGCCTTCTGAAGGACTGCGCTGACTTCTGGTCTCCTCTCTCAAACCATTAGTTTCAGTCAATGATTTGCTCTGGACAGTCTTAACAGAACTGCCCCTATTTCTCTCCCTCTGGGATTTGAATTCTGCTCTTTCAACAAATGATCAAATAAACAACTAAAAACGCGCACTGTTATTCCTCTCAAGCGACTGTAAGATCACCCAGTATCTACCTTAAAAATGGAAAAATGAAGTCACCTTGTGATACAAATGACAGGACTGTTATTTTGTCAGTCAGAAATTGTGCACTTGCACTCAGACAAGACAACAGACTATCTAGTAATAAATATGGAAGTTTTCCTTTGTGTGTAGTGCGTTGTTTCCTAATTCATGGGATCAAAGACAGGCATAATGCAAAACATCACATGCATCACATTTCTTCTTCACATGGAGAAAGCCCCCAAATCAAACCAATCCCCTCTTTCTCAACTTGACTTGCCACTGACCAAGTTCATTAAGTGTTAAGGAAAGGCAGACAATGTCAACTAAAGCTCACCTCTTCATCAACAGTTCCACATCACTCTCATTGACGGTCTTTCTGCCGGCATGCAAGGCGTAGGCTTCCAGGTCTTCTGCCATGTTTTTCCAGAACTGCACTGACCTGAAGAGGTGGCAAGCACAAAGTAAAGGTTATGAAGGTCACCTCTTCTGTACACAATCCAAACATGCTGCTCCAGCCTGCAGTGATGACAAGCGTACATAAAGCTTGTTAATAGCATGATTCATATGTGGTGTCCTGCTCATGGTGGATCAGAAGATAGAGCTTGTTAACAGCATGATTCACAGGTGGTGTCCTGCGCTTGGTGGCTCAGAAGATAGAGCTTGTTAACAGCATGATTCATAGGTGGTGTCCTGCGCTTGCTGGATCAGAACAGGCACCACTGAAAATGACTGAAGTGACTCAGCAGCAATGCAGTGCCTAGAGACTTGATTGCTCCCTGTGAAATGCAATGCCCAGGCTGACGCATGACGGCCTGGTTGTGGCTGTGTGTGGTAAGGCCAGAATGAGCAGCAGGGGAATAATGCTGCTGGAGGGATGTGCAGCACACATAAGACCAAAAAACAAAGAAGAGAAGTTAGACCCACCTCTTCTGTACTAAATGCAAACATACTGACAAGACCTACCGTCGTGGCAAGTAAAATGTAAAAACAATATGTGTTTCACAAAGATAAATAAATCTCCGGCTGTCTTGATGTTTGTTGGATATCAGCAAATTAATGCTGAAATTTCATATCTTCATAACCGATATAGACCAAAAAATAAAAACAAAAAACAAACCCTGCACGTGTCCAGAAGGCAGGATGCAACATTCACCACATGCCTGACATGTCATCATATGCCCTGAAATGAGCCAAGCATCCATAACTGTCATAATGGCATGTGTAGGGCTTGTATCATTTACACTGATTTCAGGCTAAAAAGTCAAGCATCCATAACTGTCCTGTGATGGCATGAGTAGGGCTTGTGTTATTCAAACCGATTTCAGGCTGAAAGATATAAAGAATATGCTTTTCAGGGCTAATCAATTATTCAAACCAATTTCATGCTGAAAGATATAAAGGATATGCTTTTCGGGGCTAGGAGTGATGGAAGCCTCTTCAGCCTGACATGCCTCCAAGCAAAGAAAAAGGTGCGGAAGTCCTCATCAGGAAGATACTCTTCCCAAACGACACTGGCCTCACTGCCCACACTAAGGAAGCGCTACAACGGCTCATCACCTGCTTCGCTGATGCTTGCACCGAATTTGGCCTCACTATTAGCTTTAAGAAAACAAACATCATGGGCCAAGAGGTCATCAGCACTCCCTGCACCTCCATCAACGATGACACCCTCGAAGTGGTCAACGACTTCACTTACCTGGGCCCCACCATCTCCAGCAACCTCTCTCTGGACGCCGTGCTGAACGTGCGGATCCACAAGGCAACAACAGCGATGGCCCATCTAGCGAAGAGAGTCTGGGACAACACCACGCTAACGTCAAACACTAAGATGAAAGTGTACTAAGCCTGCGTGCTGAGCACTCTTCTCTCCAGAAGTGAAAAATGGACCCTGTACTCTCGACAAAAACGCAGACTGAACACCTTCCACCTGCACTGCCTCAGAAGACTCCTGGGCATCACTTGGCAGGACTGCATCACCAACAAGGACGTCCTGGCCCAGGCAGGGATGCCTAGCATCTTCGGCATGCTGACACAAAGATGCTTGCGTTGGCTTGGCCACGTCAGCCGCATGGATGATGGTCGCATCCCATATGGTGAGCTGGCTACAGGCTCCAGACCCACAGGACAGCCTGCCCTACACTACAAAGATGTATGTAAGCGCGACCTGAGGGCAGGCAGCCTCCACCCAGCAGACCTGGAGTCAGCAGCTTCAGACCATAAGCTGGCGGTCCACCATCAAGGCCGGCATCAAACAAGCAGACCAGACGAGATAGGCCCAGTGGGAAGAGCAGAGGCGCTGCAGATGGCAAAGAATTGCGTCAGCACCAACACAACAGACACTCATGACCGAGACTTCACCTGCAGCAGAGTCTGCCGCTCAATGATCAGGCTCTTCAGCCACAGTAGGTGCTGCAACTCCATAACTGACTATCCAACTGACAACTCCACAACAATCCACAGTGCAACACCATTGTCTCTTGAGACAGACGGATGCCATTCAGGGATCAAAATGCTGGTCATCTGTTCTTAACATCATCTTTTATCACGCTTCCTCTTTCTGAGATGTTCTCAGCAGCAGAACCAATAATTAAGCTGGGGCTTTAGTTGTACAGGTCACTAAAATCTGTTCAGCTCCATTGTTCTCTCTGCAATGGGCATTGATGGCTTTCATGTCATCTGAAACAGAAACTGCAAAAGTTCATGCATGCTGATTTCATTACTCAATACCTACATCTTTTCAACTTCTTCAATTGCTTCTTTAGACACCCGCAGCTGGCAGAAATGAGTGAAGGTTGCCTTGACAACACTGGTTGGCAAGCCTTCACTTGTCTTCCTTCTTGGCTGGGAGGCTCTGCCTGTCCTCCTGATGTCTGCTGTTGACGTCCCCTGTCTCTTATCACCATTCCTGTGGGACAGCACCAGCAGCACTGTGACATGCCTCAAGGGTGACACTGACACATGGTATATTTCACCAACCCCTCTGTCTGTCTTGCGTAACCCCCCATTCTCCCTCATTTATGTATGTGGTCTGTATATACCATCTAAATTATTAACTTAGTTCTCTCTGCTTGCATGTTCCAATCAATCAGAATCTTTACACAACCTGCACTATGATGCACCAGATTAAGAATTACTTCCTCTGTGAATCTGGGATGTGGCATCTTCATATGCTGACAAGGTTATGAACCAAAAACATCTTGGACTCATCCAACGAATAAGCCATTCATCCATGCGAATTTCTCAGCTTTACATGAAATGACACAGCTGCTGTAAATCCGACCAGTTATTCATATTGAACCAAGATGAATGGTTCATTTCTAGTGTGTCCAGGCAGTGTGAAGATTAGAAGTGTTATTCATCTTTCCTAACCAACTGTCTTACTAATCAGATCTTAAGTTTTCAACACCTAACAGATTAACTTCCACAAGGGAAGCAGGGTAGAAGAGAGGGGAGGCTGGCTGACCCCTCCCACTCCCAGAGGATTGCAGGGCTCCTCTGGTATTGCCTAAAAGTAGACCACTGACCTCCAGAACAAAACGCTATATAACACCACTGAATCATTTCATTTGCATTTCAGACAGGTATCCAATGTCACCATTTTATCTTTTTATGTTGGGCGCATTGCTTGGCTTGTACTTCCTATTTCTAGCTTACCTTGCATGAGTATGCACTGAGCCTGGGGCTATCTGTGTTTGGCTGTCATGAAATGAATGACATCTCTTTCAATTTCACACTGCCTGTAAATGATCTGTGGGCCCTGCAACAAACTCTCATTTGTTGTGAATACATGCACAGCAGAAAAACAAGATTCTCTTTTGTTTTCTTAACCATTTCAAAAGGTCGACCTGAAGCCTGACGCCTGCTTAAAAATGAAGAGACCCATATCATAAAATCTGTAGCACTTTGTTACAACTAAGCTGTTCAGGATAAACGCCATGTTAGCCTACTTTTACCTCCCATCCAGTTTGGAAAATGCAGTGTTCGGAGTCCGCTGTTTCTCTGGCAGACGAGGAGTCTTCAAGGGAGAGTATCCTTCCCCTTCACTGTTGACACAAAATCACTGAAATGAGATCACCGCACAACAATTTCTTTACCACATGTCATATTTTCTGTCTTGCTGTATTAGCACGAATGCTTCTTTTTTTTTTCAGCAATGAAATTTTTTTATGAATGCAAATAATTTCAATCATACTCATTGCATTTCCATCAAACAACAAGAACAAAGATTTCATCTTTCACCTCACAAAGATCCAGCCCCACACACATCACAGATCACTTTGAACAATTTACCCCTTCTCAGTTATTTGAAAGAAAGAACTAATCAATAGTAAAAGGCAAAAAATATGGTTAAGTGATTATACCTGCTCTCCTGGTCAGACTGTCTCTGGGTTGGATCATGTATCTGTCAACACCAACAACACACAAAGTTAATCACATGGGAGAAGAACTCTCCCAGTCTGGCTCCATGTCTATGCAACTGTTGTTGCTTTAAGTGGGTCTGTTGGTGGTGTCTGCATCTGTCTGATCAGAAATGGGTATCCCTGAACTCCACCAAAGTGACTAGGTAGCAGTGCAGTATCTTCCCTGGTGAAAGTCCTCTTTCAAACCTTAGGAACCCAATATAAATGTCATGGGAATACTGGTGCAGACCTGTTCATCCTAAATCTGCTTTTGGTGTACTTTCCAACGAAAATAAGCGTATTTTCTGCAAAGAGTGTGCACACAATTCCACATTTCTGTAAAAACAGGAGGGAGAAGGGACGGTCCTTCATTTAGTTTCCACCTGCCATCACATTGCAGACGATTCTTACCAGTAAGAACCACACGATCTTGCACTGACTACAGCAAAACAAGTTCTTTCTCATACAAGCTACTTTCAAACCTGATTCATCAGCATACTTTGGCACATGCTCACGCTCTGTCGCTGGTTTTTCGACGTGACAGGGTATGTTGTCGAAGAAACGGACACTGTAAAACCGATTTCGCGCGCAGAGGTTAGCAAGAGTTGTCACTCTTTGGTCAAAGCCTCCGCAACTTTTTTTTTTTTTTTTTTTAATTAATTTTTTGCCCATGTTCAATTACCGCTCAAGAACTTTGTCTGCAGAATTTTGTTCGATGTATTTCTTTTCAGTTCCTCGTATTCGTCGTATTTTCGCCAAACGTGTGTACAAAATATGGTGAAATTGTACAGGTAAACAGGTCTGTTGGTGCCACTGGAAGGACAAAGCATATGCGACGGCAAAACAGAAAATGATGATAATAAATAAATAAATCAAATCAATGTTAATCACTTTGCAGAGGGATCCAAAGATGACAAAAAAATCTCCTTGAAAGACAGTGATAACATCTTCCACTGATTGGAAATGGTGTGCACATGCACAGAACATCATACTCAGACAATGTGGATCAGATTCAACCTCATTACATTTTCTTTTTCTTATTTCCTTTTCACATTTTCTTCTTTTCTCTTTTCTTTCACAACTCAGGCAATCCAGAAAGAAACAACAGCAATTAGCTCTTAACTGACATCATTTTGAAACCCCTCAAGGCTCAGTAAGCATTGGAGGCTGGATGTTAACAAACCTATGCTTTGCCGATGACATCGCTGGGCTAGCAGGAGAAGAGCAGGAACTAGCCAACCTAGCAGAGCGCCTTCGGCGTGGAGATCAGCACCAAAAAGACAAAACTGATGACCAACAACACCAACGGCATCAGCGTTAACGTCACCATCAAGGGAGAAAAACTAGAGACAGTTCAGTGCTTCAAGTACCTCAGGGCAATTGTTTCAAATGAGGGATTAAAACCTAAAAGTGCTCTCCAGAGTTGCGCAAACGACAGCAGCACTAGCCGACTAAGATCTACCTGGAATGACAGAAACATCGCAATCAGTTCCAAGATCAGACTGATGCGCTCCCTGGTCATTGCCATATTTCTCTGTGCCAACGGCACATGGACTCTGACAGCTGAACTTGAGAGAAAGATTCAAGCATTATAGATGAGATGCTTCCGCAAGAGCCTTGGCATCCTTTGTATAAGGCCACTTTTCCAACTCGGTCAACACCACGGTAAGGCAAGCCACTGGACCATATGAAGACCTGTTGTCAACTGTGAAAAGAAGGAAAATGAGATGGTATGGCCATATATCAAGATCAACAGGACTTGCCAAAACCATTCTACAAGGAACAGTATGAGGACACAGAAGGGGAGGAAGACAGAGAAAGGGAGGGGAGGACAACATCACTGACTAGAATGGCCTCACACTCAGCAACTGCCTAAGAGCATCTGAGAACTGGGACGAGTGGAGGAAGCTGGTTGTGAAGTCTTCAATGGCGTCCCAACGGTCTTCAAGACTCCAGGATAGGTGAAGGTGAAGGACATCATTTTGACTTCTTACCGCACCATTATGTAGGGTTAAAACATCATCTGTCTACAACTACGTGTAGTTGCTTACACTTGCAGACCATCCACTGGAGTCCAATTAGCAATACTTTGAAATTCGCTTGCAAAAATGACCCCCAACCTGTGTGTTGTTTAATACAACAGTTAAAATTGCTGGAATATTTGCAACACATTTCAGATTTCAGGAAAAATTTTAAAAGAGGCAAATTCCTCAAAGAATTTGGAAAGGTTGACAGATACATTGATTATGCATGATACTTTTTACACTTTCACTCTTTCGACAGAAAATCCAGTTCTTGTCGATTTCGCTGTCTCTCTTTCTTTTTTTTCCTTCTCTTCATTGCAGAGAGGAGGCCACTCTCTCACTAAAACTATAAAAAAAAAAGTTTTGTCAAAAAAGGGGAAAAAATCCCTGGTTTTCACATATGAACTGTAAATACACTGCACACCACACATAAAAAACAAATATATGCTGGTATTCAGCTATAAAATCAGAAATTCTGGAAAGTCGCACTGCAAATTCCTATGCAAGTACTGACACACAGCACCAGAGTTCATGCAGGAATTTCTATTACCAGAACATTCCCCAAACTTTTCTCAATTTTTTTTTTCACAAACCAAATCATAGCACCCCTGTATTTCAATAATGTTATGAGATTTGCTTGAACATGTAATGGGTGAAAACTTAGACTCAACTTCCACAAGTTTCAAAACAACAGAGTGAAAGTAAAAACAGGTTATTCATTTTAAAAAAAAAAAAAAAAACCCACCCTCTTTTCCAAGTCTCACTGTACTCTTCTCAACCCAAACCTCACACAAACACCACTGGTAGTCTTGTTTACTTGTCAAAATTTTACTAATGACATCGAAACACGTCCAAACTTCACAAATTTCAAGATCTCAAATATACCATTTGGTCTCTCCCAAACCTTGCTTCACTTCTGCTGACACGCAAACCCTGATCCAACACACTGGCACAAAACTTAAGGACAGAGGACTGAAGGAGAGAGGAAAGGTAGGGGGAAGGGGGAGAGGGAGAGAGAGGTGATGGGTGGAGATGGGGGAGCACAAATACATTACCTCTGTGGTGAAATGGATAGTGTCGCTAATTCCCAGCAGGGAGTTTGTGGGTTCGATTCCCTTCAGAGCCATTTTAATCGTAGGACTTTTTTGGTCCTGACCAGCTCCTACCCACAGCTGAGTTTGCTATACACTCGGCAGGGAAGACTGGGACAGCAACCACACAGTCAAGTTTCATCCACTTAATGCATGGGTCTCCAAGAGTGCTGCTCAAATATCCTGACCAACAGTGCAGGTGTCTACATCTCTTGGGCTTAAATTATGCCTAGACATGAAAATAAACGTAGAGAACAGCCCTGTCAAGCAGTATCCGACCAGAATAGAAATCTGTGGCAGCATGATCATCCTCAACAATCAGTAGAGAAAAAGTCTCAAATTCTAGGCCCTTTATGCCCTGCTCTCACGGTGACCTCAGTTTCAATTATCTTTAAACATGTATGCTTTTGGTTTGGTTATATCAGGGTCACTGGTATCGGCAAATTCTGGGGGTACTGTTGTTGGACAGATGTGGTGGTGCACTCTGGAGGGTGAGTTCACTCACAGATTCCATGTCTAAGCACTCATTGTCTTCAGAAGGGGACTTAGTAGGCAGCGTCCTGCTTACGCTGATTTAGAACAGGCACCACTAAACACCATCAAAGTAACTTGGCAACAGTGCAGTGTATTTTCTGGTGAGTGGCTCTCTGCTAACTGCCAGTGCTGGGGCTGTGGCAGGCCAGGCCAGGTGTGGCTGTGGGCAGGGAGCGGAATGAGCAGCATGGATGCAGTGCAACTGAGATGGCACGGAAGATGAGACAGATAGACACAAAACAAAGAAAGGGAAAAAAGTGACATATTCTACGCCTGTTTTTCACCTACAATCTTTCATTTTCCATACTAAGGAAGAAAACTTTTCTCACACACCACAGTTGTGCTACTGCATCTGACTACAGAGAACTTGAATGTCTCACAATGAGCATTTCCAGATGTTTTTTTCAGTGTGTGTGTGTGTGTGTGCGCGTGCGCGCGAGCGTGCGTGCGTGTATGCGTGCGTGTGTACATGTGTGCGTGCATGCGTGTGTGTGTGCATGTGTGTCTGTGGTGGAGTCTTTCCCCAGTGTGGAGGTTAAAAACGTATGTGTAAAAAGTAATCTTTTTCCTCAGCAGAAATGCAAAAGCAGAGAAACAAAAATAGAAAACCAACCCCAAAAATGACAACTACCATCCCATTACTAAAACAATGCGGTCAAAATTTTGGAGAAAACATATTTGCTATGAAATCTCCCCTAGCAACCATGTAAACAAAGTTTGTCTGTTTTTCAAACTTATCGAATTTTTTGTTTGTTTCAAAGTGAGGTGACTGCAGGCAGAAATTGAAACAAATATTAAAAGTAATTGTAAGTAATTCCACCGGTTAACATGAGCAAACAAATTACAAGACAAAACATGACGCATTTCAAACTCTTAGGCCTTCTTCAGGCAAAATACGAGGGCCACCCCATAAGTTCTCGGATGGGAAAAGATGGAAGTACACTGGCATTTCTTACCTAGCCCATCTTTTCAAAGTATCCTCCATCAGCGTGTATGTACTTTTCCATCCTTCTAAACCACGAATCCATCACCCCAGCCCACTCCGACTTAGGTATACCAGAAATCAAGCCCTCGGCAAACGCTCGGGCATCTTCAGGGCTCTCAAACGGCTTTCCTTTCAGTTGCTTTTTTCAAACGAGGGAACAAAAAGAAGTCACAAGGGGCTAGGTCAGGAGAACACGGAGGATGAGTGATGAGCTGCATGCTGTTCTCTTGCAAGAAGTCTGAAGTTGCAGCTGCCGTGTGGGCGCTGGCATTGTCGTGGTGGAGGAGTAGGTGGCGGATACCGGTCCATGGTCACCGTGCACTCCAAGCCTCGAACACTTTTGGCAGGCAGGTGTTGATGTACCATTCAGCGTTCACTGTCTTTCTTTCCAGAAGTGGTACAGTAGTCACAAGGCTGGATCTTGTGAAGAAAACTGCAATCATTTGCTTTGTGCAGCTTCTTGATCTCTTAAATTTCACAGGTGGGGTTTCCCCTGGAAACAGCCAAACTGACGACTGCTGCTTTGTTTCGGGGTCATACTGGTAAACATAGGTTTCGTCACCTGTGACGATATTGGAGACCCTATCTGATCTTCCTCCGTCAAATTTTTGCAGCATAAACTGACACCACTCAACCCTAGCCCTCATCTGCTCCCCAGTCAGCTGGTGGGGCACCCAACGGGCGCAACGCTTCCGTACAGAGAGATTGTGCTCAAGAATGCGGTCTAAGCTTCCTGATGAAAGGATTAGAGTATTCTTGAGTTCATCCTCCGTGATTTGAGGATTTTCTGTAATCATAACCTTCACTGTGCTCACGTTCCCATCGGTAGTAACTGAAACTGGACGTCCACAATGTCACGATCTTCCAACGACATTGTACCAAACTGAAATTCTTTGAACCACCTACGGACTGTGGATAATGATGGAGCCTTGTCACCAAAACAGTTTGTCAAACTTATAAAACTTTCTTTGAAAGACTTCCTTTGAAGACAGTCATAATAAATCATGGCACGAAAATCTCTCCAAGACAGGCTCTCTGCAACACTTTGAAAACCGTCCCCCTTGCCATCCATTTTGCTATGCGCAAGCATGCATTATTTGAATTTGATCCCCTCCTCCCTAAGAGTCCCTCCCTTTAGAGACACCCAATTTTTCTCAGATTTTCCAAAGGCTGTTATTCAGAAGTTCCTAGGTTATCTCCAAAATTGCAATGTTTTCACTTTGTGCACATTAATTCTAAAAAAACTGACGTACCGATGCTGTCTGCATCAAAACATCAGCTACTTGCTGCTTCTCCGTCTCCTCAGCAGGACCTGCACCTGCTCCCTCAGCTTCTGTTCTCAAAATTGAGGTTGCTGATTCTATACACACACACACACACACACACACACACACACACACACACACACACACACACATACTCTATTTGATGTTTCTGTTACAAACATGACATGTACAAATCAATTACAAAACTAAGAGAAAGATTTAGAAGAAAATTCAGCATCTGTTCAGCTGAAGAGTAGCAGACAAACAATACTTTTCGTCATTCAAAAAAAAGAAAAAAGACATTATCTAAGAAGTATCTCAAAAATTAAAAAGGTAAATAACAATGAGTATACACACACGAATACAACAATCACTTAACATGCACGCACACACACACACACACACACACACACACACGCACACACACACACACACACACACACACACACACACACACACACACAACCACACGCACACACCACACACACACAACACACACACACACACACACACACACGCACACACACACACACACACACACACACACACACCACACAGTGTGCATGCATGCACTCGTACACACACACACACACATGCATATTAATATCATTAAAAAAAAAATTCAGATGCATACAAAAGACACAACAGTTGATTCCAGCAGCTAACAATTTGCTTACATATTTCTAACCCTAACTGCACTCACCTCGATCCTCCAAACGGTTGGACAATTTGCTGACTGCTGATGACTGGGATAGCTTTCTTGAGGTGGTGCTGCCTTCTTCATGCCTCAGCTGTTCTCCAGTCTGGCTGATATCAGTGACAGGTTCATCTCTTGCTTCGCTTCTAACACCAGCAGAACTGGACGCTTCAGCCGGTCCTCCTTCTTGGGCCAGTGCAGACGTGCTCTGTAAAGTTCTGTCTTGGCCAGATGTAATCCCAGACAGTGGATGGTCAGAAACAGGTGAGCTGGCTACAAGCGTTTTGTTGGAGTTTGAGTCCACTTCTGGACATGCATTTTCGCTCTGACTCATCACTGATGGCGAGACAGCTTTGGACAAAGACTGCTTCTGCTTATCTGATGTTCCTCCAGTCAGGGACTCCGTTCTACCACTGTCCCCGTGTGATTCCAATGGAGAGCGAATACTGTTCTCGCTCATTCTACCTGAAGACGATGCCACTGATGGTGTGCGTGCCTTCTGGCCCCCCTGTAGCTTGTCCATTTCCAGTTGAGAACTTTTGAATGGGGTTGCTTCCTGATCGGCTTCAGCATCTTCAAGGCCAACAGATGTGTGCAAGTTCACCTGCTCTCTGAACATGTCAGTAAAGATGTTCCTTTCGCTGCCTCTACTCCTTTCCCCTTCTGACGTCTCAGACCTGTCAGAGACATCTGCTGGAGTTTCTCTAATCCCATTTGTACTGGTGTTGCCAGCACTTTGCCCATCTTGGACCAAATCAGGCACCAGAGAGACAGGAGGTGAAGCTTCAGGAGCTGCTCCACCTGTATGTCCATCACCATCTGTAGTCCTGTCTTTCATAGGGGTGCTGGTTCTAGAGGTCCTGTCTGACTCTGGAATTTGCTGCACCTGAGCCACACGCAAAAACAAGTTTGAAAGAAAAATGAATGCAAATCTATTTGTCAAAATTGGTGTGCATGAGTGTGTGCGTGTGCGTGTGCATGTGTGTGTGTCTGTGTCTGTGTGTCTGTCTCTCTCTCTGTGTCCGTCTGTCTCTGTGTGTCTGTGTCTGTGTTGGGGTGGGGGTGTGTGTGGGTGAGTGTATGTGTGTGTGTGTGGGGGGGGGGGGAGGTGTGCATGTGTGCTGCTCTTGTGGACAAACTGACCCAGTATACCTTGTGAGGTGATGGAAAAAGGTGTGAAAGCAATGAGGTAAAATTACGTCTGTCATATTTCAGTGTTTGTATGCATGCATACTAGTACCAGAGCCTTTTCTGTTTGAAGCTTGGGGCAGTATCTGACTGCCACCTAAAAAATATGAACATTTTTGAGATTGTCTCCTCCCCTGCATCAACTGAGAGTACACTTCCAAACCAATTACCACAGCTCAGTACACATGCACTGATCTCTTTATTCTGACATAATCTGCCAGCACAAATCTATTTCCAGGCAGTGTATCAAGCACTGATAATCTTTACTAATTAAAAATATACTTTTTTTTCTTTTGGCTGAAATGTATTGGGCTTGGCAGAGAGCTTTGTCAGTTATTAACTACATAACATGTTCAAAAACACAAACAAACAAAAAACTTGGAACTTCAAACAGCATCAAATGTTAAATAAGAATCAAGTAGTAGCTGTAGTTTGCTGTGTGATAATTTCTCTGTGTGTTGTTGATGTTCATAAGTGACCATTGTGGTCACTGACTTTCATTCCAATAACTGAATCAATCTATACATTGATGCCAACTCACCAAGTTTTGGTCTTCTCACACAGTGCTACTAAAGTCTGAAGTGATTGTACACACAGTCTACAGTCCACACTGTTTTCTGAGCCAGTGCCATCAATTCAATGGCAGCTGACTTGTCCACTATCATGTTAAATGGACAAGCATCTCACTGTCATTTACAGTCACACTCCACATGGGCTACCTTTTTTTTTTTCAGCCAAATCAAAGCACATGGCGAAAATGGCAGGCTCTTCCCTGCAACATCCATCCTCAAATGACCCATAATGGGTCTGCCTCCATGGGAGAAAAGCAGTAAAGCGCAGTATACCAATGAGTGGAACGGTAGCTAGAAAAAACCAACGTAGGCTACATTACAGTACTGCACAGAGTTTGGTAGGGGATCCTTCAGCTATAACACTCCTTTCTCCCTTCACCCCTAACACCAGCAGAACTGGGGGCTTCAGCTAGTCCCCCTCCTCAGGCCAATGCAGATAAGTTCAAAGAAGTGCCAGCTGCATGTAGTTCCCAGAGAGTGGAGGGTCAGAAACAGGAGAGCTGGCTACACAACTGACACAACAGGCTGCCTATCTGGGTAGAGTTGACTGAAGAGCTGCCTGCTGGCGCTACATTCTGTCATTTTCCGCTTAATTCAGTCAAATATCAGTCACTCAGATTTTCGCTACTGAAGTATGACAACATAGACTCCAGTCTTCTGTGTCGAGGTTTATGTCAAGCTGATGTCAAAACTCTGAGCCTAAAAAGTTCACATGAGTAGACTTCAAGTAAGTGTTCTCTTCAGAGAGAAAATTACAAGGACCATTATGACCCTCTGTATAGAAGTTCATATGGGGTCATTTCTAGTTTCAGAGTATCAACAGATTAAAAAGAAAAAAGAAATATGTTGACTATATGTTGACTTGAAGAAAGACTATATAAAACAAACACAGAAACAAACAAACCAAAAACAAACCAACAAATTTACTGTTTTACACATATATATTACACATACAATGACTTGGCAGCACACCAATAAAGCACCCCAAGACAGACCTCAGTCAAAACTTATGCCGCAGACATGAACAGACACCACCTAAAAGAAAACTAATCAGTTTACAAGAAGAAAAAATTGACTGTCATTTGAACAACAAGAGTATTACATCAAAATTATAAATTCAACTGCGTCCACCAACTGAGCTAGTTTCTCAGTTCAAATTTCACTAAAACTTCATCCAGATGTCTCAAAACCATCAAAGTGGGTTTACTGACTGCAGTTGACGCAGTTGACGGTAAAGGTGTACTGCCTCACCAATTTTTTTCATCTGCCACAAACTCTTTCTTGCTTTTACAAGCCACTGTGCAAGCGACTTTTTGACACAACAGCACACGTGTATGTGCTCATAAGCAGTGAGGGAAACAGGCTGGATCTTGCTGCATCGTCTCTAATACTTACTGAAGACATTTTGCCATAGATGTTCTTTGACTAACAGGCCAGCACATTTGATTTGAGACATATTGTGCTTCACAATTATGCACAAAGTGATAAATTAGGAGTTGAACTTCAGTGCTTTACCTATATATAAGTGTTTTGAGGAACACAGAACATGCCTCTAATGTCAATATCTGCTAATACTATGTGGTCGGTTTTCAAAATCAAGCCCTGGAGTCAAAATTAGCCAAGGAACGATGGAAGAGGTTTTGCTTCTCCCTACTTCTTCAGTTTAGAGATGAAGGATTAAAAAGCACATGATTTCCAAAGTATGTAGATCACTTGCATAACATCTCAGTTTTATTCAGCCCTTTCCAAGAATGACCCCCCTCTCCCCTAAAACCCCCATATTTTTTACAAAAATGAATTTTAGTACCAGAAGTAATCTTATAATATAAATATCTGCCCAATGAAATGCCTTGTCTCCACTAGACGCGGAAAAAGGCCATACATCAGGATACCCATAAAAAAAATTTGAAAATGGAGAAGGGGAGCTAACCAACAAGCCAACAAGGGTAACCTCCCTTAGTGAGTTCACACCATTTCACCTTAGTGTGACTGCATTCAGTTTTTGCACCTTTCCCGCCTAGCAGAGAGCGTAGAGGGTGTCCTAGAGTTTGGACAGGTAAGTATATCATAAAACTACTTTTAGCAGTACAGTTCCTCTTCTTCACACTTACCTGTCCAAACAAATGCATGAATACCATCAAGGATGGGGGATTCTCACATGAGAAACAAGTCCAATCTCACATATGCATGTGGCCCACCTTAACTCATCCCAGACCTCTGCACCCAACAGCCAACTGGCCCAAAGTCTCAGCTGTCTCCTGGAGGGTAAAGGATAGTCCTCACTCTCCCTCATGGTAAGGTAAGGTAATGTTGCTTATAGCCCTGCCGACTGCAAAGCGCCTTATCAGGGCCGTCACCATGTTGAAGTCAAATCACAAGTCATTCATTCACACAACCCTTTAAAATACATCTTCTAAAAACACACATAAAATTTTGTTAAAAATCTTTCCACTGTAAAATCTCAGATCAGATGAAAAATGTTAATCTCAGAAATTCAAAGATCACATCAGGTGGAACATCTCTGAACAAGGTTTTCATGGAGTCTGCTGTAAAATGTTCATGTCTCACATCATGCAAGTCCTCCTGCCAGAGGTCTCTGACATAATCGTTAACTTTCAGTTTTAGATCTGGGAAGGGGATAGATATGTTAGACAGTTCCATTGCTGTGGCATTCTTGGCCAAACGATCAGCCATTTCATTTCCTCCGTTGCCAACATGACCAGGAACCCACGCAAGAACAATGCTGGAACCTGACCCTATCCTCTGAATTTTACTCCATCAATGCTCTAACAGGACAGTGAACCTGCTCCACCTCTGTACGTCTCAGCCTGGGAATGGATGACGAAGGGGCCAGCAGAAGCAAGGCTATCGTCAGGGGTCGCTCTTCAGGCTTTGCAGTCTTGGCTAGGAAAGTCGGGCACGTTACCTTAGTGACCAAGCCATCATCATGCCACTTCAAGGACCATAGGTCCCTGGAGAAGGCATGAACCTCAGTGACCATGCAAGCCAAAGCCAGAGTGACCAGAAAGCAGATCTTTAACATGAGGTTCCCGACAGAGCATTCAGCACTTGGCTCAAAGTTTCCCAAGGCCAAATACTTCAAAACTAAATGTAGGCTCCACTGGAGGCACTGCCTTAGTCTAGGGAAGCCCAAGGCAGCAACAGAGATCAATTCTGTCAAAAAAGGATTATGGTTGATGTCGAAAACCTCTCAAGGTGCTGGTTTTCCTTCCCGAGATCTGGAGGTCTTCAAGGAAGTGTGCAACGTCTTCAACCATGGCTGATGCCGGGAAGACATCAGTTTGGGAGCACCACTTTGCAAAGATTCTCCTTTTCTTGTCATTTACTTTCAGAGTGGATAGTCTGTCCAGCCATGATCTTCTTCAAGCATGAAAGGAGAAACATCTTTCTTCAGGGAGATAACTATTGATATAAGACTGGCGTGGAGACAGAAGGATGCTGGATCTGCATGCCATCTCTTGTCTTGGACTGGAGAAGGAGATCTTGAGAGAGGGCAGTGTGACTTGGACCTTCACCAGCAATTATATAAGAAGGCTGATCCTCCTCTTCACCCACATCTGTATGGAGACAAGTACTAACAGGCACTTCTCCTTCAACACTTTTTGAGAACTGCTGGTATGAGTCGGGACACGGAAAATGCTTAGGCTCATATATCCTCCCAACTGATCCACAGTGCATCCACAGCCAGCGCCAGAGGATCTGGTGCCGGTGAAACAAAGATTGGAACCTGACTGTTTCATCTGGTCATAAACAGGTCCACATTAGGTCCCAGACACTGACATACGGAGTGAAAGACACTCTTGTTGAGCATCCATTCTGACTGGAGCACCTGAGCTTTTTTGGACAGCGTCCATGTGTACATTCAGCTTGCCCAAGATATGCCTTACAAGAACTAATTCCCACTGACCGGCCAAAAAGGAGCAGAGATACTGCCAGATCATTTGACGGTCTAGAGTAAGTACCCTCTTGGTTCTTCACATAAGTAACCACTGTCGAATTGTCTGAGCATGCTGTCACTGTCTTGTTCCTCCAGACTTGAGACCAACTGCACAGGGCTAGTAGTACTGCCCATCTCTCTAGAAGATTTATGTGCTCATAGCTCCGGTCCTCCCAAAGACTGATGCACTCCAGAAAAAGGAAGTAAAGGTAAGTAAAAGACTCACCTGTGTTGGCACAAATCACATGCAATGACAGACGGAGTTGCAAAGGGACGCCTGATGTCAACAGTCCAGGTTCCGCCAAGGACGAGGGGCTGAAACGAAGGTGGGCCAACCAGAATTTGAACGTTCCTTTCTGCAGTCGTCTGAGACCAGACATCGCTCAGTGCTCACTGAAGTGGGCACAGCTGGCAGTGACCCAATAGAATGAGCTCCACGGCTGTCGAGGCCAGATCAATCATAGTCTGGATGCTGCGAAGGGTAGCAAAAGGAGACTGCAGAACAGATTGCTCACAAGAGCATATCTTCTCTGTCCTGGGGTCTGGAAGTCACACCAGATTGAAGTCTATAATACAGGGCTGGGGTTAGATGCTGGCCTGTCATCACTGCACCCAGGATCGTACGGTGGATGGAGAAGCAGGAAGTGTTGGTTGCTGCCTTTGCCAATACCGGCCAACCATCAAGACGAGAGCCAGAAACTGTATACCATGCTGAACCAGTCTAACTCTCACACAAGCTGCATGGAATGGAGAACAGCTGGTGCAGCTGGCATGGGCTTCATGAAAATTGAGATTGAAAACAGCTTTCTGACATGACAGGCAGGCTCTGGAAGTATGAGGAGAAGAAACGCCAGTCGACTTGTTGAACTCCATGATGACGGCGACTGTAATGACAAGCATAGGTTTTCTGGTATTTTCTGCATTGGCCACGACGAAGCGTTTTCCTCCCAAGTGGTGAAGGCCAACTCAAATGACAGTTTCTGAGATTCCATGATGGACACTGGATTCGAGAAGTCTTATCTAGGGCATGTTTCCTTCCTCTTTATTTTCAGTCTTAAGAAGAGTTAGCTCTCCGCTCTTTATTTTCAATCTTAAGAAGACTTAGCTCTCCGCTCTTTATTTTCAATCTTTTTATGGGAATCCTGATGCATGGCGTTGTTTCACACCCAGTGGAGATAAGATATTTGTTTGGACACGTATCAAGAAACAAATTTTCCCACCAAACTGAGGATTTCAAGAATAATTTACAAAATAGTGAAAAATCTAATCTGAGACTAAAACACACAAACACACACTGGCTCTGGTAGGGTCCATACAGATTGACAATTTCATAACTTTTTCATGCCATTTTGATAAATTTCATCGGCAAATCAGCAGTTTTAACCCCAAAATGATTTCATACTGGCCTTTTTGCAGTGAAGCTTTTAATGGGCTTATTCTTCATTTAATTTCCGCACACAAACACAAACATACCAACACCTGGCATTTGTGTTTCTGGAAAGCTTTACTGTCAATTCCATAACTTTTACATGACTTTGGACCACATTTCCAGGAAAATTACTTTTTTCCAAATTCCCGGACTTTCCATGACCTGTACTGATCCTGCTTTGGTATTAATGGGAATGTAAAGTGAGACAGGAAGGTAGGTTACTTCCCCTCCCCTGGTAAAACAATATGCCCTTACCTCTGGCCCATTCACCTTGCAAACATGCAGACATGAGGCACATGGAGCAAACAAGGAACCTACCCTATAATACAAGCAGTGAATGCACTACACACTTCTTTTATCTGCTACATTTTTTGATAGTACAGAAAATTCAGTGTCTTTTTTTTTTTTTTTAATAATGTGCACACAATATATCCTATGACGGCAGAAGTCTACAAATGCAAGGAAGGACTTTTTTTCCTCTCCTTTTTTTCAAATATAGATAAATGATATCATTCTCCACTTCTGCTGTCAGAACCTACTGACAAATTTGGTACATTGAGGATGGGATGATAAAAAAAAAATTCACACAATATTCTGCTTCAAAAACTCTTCAAACGAATTTGCTGCATGTCAACAGCCAAAAATCCCCTAAATGTGCGTCAATGTGTCTACCTCTTGTGTGTGGGTCCTGGGAGGCAGGAAAAACGGGCAGAGGAAACATAGGGAAGAGAGTGAAAGAGAGACAGAGGGAGATGGCAGGAAGGCAGAAAGGGGGGGGTGGGGGGGGGGGCAACAGAGGTGACGGGGGAGGGGTAATGAGGGAACAGCCCAATATAGCAGGGGTGTACAAGCCAGTTCCTCTGAGTTTAGATATGCAAGTATCTTTTCACTTGAAATTCTGAAGTGCTTCTGGGGCATCATGTCACAAAGTGTGACAGCAGTATCCCATTACCATCACAATAATGTCTGATCATACAAGAGTTCTGTCCATTCAAAACATCTAGACGAAAAGAAGCCCTGTTGCTACTTTTACCCCCTACCTGTGGAGAGGGGGCAGGTGAAACCTGCGGGAGAGGGATGTTCAGGTTTCCCTTCTTCCCTCGAAACCGACCACTGCTTGCAGAAATATTAACCACAGCACTGGCACCAGCTGACCTGAAATAAAGACAAACAAAAACATGTCACAGCCAGTCCAAAATCCCACTTCTCCCATTCCTTCCTCAAACAAAAACTATTCCGTTCTTGGATGGTATAACAGTAATTCCCTTGTCAGAGGAGCAGTTCTGAAACTGGAACAGTGAATACTAGTTGAGTGTTTCAACTTGACCTCTTATTCTCAGCTGAATAGTCTGCTTCAATCAAAATAGCTTCTTCAGCTAACCCTGATATCTTATTACATAAGGCATGAGTGGAACGTCTAAAAACTGGTTTGACTGAAACTGAGGCTGAAGTCCAGGGGCCATGCAGGCCCTGGCAGGGAACTACAGGGGCAATAATTCCCCATCCCAACTGAATTTGTTAATCTTTATTCTACTTTGGTCGCCTCTTCAACACAGAAATGCTGCACACTTTTGCGAGACAGATGTTGCCATTTTCAGAACAAAAATAAAATGCACTACCTGCATCATGTGTAGAAAACTAATATAGCTTATTTCTCAAGTTCAGGAAAGTGAAAGTCTAAACCAGTACAAGTAAAAAAAAAAGGAAAATACTTTGCATTCAAACTGACCACTTTCAATTAACCAAACAATCCAACATCTTAAACAATTAACAAAACCTCACTTGAGAATTTTAGATTTAACAAAAATGGTTACGATGAAAGTGATATTTAAAATAAAGACTGTGATAAAAATATTTATGTATTCACGTATTTTACATGAAAAATGATGAATCATTCATTTTCTTCCACCACAAGCAATATTTCCCATTGCCATCTTCCTTTGTTCTTAATTTGCCCTTCAAAAGATGTCAATGGGTCTTCCTTCAAAAAAAAAAAAAACCCAAAATTTTCACCTCAAGGAAATGAAGTAAGCAACACTGATGAGACATGTGCAAACAGCTACTTGCTTTAAGAGACAGAAACTCTCTTCGGATGTAAAACTGAAACTGACCGGATACTTTTTTTTGCTCAAACTGACGTAAGACAAAAAGCCATTATGACAAAGTTCTGTCAACAGATGGAAACGTTTCACGTATGTTGAGGTTCATGCTTTCTAATAATCGCATGCTGTGTGATTCCATGTTGATTCTGTGGTATCAAAGCATTACAACTGCATCCCTGCAACTTGTCTGTAAATGGTCTTGATAAAATACTCGTCTAGCACTGTAAAAGCACAGATTTCCAATTTATTAAGAATTTTCATGAAGTCAGCTGTTAACAGCAATGAAAATATCCACTGATACATAAGGGATTAAAAAAAGGAAGGAAGTAAAAGAAAATAAAGAGGGTAGAGGGAACACACATACTCATTAACCAATACTCATCAAAACTAAACCTGATTAAACAAACTGCTGACTACGAAAATAGACCAAAATCATATCGGATGATAAAGGAAGGGAATAGCAAAGGACAGATGGAAATCATATAAACACTTATCAGGGGAGTCAATAATTATTATAATGAGTCACAAAGGTAAGTAGGAGGGGTAAAAAGGAAAACGTAGAAGCCATGGTCAGCTATTGGGTTTAAGGAGGGGAAGGGGGAGAAAAAGTGGGAGGTGGAGGCTAGGGGAGGGGAAGGGGGGGGGGGGGGGGGGTGGATGCGCTAAAAAAACTTCAATGAAATAAGACGAAACAATTAAAATCAAATAAGATCAAATTATTCAACCCCAAGATGTGTGAGTGTGTTTGCGTGTGTGTGTATGTGTGCGAGCATGCAAGCGTATGTGTGTGTGTGTGTGTGTGTGTGTGTGTGTGTGTGTGTGTGTGTGTGTGTGTGTGTGTGTGCGCGAGCACGCATGTGTGTGTGTGTGTAAGCGTGTTTGTTTCCAAATGGTTTTCCTTCAGCATTCAGGCAGTTTTGCATTTAAAAATTTAGTCCCTTGCGCAGAATGACTTAACAACAACCCTGCAAAATTTAATCTTTGAACAACAGTTCCACCTGTTCCCCATTAGGGTTACCATTAACTACCATTGTGCCCCATTTTGGCCATCAAAGGTTACACTCTATTTCATTCCCACATGGGTTACTGAGAAGCTTTTAAGCAATGACTGGTGCACAAATGTAATGCATGACATTGAATTCACTTGGTTGTACTTGCTTTCAAGTTAGCAACAGTTATTTTAAAAAGAAACACAGTGAACTGCTCTGCACAATATTCAGACACAGCGAGCAAAAATGATACCCGCAAGTCTCACTTTCTTGCTTGGTCTGATAAAAATGAAGCTTTATAGCAAGCAATAAATTCAGCAGTAAATTGTGGACAATGTGTGGTAGATGGCAGCTCTGCATTTAAGAGATACCTCTGTATAACAGGCACTGTACAAAGATGGTAGATCCATACACTTAAACAAGCAGTCTTCAAATTTGCTGAGCCAACTGATTTATCGGCCACTTTTCGCTACAAAGCAGCATAGTAGATTTTCAGCACAAAAATACACATTTCTTTAAGTTACAAACATGATGTGAACTTGTCTTCACTAAACCTCTAACTTTTACATCTGCAGACTATCAGCTTTGACAGAACACCTGTTCTCAAGCAGAGACACCCCAACTTCGTTGACCAGGAAGGTGCTGGCATTCTGGCTTGTGCTGTGACTCTCACCGGCAGAGCTGCTTTTCCTAGCTGCTGGTGTTTCTTCAGGAGCTGTAATAACAAAAAAACAAAAACAAAAACGAGGAATTAAGCAAATTAACTTGTTTTGCAATGTGCCACACAAACCTACATATACAATCAATTAACAACTCTCATTCTCATTCAACGCCTTCTTCCTTGCGCTGAACTCTGAAGCGATCTGAAGCGATCAAAGCTAAGTGAATTTTCGTTACTTTATTCGTTTGTTTCTCACCTGAAGAAGACCTAAGAGGTCGAAACGCGTTGTGTTTTGTCTTGTGACTCGTTTGTCCACGTTTCTCTGGGCGGTTCGCTAACATTTATTTAAGATTTGTTTAGATTTCCGCCTGCAGTCGTCTCACTTTGCAACTAACTCTCATGGATGAAATTTTTCCAATTTGAAAATTAAAAAAAACAGAAAAGGACACAGAGATCACCAAATCATGGAGATATGCCACAGAGGATTTGGTGGAAAGAGAACAATCCATCATCCCTCCCCCTTCTCCCCGACCGAGTCCACCTCCATCTCCTGCTTTCTATGCCAACCCACCTTCCCTTCTAAAATAACTCCCTCACTTCCTCCTCATCTCAGCAGACTCAAAAGAAAAGAAAGTTTGACGTTTGTGACCAACTTTGGTCGAAAACCCGTAGCCCTGTTGGTTTAATTTGCCTGGAAGCTGAACTTTCTTCACCTGTCATCAGTCTTTAAGGCTGTGTGTTTGAAGTGTTCTGCTGTGGGATTACATCTATCAATAGTTCCAACTTATCCATCCTCCCTTCTATCAACCTTCTGCCCACGCCCTCCCATCCTCTCCATCAATCTCATTCCTACTTCAATTCACTTCCAACAAAAACTGACTTACTAGGTGTACAGCTTTTAAACAGAAATTCACTCCAAGAAAAATTCTGCACATGAACTTCTAGATTATGACAGCTGACCTTTTTAACTTTATAAACTACTGAACTGAAAAATTCTTAAGTGAGCTCCACAAAAATGTGTTCACTTAAAAAGAACGATGAGGATGCCAACATACAATTCCTTCTTCAACAGTTCCCCAAATCAAGAATTCTCACCATGTAAAATGTTTTACCCAAGCAATGGGAGGGGGGGGGGGGGGGGGGAGCTGCCTGCCTGCTAGGCATGCTTCTTTGATCACATCCGTTCATGCATACATTTGATTATGAAGGATTCATAACATTTCATTTGGTATGAAAGTCATGTGAAAACAAGAGAGGCAATTCGCCAATCTGGACTAACATGTCATGAATATACATCATGAAGCCAATTATTTTCAAAATGAGGTATGATTGGTTTTTTCCCCACTTTGTTTTACAGAAGCGCATTAATGGCTATTATCTCCAGGCATGTGCCCAGTATTGCTGTTTTCTTTTTTTTTCATGAATTTAACGGATGGAAAGTATCATCCTAAGATTAGAGCGGGTGCACAGATCAGTGCTACCACAAGCAAACATGTTCACACACACACAACCCACCCCACCCCCACAAATCTAGTTGCTTAAACATTAAACAAAAATATGTACAGACAGTAAAGAAAAAAAAAACATACAGAACAGCAGTGAAAGATAGATCCAAGACAATGTCGTACTTTTTTCATGGTAGACCTTTGTCCCAGCTGTCTAAAATCACTGACAAACATCCTTCACAAGTACATCTGCACTGGTTGTTAAGCGGGAGACACTCTGGTAACGGATCTCTTTTTCTGGACTGATGGCTTACACATCTTAGAGCTGAAGTCTTCCAAATACTGTGTCCAAAACGTGGACATAAAGTGACATCTTTTTGCTTCTTCTTTTGTGCATGTGTGTGTGTGTGTGTGTGTGTGTGTGTGCGTGTGCGTGGAGAGAGGGGGAGGGTGAGTATGGGTGTAATCAACATGACATCTTATTTGATGCAAGCATCCATGTAAGACTCTAACACAACTAGCACTGATATCCTGTCATTTTGGCTACACACATATACACACACACAGAGATTATATTGCACACAAACACACAATGTGTGTCTGTGTGTGTGTGTACGTGTGCGCGGAGAGGGGGGGAGGGGGAGTATGGGTGCAATCAACATGACATCTTATTTGATGCAAGCATCCATGTAAGACTCTAACACAACTAGCACTGATATCCTGTCATTTTGGCTACACACATATACACTCACACACACAGGTTATATTGCACACAAACATTGACACACACACAACCAAAAGTGGGTGGTTACAAAGACTCACTTTGGTTAAGCATGCAAGTCAAAAATAACACTAACCAGATAGAATACAAAATGAAACGAGGCCAGTTGTTGCAAATTTAGCTGGGAAAATAAAGACTGCTAACTGGGGAAGAAAGAAAGGAATAGTTCATGGGGAGTAGCGATGACTTTAGTCAGTTTAAACAGAAAAAGACAGTTTTGTATTGCCTACAACAATAACAACTATGTCACTAGTCATTATACATTCCTGTTACAACTGCAGACAAAACAAGTAATCGAAAACAAATGCAAGCAAACTATTCCTCCATCCTTATGATGATGACATAGCAAAGATTCACGTTCAAAAAACACTTTAACATACACAGAGTCAGAAACACGCATGTAAGACATACATGTTTTCTACAAAATGTGCAGCACACAATATCAAATCACCGTCACTGGTCAAAATAACAGATTCTTCTGTAATGCTACGATTCACTGTGGACAGGACATCAGGCATTCAATCTCACGCGCAACCTCAAGATTTACTGTTCTTCCTCAAAGTAGTTTCCTCCAATTCTCTCTTCTCATTTCCCACAATGCATTGGGTTCCAGACTAAAGTCATGATAGGAATGACTAGCCATTGTTCAACCTTCCATGTTAAGTTCTGTATCTGATATTACCCACTGGCAAAGAAGGGGGCCAAAAATAATCTTTTTCAGTTCAAATCACAGGATTGTGATAAGAAAGTGGTCAGATCGCTGGACTTTGACTGAAGGTTTCAGGTTCAAATCCAGTGATCAAAGTGTTTTGACTGAAGGTTTCAGGTTCAAATCCAGTGATCAAAGTGTGCCATGGTGGAACCCCAATTTCTAATCTCACCAGTCCACGTGTGCAGAACTCAAGGTGCTTGAACTTCCTCCCGTGTAAGTATACATGCACACACAATTAGCCAGCTGAAGATCTCATCATCCAAGCTAGCACTCTGAGTGTCAGAGATTAAAGAAAGGTGCCCTGCACACTTCAGCTTGGAGCTTGGATGAGAAGCACTAAGCATTCCTCCAACTACCTTCTGAAATATGGTGGCAGAAATCTTTAAACATTTTCGGCCTTCCAAGAAGCTCCAGAAAATCTATTGGATAGTGTAGAACATGTCACAGAATATGAATTTAGTGTACAATAAGAGTTGATTAATTTTACACGGAAGTAAATCTATTACTAAGCACTAAATTCATAAAATGTAACACGTTCTAAACTATCCAATCAACTTTAATTTTTTAGACCTTCAAATTCATTACAAAAATAAGCTACATTTCTTAATTAAATAAGCTAAAATTCCAAACTGTATGAAAATGTTAATAAAAAAAAAAAATTGCTCACATGTTCTTTGACACCCATGTGTCTGTATGTGGATGATTGTGACCGACCCTTGTGGACAGTCAGTTTTCCACTGGCGAGGTCAGAGCAGTCGTCCAGACTGATGCACACACCTCAGCTTGGTCATATGTCAATGCCACCAAGTCCATTTCAAACAGATCTGTATAGTTTACACCAATAACTGAGTCACACTGTCCATTTTGCAGCACAAAGTGCAGCCAAGGCCTCTCATTTGCCTACAATCATGTTAAACACACTATCCTCTGTACTGTCTCTTTTATTTTTTTTTTGCTGTTCCACATTCTGTGCCACCTCAGTGGCATTGCATCCACGCCGCTCATTCAACCCCCCCCCCCCCCCCCCCCCCCTCCCCCCCCCCCCCAAAGCCCATCCACCTCAGCCAGGTTTGATTTGCCGCAGACCCAGCCCAAGCAATCCACAAGGAGCAGTCAATGTCAACTCATCACAAGGCAATCCACCGGAGGAGACACTGCACTGCTGCCGAGTCACTTCAGTGGTCTCTAGTGGTACCTGTTCTGATCCAATATACACATGACACCACCTACTAAGCCCCCTACTGACGACAATAATTGCTTAGTCATGGAGCGGGTGTGAGTGAGCTCTCCCTCTGGAGGGCACCACCAGGTCCGTCCAATGACAGCCCCCATGAACTTGCCAATACTGGTGATCTCAGCAAATCAAACCATTGCACATACCTGGAGAGAACATTGAAACTGAGGTCACCATGACAGCAGGGCATGAATGGCAATAGAATCTGAGATGGGTTTTTTATGTTAATTGATGAGAATGAGGATGATGAAGATGATGCTATGGATTTCCATTCCAGTCTCAGACTGCATGAAAGGGCTGTAGTTTCATAATATATCATGGCGTCAACCAGGCCCTGTCAACCAGGTCCGAGAGATACAGACACCTGCAAAGTTGGTAAGGAAATTTGAGCAATACTCTCAGAGATGCATCCATTTCGTGGATGAAACTTGACTGTGTGGTCCCAGCCTTCCCAACTGAGCCCTTAACAAGCTCAACTCTAGGTAGGAGCTGGTTAGGGCATAAAAATCCCACATGGTCTGTACTGTCACTTATTGTTTTCACCTATCACACTTGATATAAGGTGGAATAAAAAAAAAAGAACTTTGGTGGTTGTTTTGAGGCACACTTTAAGAGGCATCAACCAGACCTAAAGTTACTATGTCAACACTCCATAGTCTTAATGAATAACTCTTCCCTTATAATCTATATGGAAACGAAACAGACTAGATTTGAATGGTCTGTATTGGGAGGTTGCACTATACCCTTCGAATGGTCTATCTTGGGAGATTGCACTGTACCATTCAAATGGTCTGTATTGGGAGGTTGCACTATACCCTTCGAATGGTCTATCTTGGGAGATTGCACTGTACCATTCAAATGGTCTGCACTGGGAGGTTGCACTGTACCATTCGAATGGTCTGTATTGGGAGGTTGCACTGTACCATTCGAATGGTCTGTATTGGGAGGTTGCACTGTTCCAGTCAATTCCCACTGAGTTCCTGCTTTTTGCCTTACATACCTTGCTCAAGGAAGCCGGCGATGTTTGTGCGCGGGGTGTGTTTGCTTGTGACATCATCAAGGTCTAGAGCTGAGAGGGAAGAGCGGCCCTTGACGCTTTTGTGGCCTGGAGCTGATGCAGGGGGGCCCATGATGACATCAGACAAGCGCTTTCTCTTGCGTGTCACAGGCTGAGCTGTGCCTTGCACCGTCAGCATATTCTGAATCTGAACAAGAGATTTCATATCTCACACACAGTATTACCTGGAAAAATAAAAAATTGCTAACCATTAGCTAGCTGCATGAAAGTCACTTACACTAACCAAAAGCTGTTAAATTGCAGCTAATTCTTTGTATTTGACCAAAGTCCTTTTCATACCACAAGCTCTAATTATATTCAGCTGGTAACACATCTGTGTCTGCCGTCATACAACTTTTTGTTAAAGACCAATCATGCCAAACTTACGAAAGAACACAGAAAACTGAAATGTTGACAGGTTGGCAAGTATAAACCTGTGTGCTTTTGTGGATCAGAGGGTAAGCAAGGAAAAAAACCCCAAAGATTTGTTTAAATGAAGTGACCGGTGACAAATTCAAAGAAATATTACACTTATTTGCACACAGATTCTGTTGACTCCCTGGAAAAAAAAAAGGTCTTTATATTCAAATGAAGATATTGGTGACAAATTCAAAGAAATATTACACTTATTTGAAAACAGAATCTGATGACTGCCTTAGTTCCCACAATCACATACTCATTCCCTATATTCATGTTTGGTTCTAACAAATTTGTTTTGGCAAAATACATGCCAACTGAGACATGTCTGTGCTTGCCACAACCAGACATCCAAACTGTTTTTTTGCAAAGAAAAGTTGGTTTCTTACTCAACTGCTTGTGACAAATCAATTGTGCTTTAGTGAAACTTCATTCTTGTAGCCATAAAGTTGAAGGGAGGCACTATGGTTTAAGAGAAGACTGTAGAGACTGTATAGATCAGGGCTCCACCTCCATTAGTGTTTTTTGTTTGTTTTTTTACTGTTGGATAGAGTGGCTTCACCCCAACACTGGAATTAGAGGGTATTTTCACCCTTACTTTTAAATCTAAGAGTAATTTAAAAAAAGTAATTTCTTTACAAGTAATTTCTTTATGAATCTGGTCAGCTTAGTCAATATTTCAAACTCTGCATTCAGTCATCAAATGTACTCTACTCTAATCTTTGAAGAAGGCAGTACAAAAGAATTTGACCAACTGCCAACATACTTTGAAACTAAAATGATGAAGGGTGGCAATTTTCAGTACTGGTATTACAAGTGTTTGATTGTAACACTACTTACAGTGTTACAATCAAGCGCTTGTAAATAGGCATGTAAAACAGCCAGCAATGGACAGAAGCAGACTTGCTCAACAAAATCTTTGAAAGAGACCTCACCTCCAGGTTTTAATTATAGAGTGAGAGGGTGAAGTTACATGCACAAAACGCAATTTTGGGGGTGAAATAGCCTTTTAGTATATGAATGACATATGAAATGGGGAGCATTGATTACCATAACTTGAATGAACTAAGTGATGACAATCCCACTGCGCGTTTGATTATCCAAACTTTACAGCCTTTCTCATTCAGTCATTGTTATCAATACTCAACGCTTGTTCAAAAAAATAAAAAATTATGATCAAGATCTTGATGTCTGAAATGTGTTAAACAGCTCTTCAAAAAGGTTGTATGAGCTTGACTAGGTTCATAAAAGAAAGGAAGATAATCTACACATAATACATAATTACTAATATCACATACTGATTATTTTCTCTAAACGCTTGTTTGTGTATTAAGTTATTCTCACAATCTTATTTCCTCTAAACGCTTGTTTGTGTATTGAGTTATTCCCACAGTCTTTGAAACTGTTCTTTTTCTTTTGAATTCATATTGATTATTATTATTCACTCTCTGCCCATTGTTATTAACCTTCATACTTTAGTTAAAACATTGGGTGAAAATAAATTAAAGGTTCCGCTATTAACTGTAGGTGCACAGTACCACCACCATTAACAGCAATAGGAAAACAAATGCCACAGCCATCAAGCAATCCTGGTACAATCAGCTGTTAACAGAGCTAAGTGCATGGTTTTGATTACACATTTTCCCTTCTCCCCTCCTCCTTTCCACCACCACCCCTACCTCCTCTCCCTACTTTCCCTCCCCCTTCCCCTGTCCCATGTGAAAGCAACAGGAGTACATGCGGTCGGCAACAGACTAAGATTCACTGACTAAACACTACTGACAGCAAGACATCACATCCAGGGGCACTGGCACAGGTTCACTCATTGCCTTACTGGTTGTGGGGTGATTTAATGGGATGTGCGGGAAACAATGCGGCAGTCAGTAAATGAATGGAGATTGTTCTTTACTTCTTATGAACTTGCCAAAGACAAAGCCACTCAAGACGGTTTTATCTGCCAGTGGTAAATGGTATTGGAGCGATCAGTTTTTACTTGTACAGTAAAAAGTGGCATACACCAGTCTAGCAGGACCTTTAAATAACACTTCAAATATAATCAAGACCCTCATTCCTTGGTTAAAAATGCATTCACATAAGAATTTTCAACTGTAACACTTTACATAATACATGTCAGCAATTACCATACAAAGAAAACCAATGCATCACTATGTGACTCTCCCCTTCCTACTCTTCTTCATCAATAATACTGTATTCACACATAAAAAATGACACAGATTACATCATGAAATACTGCACCAAATAATCTGTCATTAAATTTTCTACATCCTTCTAATATGGACAAATGCACCAGAACAGTCCTTATAAATGAAATAAAATATACCAGACAGTTTATGGTAAAATGTAGAAAACCATACATGACAGAAGAAAACAGATCATTCAAAATCATCAAAATAAAATCTCAGACCACACAGACCAACACTCACACACACAAAACAAGACTAAGTGGAACAATTGAGAAAAATAAGGTTAACAGCAAAAGGAAAGATTTCATAAAGCAATTACAATATGTCTTGGAGTAATTTCCTCCTCCTCGATCGTGGCAACAGCTCTAAAACTGTGCCTCGTTCTACGAGGCGTATGGGTCTCCCTTCTTTTCCGTTGCTGCTTGCTAGCAGACCCAGGCTTTGTCCCTTCTGAATTGCCTCCTTCTGGTTCTCCAGCCACAGAACGACGACGCTTACTCCTACGAGCTTCATTTTCAGTGTCCACACTCTGGAGGTAGTCCTTCACAGTGGTCCGTGGTGTCTTGGTAGTCATCCTTTTCACCTGATCTGCATTTAGACAATACAAGAAAGCTCAAATATGTTCATTAACTTCTAAAAGTACCTTTGGTTTGAATTGTTGGCAAATAAACAAGGTGGGTGCACAAATAATACTTGTGCAGATGGTTTCAAATCTCCTACCCTGCAAGTATGTGTGCAAGATGCGGCAGGTGGTGGGTCCATTTCTTTCAGAGGGTGGGTTTGTGAGTTGTGACACGATTCAACTGTTGTTTTCAGTGTTGATTCTATTCTTGCCATGTGGACTTTAATACGCAACTTTGATTCAGCTCTCTTCACAAAATAAACTAGAATATATAAAATGAGATGTGTTGCGCCAAAACATTTGGTTTCTGCAGATCTGCGGCAACATTGTCTAGAAAAAAAATCTATCAAGACTGTATAATGGTAGCAATTGTTACAGATTTCTACATAAGTGTTAAATTCTCACTACAGTATACCGATACTTAGGAATGATCTGCGATCCCATGGACTCAGTTTGAGACAGTCGCTTTTTCACTGGCAAGTTAAAATAACTATACTACTTGTTCGGAAATTGAAAATGAAATGAGGCAGGGAACAGTAAACAATAAACAAGTAGGGTAACTCTTGCTCCCATAAGAAAACCTAACACAGAATAACTTTTATTCTAGACTGGCACAGCCTTTTAAACTTGAATAAAGTCAGACAAATACAAAGACAAACAATCTAATAGTGGGGGGAAAAAGCGCTGGCCAACAATCCCTCTGTTCATCACTGTAATGACTTGGCAAAGATTTGGACTTAAAAGGGGTCGGGGGGGGGGGGGGGGGGGTTGAAGATGAAGAAAATGGGAACATGAAATTAAGAAAATATATTATAAATATGAAAACTCTTCGCTAGCTGCATGAGGGAACCATCGTAATCCCTCTCGAAGGCAGATCTATTTGTATTGCCTGCTCCTAGGCCTTTCGTCCGCTGGATCGGACTCATCAGGGAGACACGGCTGGTAGTGTCTGTGCTACTGGCGTCAAATAAAGGCACACCACAGTCCATAATACTGTGGTGTTCTCACCACCAAGGACTCAGAAAAGAATCCAACAGAATACTACTTGTTCGCTTCCTGCGGACAGTCGCTCTTCACTTCATACTGCCACCCCAACCCAACTCCACTCCATCCTACTTCCCAACTTCTGCCATGCGAGCGTTTACTGATCAACGTTCCAAAACATGCTCTTGTAATCTATTACCTTCTGTCATCTACCGCACTTGATCTCTGATTAACTGAGTGTCGCTTGATACAAATTCCCCGCCATCTTTGTTGTGCGATCCAATAATTTCGCTGACCGACTCGTTCCTTCTTTTTCTTTTTCTTTTTTTTTTTCTTTTTTTTTTTTTTGTTATTCTCTCTCCTCCTCCCCCCATAATGCTGAATATCAAACAACTAAGATCTTTGCATTAACAATTCTAACTGCACTAATAATGTTGAATAATATAATTGGGGCTAAAAAAGAAAATGAATTGTAAGCAAAATGCACAATATTGGCAATGTTATACAAACAACGACAATTTCCCCCAAACACAGATCGCTCTCTTCATACTCAATCTGCTACCAGTTTGGACCGATGTAATGCGTCAAAAACATAAAGTTCATCCAGCATAGCTCCTGGTATACCGATAAAACGGTTCGCTTTATCCTGAGGAAAGAACCTCCAAAATCAACTCTTCTTCGCGCAATCGTGGCACATGTGATCTATTTGTCTTAACGACGCATATTAAGTGTCGCCTACAACAACTCCGGGCAGTGGTTTCATGTAGACTGCCAGAGTACTGCGTCATCATATGAAGATTTGGTTACCCAAACG
This sequence comes from Conus canariensis, assembly GCA_033310375.1. Taxonomy (NCBI): domain Eukaryota; kingdom Metazoa; phylum Mollusca; class Gastropoda; order Neogastropoda; family Conidae; genus Conus; species Conus canariensis. Next base: position 16,584,529 of record CM065730.1, on the reverse strand, counting down.
TTGAAATGACTTGTTTTGTGGCCTTAACAAATAGTTTCTAAAGTCTTTGACTTTTATGGCCCGTATTCTGTCTGTTCTGACCAACATTTTTCACAACTCATTAAAAAAAAAACAGCTTTACGCTTGATGATTCCTTCTATTCCGTGCACACATCAGCCCATACAAGAACCACCAAACAGGACAAGAAGAAGAACAGACCTCTATGAATGGTAAATTTCAACTTCCAGTCTGTGGTGAAGAGCGCCCCAGAGATCAGTGTGATGCTGCAGAGCTAGCGACAAGATAGAGTAATTGGAACCAAGACCTGGTGTGATGATTCTGTCAGCGATAGACAGACTTTCCCTCTCAGCTTCCAAGTTTTAGAAACGACAAAAAAGGAGCTGGGGATGTGCATATTGCTACAGTCGAAGGCCTTGTGAGATTCTGTTGGTTAGAGCCAAGACTAAAGATCAGCGTAGCTTCCATGTGAGTGCATTTTTCAGACCTAATGTCAGTGATTCACCCTGCCTCAATGGCTTATGAGTCTTTAGGGAGAACAGCTGCTGTGCGGAATGCCACCCTGCTCATCGGCGTTCCAGAACATGGCTTTCGGTGTGGGGGGCCTTAAACCCGGCTCTTAGGCAGAGTCTTTGAGTTGACCAGTGATCTTCAGGCAAGGAGGCACGCTGATGTAGTGGTGATGGACTACCAGAAGGCTTTTGATAAGGTTAAGCACAGCCTTCTGACACACAAACACCATACTATGGAATCAGGGAAACGATCAATGCCTGAATCAGGAACTTCCTTAAAGACCGACAGCAAGCAGTCGTCATCGTCGGAGCAAAGTCGAGCTTTATCCCAGTGGATTCAGGAATTTCTCAAGCTCCGTTCCTGGTCCAGCATCATTCCTTCTCTAAATAGATGATTTTCCCAGCCAGACTGAAACCAGAGCAAGGCTTTTTGCAAATGATGCTATATGCCAATGCCCTGTCTCACCTAACAAAGACCAGACCATGCCGCAAGAAGATCAGAAGCTGGAAGCATGGAAAGACATCTGGGACATGAGTTTCCATCCTGGCCAGTGTTACGTCCGGAGAACAACCAAGCAGAAGAAGAAATACGTCAGAACATTTTTTTTTTTTTTATGACCAACCACTTCAGGAGGTCCCACCACCAAGTATCGCGGCATAACCCTGGCAGGTAACATGTCTTGGGAGCCCCATATCCACATCATTACACAACAAAGCAAGCAGAACCCTGGGTTTTCTCAGGACACTGAAAACGAATGCAAAAGGAGTTAGGGACAGGGAGTTAGGGTCAGACCACTACTACAGTACATATGCTCTGTTTGCGACCCTCACGAAGACAAGCATATCAAGAGCTTGGAAGGGTGCCCAGCGCTGCGAGGCGTGTTTACCAGCGTTACAAGAGAACCTCAAGTGTTGATGACACGCTGTGCAGCTCAGAGTGGCCTTCACTGTTGTCTTGAAGACGATAGGCACACCTCACAAAATTTTACAGGTTTCATAACAAACTGATTGCCATAGATAGCCAGTACGTTCCGTCCCCAGATTCAGGCAGATAGCCAGCCCGCCGTACAAACGCTCAGTTTTACCCTTTTCCCTCCCGCAGAACTGACTAATGGAACTCTCGTTTTTCCCCCGTCGTAGAGTTGTGGAGTGGGATGTGCTCCCAGAGCAGTATCTGCATTCTCTGTAGAGTCTTTCCAACATCAAATCTAAAAACAGCTTATGCTCCACATGTAGCGGCACTTTCTTTTTCATTAAGTTGTCTGTCTTAGGTTCTGTTTTTGTTAATTTCATTTTATTTTTATCTGTTTCGTCTTGTTTCTTCGCCCCTCAAGTGTGAAGTAATCTTCGACATGCCGAAGCTGTTCACCTGAAAGAAGATGAACAACTACATGCTAGTAGACCTAAGTGACTGAAATGGCCAATACTACAGAAAAGGAGACAGACTGTTAACGTAGAATACTCTATCAAGACACAGCAACATTTTAGTTGCTTGTGCTTGAAGCCTCTCCAGTGAAGATTTTATAGGGCCGTGACTCCATAAATCACAGAATACCTTGCTGCTCAGACCACGGCAACACTGAGGTTCTTTTATTCCCCAAACCAGTGCGGGTCTGAAACTCTCTCCCTTTGAGGAATTATCCCTTCAACAGATACGTCAGCGTGAGGGCATCTAACTACGTGTAATCCACCCCCAAAATCTCTCTCTCTCTCTCTCTCTCTCTCTCTCTCTCTCTCTCTCTCCACACACACACACACACACACACCACACACACACACACACACACACACACATGACTGCCTCATAAATCACTGTTCATTCTTCTTCAAGCTATGCTATGCTGATGATGTTATTTTGGTAACTGATGCTTCTTATAATACTTTTTCCGCTTATGAATACTATATTTTAAAAAGTGTGTGTGTGGTGTGTGCGTGCGTGCGTGCGTGCGTGCGTGCGTGCGTGCGTGCGTGCGTGCGTGCGTGCGTGCGTGCGTGCGTGCGTGCGGCGGCGCCCGTGTGGTGTGTGTGTGTGTGTGTGTGTGTGTGTGTGTGTGTGTGTGTTCTAGTGTGCATGTATGCTTTCTTTTTTTAGGCTAATATGAATTGTTACTGTTTTGTTATAATCAGTTCTGTATTGTGTACTAATCTTTGTGTGTTACCATCCTTAGTCCGTGAAGGGACAAGAGCCACAAGGGAAAAAACATCTTTAGCTGTTACCCTTGGGAATAAAGATTCTCTCTTCTTTCTCTCTCTCTCTCTCTCTCTCTCTCTCTCCTCTCTCTCTCTCTCTCTCTCTCGTTACTGTTATAATCAGTTGACTGTGGTTACTACTGGATAAATAAGAAGTGATTTGTTGTAAGGAATTTCAGACACGCATTTGAATCCGATGTCATGCCACTCTTGTTGATGATAGTTTTTACCATTTTGAAACGTCTGCTGTGCTGTGCACTCCCAGTCCTTCACTCCATCCATAAAATTCTGCTTCATGTTCTGAGTGTCACAGCTGTATCAGATCATGATTTGAGACATCATACCGTGCAGAACACCTGGTGGTGTGGTAATTCCCCTGGCAGTGCTTTCACGTTTAGGTCCTCCTTAAGCGTAATCATTGGTCGCCCTTCCAAGTGTGCTGTTTCAAGGTTAGAAGTCCTCTGTGTGAACTCAGGAAATGCTGCGCTGTTTGTTTGCCTTGCCCTGACAGAGCAGACACGAGGATAATCTGATTCCTCCCCCCCCCCCACTCCCCCCCCCCCCCCCCCCCCCTCAATAATACCATGTTTGCATTGGAATGTAGGAGATCATATGCTGAGACGAGGGTGAAACTGATCCTAGGAGAACTATACAATATTTCAATCCAGCTCAGACTTCTTTGCGGTGCCCTGCTGTTCGTTTATCGGGGTTGTTCATATTGCCTTGTTTCGTCCTGTGAATCTTCATGCCGTGTTTGATGAAGGCTTATATCTTACTTGCCAATTAGCAATACAGACAGAAAGAAAGTGACGACATATTTAGCAGTTAATTTACGTAAGAACAGTTAAATGTGATTTACACTAGTGAATTTTAAATCACTGCAAAAAATTATCATGGCGAAAAATGTCCAGAATGTTTGTTTAAAGCACTATGCATGATGTTCATTGAAGATGAACAGCCTGCAACACAGGCATACCAGCTGATTAGAAATATAACCACCTTGAATCTACTTATTTCACATATCACCAGCACATCTAGTTGTTACACATATCACCAGCACATCTAGTTGTTACACATATCATCAGCACATCTACTTGTTACACATATCACCAGCACATCTAGTTGTTACATATATCACCAGCATATCTAGTTGCTACACATATCACCAGCACATCTGGTTGTTACACATATCACTAGCCTATCTTCTGTGCACTGCAACAGTTCTAACAACAAATATAGTAACATTGGGACAATAATGATAAAAATAGAAACAACAGTAAGAATTCTTCGCAGGAAAGTGAATGTTCGTCAAAGGCACCATGTCAGTGGAAGGGCCCTGTGTAATGGGTTTTGCCTTTCTGCAGTACAAGTGTTCATTGTGTTACCATGTATCATTTTCTCTTGTGTTGTAGTTGTATTTTAGATTTAATAACAGCAAAAATAGGCCTGAATAAACTTTTTTTCAGTTTCACATGTGTAATTTTTATGTCTATGTATTTAGCTAGTAGCTGTCTGTCTGTCTGTCTGTCTGTCTAGAGGAGGACCACGTGTGTCATGTACTGAAAAAAAGAGACACAAGAACTACAGCCTGTGCAGAGAAGAGCGGCTGGCTTTGCCTCGAGCGATTATAACAGAACCTCCAGCGTCAACAACATGCTACATGCTGATGCAGCGGCTGGAATGACCAATACTGCAGAAAAGGAGACAAGTCGCCCGCCTGAATACGCTGAATACTCCATCAAGAGGCAGAAGCAAGTTGCCAGCACCTGAAGCCTCTCCAAACACGACCCAGGAGGGCCCGTTATCAACAGCTCACCAGAATTCATCGTCATTCAGACCAGTGAAGCGTTTGCGGGACAGGAACTGTCTTTCCCAAGGTATGAAACGGGCACCTTCAATAGATGCTTCCAAAGCAAGGGCATCTAATGTCCTCGAGGTCTAACCCCCTGACACCTTATTTCATTTGTTCCCTGTGTTCTTCGCCCCGTATCGTAACTATAATTGTCGAGACATTGTGGTTATTATTGTTTCAAAGTAATACCACAGAGAATACCGTTATATTGTTCACCTTTTCCTCGACGTCGCTTTCGACTCTACACTCGAGATGATGCAAATCGCCCACGACCCTTACAGTTTACACTGGCTTTACGGAGCGTTTTACAGTGTTTATCCCTCTTCCCATAATGCAGGTCGTACAACATCCACACTCATCACAGTGTACTCAAGAGTTTATACCAATGATGCTGGTCGCCTACAACCCACACTGAATGCGCAGCCATATCCGATTACCGCCCTTTAACGTATGACGCAACTGATTACTCCTATCCCGTTTGATGAATCTACAGCAAAATAACTTCACAGAGAGCCAGTTAGGTTTCGGGTATATACCTAAAATTTCATAGAACATGTTTTAAAAGTTCTAGAAAGATGATCATTGTATTGGGTCTCTGCGTCGTAGGCAGCTACTCAGGAAGAGCGACAGAAGTTGGTATATATCTGTTAGGTTGGCCTACTATGGATAAGCCGTGACTACAATCCAATAGTGGTGAAGACACCGTTAATCTATAAGTGGTGTATGGACCATCACCTTCAAAGCCTGATCAGTCTCACGCAGGATACGAAAGTCGACTCAAAGCACGCACAACAGATAGAACTGTCCACACGACAACATTCAGTGGATCCTTCATGCCGCCAGTGAAGGTTTACTAGAGGTACATAAACACTCGTTTTCTATCATGACTTCCTCCACTAGTTCTCTTTCCACTTTTTTAAACAGTCTTTGCTACGTCATTTTTTCCGCAGTGGAAGAACTTTCTGCCCGATGAAAATCATGGCTTCGTAAATCGTGGGAAGCAATGGAAGATGAGAATATTTTCTGGATAAATGTTCCGAGTATGATGAACTTAGATCGTATATTGTTAGAGCTGTTAATACACAGTTTCTTTCTTAATATTCAAGACATTTACTGAATGTGTACAGCTAGCAATAGAGAGCATTTTCAGAGTAGTCCACGCTACTTTCAGCCAGAAGTGGCCGAGTATATGTCTAACCGTTTACAATAAATGAGTTTTGGCTTCTTTGCAATTTTTGTGAACACATATTGTGTTCACTGTCATCAGCCTTCAATGACTTGTTGATTTCGTTGCTTTTGTTCAGTGCCTATAACTGTTTTTACGGGGCAGAAATCCTTAGTCTCACATCGCCACGGGCTCACTACCGACACGTCAACTCTAATTTAAGTTCTTGATAAGGGAGAATAAGCTGGTAACCAGTCCCCGCTGTGGTTCGAGCAGACGACCACTCAGCTGAGTGAGGCAGTTACTACTGGTCGCCTTATTTGAGGTGGCGACAAAGCACTGTTCTCTCCCCTGTGTCCACAGTCCAGTCCTGATAACACCAAGCCACCCGGCAGGAAAAACTCCAGGGACAGCTTGACAGCAAGTCTTCCGAGAAGAAAACGCCACCTGAGACGAGTGTTTTGACGTTGAACTCCTTACAATCTGTGGGGGCCGGACAGCATCCAGGTCATGACTCCATGACCCGGGATGCCCTTCTGTTGCTCATCCCCCCCCCTCCCTCCCCTCCCCTCCCATATCGGCGCCGCAATTTCTGGATGGTTGGGCGTCTCAGGGTGTTGCCTTTTTAGGCGGATATCATACCCAAATCGCTAAGAGGCATCTGTTCTAAGTTGGGACATTTTTAACTATATGAAGTTTACTTTTGCTCCTTCTCGACCGGATCCAGCTGGAACAATTTTCAGTTGTCTTTGCCATTACCTTCAGGGTTACCTCAGCTTACCAGAAATCCCGAGCTGTTTCGCTTAATCATAAACTGATGAACCAACAGTCCCCTTTGCTTTAACTTATGTGGCCAGGACTTTAGCTTGAAGCGAGATTTCTTCAAGCTGCTGGCTAGACTGGCATACGTCTGTCTTCTACATGTGAGCTTGCTTCATTCTACTTTCATATGGCGCAGTGAGTTCACTCAGAATCATCTGTGTTAATGAATCTGAGTGGAGTACAATATCCAGTTTCATGTCAAACTTCCTGATGACATGCTGTTTTGTTTCCTGAGTCCCTGTAGTTCGTCCTAATCACACCAAGCAACCCGAGAAGTAACGGTGCGTTCTGAACGGGAGGTTTGGGTCTTTTGGGTCTTCAGGATGCAGTCGGTCCGTCTGTCGGCGATCTCCATAGAGTTGTGCAACACTATGTAGGCTACACTGATACATCCAGAATGACGGCACGTTAAGATGAGCAGCCAGACTGCTTTTTTTTTTTTTTAGGCTGGATGGTCTGTATAGCAGGATTTATATTCACATTGTCCGACTGCAAAAACGTTGCTGTACCGCTGAGCCCAACCGCGTATTTCACTCCCACCCCCACTCTCCACCCCCGAAAAAAAAATAAAAGGAAAACGAGAAAGAAAAAGGAAAACAAGACCAGTAGGTCAAAGCGTGTTGTGATTTGTTTGTTCCTTCGTTTGTCGGCCCAGTAATTCTGTTCTCGCTCTTCGATTTCTGGGTGCCGTCACCCGACTTTGACAGCAGTTCGCATTGTCCGACTACAAACATGGTATGCCGCTGAGCCCAACCATGCACCCCACCCCAGGAGCCTCGGGAGGAAACTTGAAAGAACCTCGCGTGCACGGCCCGCCGCAAGGGGTCCAGCCATACACACGCTCCTTTATCTATACACTCCAGTCGATTTGATGAATGATTCACACGGCTTCCTACACAAGTCAGGCTAGGAACAGTTTGTCGCTAACAGGACGTGAAATCTCCCACATTCACGTCGTTAGCAGTGGTGATGGGTATTCAACGTGTACGGTCAAAAAGGCGTTCATCAGGAAAGCTATTACGGGTGTATCAACTGTTGATTGTGGTTAACATGATGATGTTTTTGTATACTTGGGTGCGTCTCTACATGTCGACACCTCACGAATCTCAGACAAGAGTTTCTTCGATTTGGGCAGCAGAAGAGAAAAGTTCACGAACCTCCAACGAGAAGCAGAATTCCCACCACGTTACAGTTTCATCTTCAAGAAAGACCAACTCGCTTAGTCCCGTGGAAGAAATTTCCAGCAAGGATTTGGCCAAGTTTAAAGTGCTGAATGTGACTGAAGTGAATACGTTCATGCTGTTACTGGATGCCTTCACTATGGCCATGAAGCAAGCTGAAATACCTTTCTTCCTCTACGGGGGCACTCTGCTGGGCTCATGGCGGCACCATGGCCTAGTTCCCTGGGATGATGACGTGGATGTTATCCTTCCATCTGCTCTCAGATCTGTCGCAGAGCAAGCTCTTAGAGATCTAGCACCCGTGTTGTCAGTAATGACGGGGACACGAATGAAGCTTTACTCCGAGCAGTTCAGCTCCACTTGGCTCGGATGGTGCTGGCCCTTTTTAGATATTAATTTTTACGTGGAGAATGCTACTCATATTTGGGACTTGGACTCCAGACATTTCGAGTTCATTTACAACAAGGATGATGTGTTTCCGCTCACCCGAAGGCCGTTTCAGGGTCGACTTTTGCCTGCTCCCAGGAACACTCTGTCGGTACTCCGCCAAAACTACGACGTGGACGTGTGTAAGACGAACCGGTATAGCCACAAGTATGAAAAGCGCATCAGTAGGAAACACAGGGCTGAAGCAAGGTGTGACACGCTCAAGCGTTTCTTTCCCTTTGTGGTGAGGGCACCAACACCACGGCATGAGGACGGATGTCTGGAAACTCTGCAGAAGAATGGCACCACTCTTAACTGCTGTTTTTTGGACCGCACGTTAAAAGAATGCTGAGACGCTTTCTTGGTTTGAATTAACCAGGTATTCAAAAGACTTACTTATTTATTCATTCATGTATCTATTTTGACATTTTGAACTTAAAAGAAATTGATAATAACAAATTACTTGGGTACTGAGTAAAAGTTTTCTATGAAAAAGTATAGTATGGATTTTCCCCGTCACAACCCATACTAATCAGTGACAACGCAATCTCTAGCATTTGAAAAACTGTTATTCTCTTTCACGTTCATCTAAACTGTGACTGAGTTTGCTGAAAATCCATGAAGCAATTTGAGACTTGTTACCGATACCCAGACCGATTCCCTGGATGCAAGCTGTATACATGGGTTGCATTGTGAGACACAATCCCGTGATCAGATCTTTTGATTGAATCTTCTGGCATCCAGAATCTTTGTCCACGGCTATGCAAGTTTGATTGCAGATACCTTAATTTTTGCTCTCTCTCTCTCTCTCTCTCTCTCTGGATTTGATTTTTGTAATTATTCATAAGCTAGTCCGCTTTCAAAAAGTGTTCGTTATAAGCATAGATGTAAGAGTGTTAAGTCGTTGTAGTTAACGTTTGCGGGATACTTGGACGAAGTTATAGCTATAATTTAAAATTCATTATAGGACTGTCAGAATCTAGACAGACTATATGAGCAGCAAAAGTGGTTGAATATGGTAGATGCTGTTATCGATCCACTTGGGCTGTCAAGGGACCTCTCCACGTAGCTTATACCGTAACAATGTTTACTGAAAGCAGAGTCATTGATTGTATATCTAGAAACTGTGTGCATGTAATTTCCTCTCCTCTGTGGCTGTCGATGATTCTGCTGTTTCCCCACTTTGTATATTTCTTTATCATCGTTCTTTCTTCGTCTTGTTTCTTTGTTTTATCTCTACCTCTATGACATGTTCGCCAGTTGCTCTGGATGACATGCCAGCTCCTACCAGTACCTCTGCAGGTATATCAATGCCTCTTTTAGTACAACTCGTATTCACACCTGCAAATTCTGTACTAGATTTTTTCCCTTGTCTATCGCTCTGTTCAGTTCTGTTTTTGTTTTCCATCTGAATATCCTTTACTTTCATTCACTGTGTATATTTTCCATTCTCGTATGTTTGTTCAAAGAAATATTTAACTTTTTTTTATGCTAAAATCTATTACATGCTATTTTTTTTTTTTCTGCATTTGTGGACAATTCCCCTGCCTGTGTTATGGAAACCCTGTTTACACTTTGACGTGCAAGATTGTTTTTTTTAATTCTGGCAGCAAGTTCGTTAAGATTGGATACAAAGTCCAAAATGGACACTATTCCATTCTGCTGTATTATTTGTCCACACGGGGCTTTTTAATGTGTGTGTGTGTGTGTGTGTGTGTGTGTGTGTGTGTGTGTGTGTGTGTGTGTGTGCGCGCGAGCGCGCGCGCTGTGTGTGGTGTGCGTGTGTGGCATTTGTATGTTTTTTATCACTTTTTTTTTTTAAAGGTTTTCTTAAAATCTGGAGGTGAGAAGTCAAGGGGGACCTCTGATGCTGTCAGCACAGTCTACTTTTCTTGGTCTTAAAGATGTCAACGATTTAGTCACCATGGCAATTTCCATTGTTGTTGTTTGTTTGTTTCAACATACATTTTTGTCATGATATGATTTGTTCAGGATGTGATGTGCTTTCTTTCTGTACGAGTTTGATAGTCTTGAAAATATATGTCGTCGGCTGGGCTCTATGAAATGAAGACTATAAACTATTTGAAATACATGTGTGTATGTGTGTGTGTGTGTGTGTGTGTGTGTGTGAGAGAGAGAGAGAGAGAGAGAGAGAGAGAGAGAGAGAGAGAGAGAGAGAGAGAGAGAGCAGTTTGCATAAACTGAAGCATTTTTTTAAACATCACCTGAGTGGGCCAGCTGGTGGATTTGAGCAATAATACATTGTCAGCATTGTATTTGGAAAATAAACCCGAAAAAAAAAACACAAACACTCACACCACCTGAAAAAAAAAACCCAGTGTGCACACATACTCAATTGCGCGTGTGCACACACGCACGCACGCACCACACATACGCATGCACACACACACACACAACCAAAATAGAGGCACACACACACAACCACACACAGAGGCACGCATGCTCGCGCGCACACACACACATGCTTATTATTACATACTCATTTTTGGTATATATCAGTCACAAATGCTGTCCCTACCATCCTCCCTTTAACAAAGTGTTTATCTGGCTATGTCGAACAATGTCAAATTTATCCGGCTAGATGCTGAAATAGGCTTTTCGTCCCTCAGAGAGAGAGAGAGAGGAGAGAGAGAGAGAGAGAGAGAGAGAGAGAGAGAGAGAGAGAATACATATGTGTGAATTATAAAGGTTACTAGTGAACTGACGATTCATGAACACTCTCTAAATTTCAACACACCACAGAAACCGACACAGACACACAGACCATTAAAAACGCTTTTCACTGGGTTCAGGATAAGAGGGCTGACACGTCCACTTTCTTTTCACGCACCTACTGGGACACATAGACATGAAAACAGAACACGGTAACTGAAGGCGACATCTCTGCCATTCAATACATGTTCAATGAAACGAAACAGCACATTCCTTCCAACCTCCAGGGCGTAAAGTTATGATCCATGACCCATGATGAGGAGGTTGTTTTCGCAAACCTCATGATAGAAAAAAAATATTGTGAGATTGTTTGGCTCTGGTCGGCTTTCTCCAGAGTTGTGGTCCCCCACACACACACACAATGTGTGTATTAAGTGGTTCTCGATTTAGATAAAATCCTGAGGACCCCAGGTAATTTTTGGAAAGAGTTTTAAGATGTTCTTTTCTGAGCCTCTTCCTCTTAGCGTATTTTAACAAACGAAGGGTGTTATTTGCCTGTTTTTTTTTTTTCGCTATTAGAGAAAAAAAAAAGGCTGCGGCCACACTACAAGCTATGAGCTGCACATTGAAGAGTGTTGTATGATTATCGGCAAGGTTATTGCTTATACTCTGTAGCGCCTATTATTTATTGCCCAACACTAAAGCACTGGCGTCTGACCTCTCTGATCCGTCTCTTTCTATATGCGACAGGCGATTTCAGTATGTTCTTGTGCCGTCCATGTAGGCCTACAATCTGCATGATCATGGACAATTGGCAACGACAGCAAACTGATGCCATCAACAACTCTACACAACTGTCACACACAACCTCTCACTCTGAGAAAAACAAGAACATCTGAAAATGTTTCTGAACACTATATCACATATATTTTAGTCAAAAGCCGTTTCTTTGACCATCTTTTTCGCTATTTTCCACCTTTATATAGCATTCTGTCCATGATGATGTAAGCGCAATTTCTTGCTCTGTTGGTTTGTCCAGTGCTCACATCAAAAGGACGGGTTATTTGTCCTTTCTTTTTCGTGAAAGCAAGATGTAAAACGACCAACCGCTTAACCATTTTACCATTAAACTTGCACATCCGTTTTCTCTCCTAAGAGGAGACATCGGATGATCGAACAGTATAGCTGCCTGCGCTCGTTTTGTGAACCAGACGTGAATGACGGCAAGTAGCACTCGGGCAACAAACTCAAGCTAGCTGTAGTCACTTGTTTCACTTTTAGCAAGGCGTCACTGCGTGCGGACTATTCCATACATGTGCTGCACCAGATCTACTAATTTTCAAGACCACACTGTGCACGATTGGAAGCTGATGGATAAATGAATAATTGAGAGGAGGGTTTCATAGCCACGACACGGCACATCTGCCCACATACACTGGTCAGACCTTACATCGTCTGTGCCATTATCATCATTGTATGTGCTTGTGGTGAGAGTATATGTGTGTGCATGTGTGTGTGCATGGGTGGATGGGCACGGGCTCCTGTGTGTATGTGTGTGCCAGTGTGTGTGTGTGTGCTCCTGCATGCACGTATAAGCGGATGTCTCTGTGTGAATATGTATGTACATGTGTTTGTGTATACTGATTTGTATGAATGTGCATGTGTGTGTGTGTGCCTGTGCAAGCACTCACACATGTGTGCATGTGTGTGTGTGTGTGCACATGCATGTGTGTGTGCAAGAGCGATTTTTTCCAGCTTGTGACTGATAAAATGGACGGCCACATTCAGCTTCTCGATCACAAGTCAAATCAAATCAAATCAATCAAATCTGCAGTCACTATTCGAGTGGCTATATGAGCTTCAAGCAGGCATGCAGCTTGCAAACTGCTTTCAGTCACAACTATTAGCGCAGCTAAATTGCTTTCAGCGCAATTCTTGTTCAATGCTGAAGCATCAATAGTCCAAAATGCAGCTGGCAGTGTGGCAACAGATAAAATCTTCAATCTTGTACCTCTCTGACTCTCCCTCCCCTTTCAAATAATAAACGTCTGTTGACGGTAATTACTCACACTGAAAAATCACTTTACAGGTTTTTTTTTTTTTTAAACAGTTCTGCCACAACACGGGCACGATATACAGACATTAAAAGCCATGGAGCTTGATTTAGATCCATGCTCAAGTAGATGCCTCCCAATCCCACCTCCCATCCCCAGAGGAAAATGCATGCCACATCACCAGCCGCAGCCTTTCTCTTCTGCCACATATACAAATCAACATGCAGAGGAAACAAATCTACACCCAGACTATTTGAGCACAGGTGATTTTCATGGACAGATATTCACAGATCTGTTAAAAACATGAAAATGGTGTCTATGAAATTCAACTTAAAATGATCTTGTTCGAAATGGGAGGTTATAAGCATTCATCCCATAATTTCATGAAGAACATTACACCAGTTGAGGTGTCTGTATTGCATAAGGCTTCTGTGCTCATGAAGCAGACTGAAAGTGCAGCAAAATTCAGCCAAAAATCAAATTTGCACTGTGCACTGAAATGGGTGGTAGAAAAACTGCATCATACGTAAGGGTTAAGGGAAAGCAAACAAGCTTATGACTTGGTTTAAAATTCTGCAATGAAATGGTAAAAAAAAACAAAAAAAAACCCCAAAAAGATTGGAAAAGAAACTGGTTTGAGAGGGAGGCAGACAGTGCCATTAAAAAAAAAAAGTAAGAATACTTGCTTTCCAGTCTGACCGGTGCGTTGATGTTTAACTCCTAATGCACACACAGATACAATAACAAATGAAAAGAAAAAGGATATCATACAGGAGAGGATGTTTCTTTCATGTTTACTTTTTGATCAGCCCACCATCTCAAGCTGAAAACGCACACACACAGACCCACACAATTCATACTTCACAAACCAAGCCCACACAAACATCAGGCACCATCCATTTTTTAAAACAAATTTAATACAACAAAATAAGCCGCTTGATTCCAAACACAACGAAATAATAGTTCATATGATTAATGGCGTCACCGTGTCTGCATGCTGCTTCACCGCTGAAAAGATGGACTGGTCTTGAGCGTACCCTGTGCAGAATGAACATCTGAAAGACAACTGCTTAAGAAAACGTCCAAAAGAATTCTTGCCCTCCTTTCATGAAATGTAATCTAAACAGTGTTGTTGACCAACTCCATTAGTCTTGAGGCACTTTGTTTTTCCTTTGTCCAGCACCAAGTAACTAACATTCAAAGGATTTTCGATTCAGATTGAATTACACTCCCTTTCTATCGTAAGAAGTCAACAAACTGGTCATATGGTTGTACACTGTGCAAAAGCTATGGTATAAAACGATTAGAAGGGGGACAAAGGCACAGAGTTCCCTATCTGCCACCCCCACCCCACCCCCAAACTTTCCGCTGTTACCACTGTAGTCTAGTGAGAGGAAATACATGCAGGCCAATTTTTTTTTTTCTTTTTCATTTTTTTTTTTCCTTCTTTTTTATACAAACCTTGAATTAGCTTTTTGTTTATTGTTATCATGCACCCGCAATTGTCAACCATCAATTGTTTACTTGTTACTTGCCAATGTTCATAAACTATGATCAACAAAAAGGACATATAAATGAAACACCATCGTATGTGTATGTTGAGTTTGCCGAGTCTGACTGACTGCTGACTTTGGAATCAAACATCACTCCTTTCCCCTTAAATGTCCTGTACCCATAAGTGTTATCATAGTGTCAGTCTTCTAGAGTTTGAGAAGTCCCCCCCCCCCCCCCCCCCCCTCCCCTATTCCTTGTGATGGTTATTCATGTCAGCCATATTAGCTGAGGTGCGCACTGATGTTTGACCGCATTCATACTAAGATGGACATTGACTGCTAACCTCATGATCACTTAGAACACACTCTCACATATATGCACAGCAGTTCCCTAAATGTCCCTTGTACTGCTAAATGTAATGTAAAAGGATATTTATAGAGCGCTTTACCTCGTGAGAGCCCAAAGCGCATATTACAGGAACACGGTAAAATACTATAAGGTTTTATTTTTCTCTTACATTTATGGCGTTACATTTTGAAAATGCATGTCCATGTCACAAACCTTACCAACAAATGTTCAACAGGGCTCTCGATTCAATGTACTTGTCAGGGATAGGCTCACCCTTTCTAAGACAGTATAAAGGAACTTTTTACCCGTACCTCAGTGTTTAAAGTGCACCAAGATTTAAAAAGGTTCCCCCCCATCCTTCCCCCTGTTTTCAAGTCAATCTTTCAAAAGTTGAGCTGGATGTAGATTTTCAGTCACATCTCTCTCTCTCTCTCTCTCTCTCGCACACACACACATCCACACACATGCAGAGGAGGTGCATACACACACACACACATAGAGGAAAAGAGAGACAGCGAGATGGGAGGACAACTGAAATTCTTCTTCTTCTTTTTTTTTTTTTTTAAACAAAAATGACTTTTCATGAATACAGCGTTTAGACTGATCAAAGGTTTTGAGACAGCATAACTACAGATTGGAAAGACAACACTATGTGATTTAATGAATAAACACTGCAGTGGCCGACAGCTTCTTCATGGTGCATAAGACCGGCCCTTGGAAATTTCAGGATCCTTAGTCAGTTAAACGGTTCCTATCATATCTTACTCCTTTACTGACATGGACCTCAAATTGGCATCAAAATATAAATAGTGCCGCAAAGCCTTGTTGTCAAGACAAAGCCAAGGATACTCAGAAGGCCACACAGTCCAAACTGCGGTGACTCTGACTTAATGATTTCTGTAGAAGGATCCGGTTCTTCATATTTCCTTTTAAGAATGGCAGAGAGTCTGATCCGCAAGTCAAGAGAACAGGTCAGCATTTCTGACAAAGCATAAGATACTATTTCAGCAGGAGCCATGTCACTGACATGCGCTCTGATAATGGTCCAGTCAAATACTTCAATATAAAAGGTCTTTGGCGTTTTGATACAGATTGCACATCTATTGTGGGTCGTCTGCTAGCAAGGTGCTGCAGAAGGTGAAGTCCGGGGGCAAAAGGAAAACCTATACGACTCGGTTTCAAACTTTTAATGCTGCCTTACATACAAAGTCATTCACACAAGCTCTGATGATGATAAAGGGCGAGCACATACACAAACGACACGACTTGTGATGAAGGGTGAGTGTCACAAGGTCCAAAATCTTTCAGAGGGCATTGTCCAGTCAAAATGTGTGACATAAGCACATCTGTTCGTGACATGGGAGCCCTGGTCAGTGCGATGCCCTTTCCCCAAATGTAACAGTTGTTGTTGTGCCAGTGTGTAATGACTTTACCCAAACTGTGGTCAGTGTTACTGTTGTATAATGATTGCCTTCACCCTGATCAAAACAAATATTATTGTAACAATGTATGACACCTTACTCCTAATTGTATCAAGTATTATTGTAACAATATCACCTAAAACTTAATCATAACAAGCACTATTGTAACAACACTACTTTCTTAATGCTAATTGTAACAAAGTATTATTGCAACAATGTATAATGCCTCTACCCTAAATGTAACCACTGACCACATACACAGTTCAGTCTGGGAACAAGTTGTCCTTACTTTAAGGCCCTCAGGAAGTTCACTGTAATCTCATCATCATCCCCAGCTGTAGCACAAAGTTTACTGTAATCTCATCATCATCTCCAACTGTAGCACAAAGTTCACTGTAATCTCATCATCATCACCCCAAGTGCAGCACAATCTTTTGGCACAATTGGGAGGGCTGATTTTCACCACACCCAACAGCTGAGAAGCATTAAAGTTTATGAACTGCAGCAAACTGAGAGGCTTAAAACAGAGATGGCACTCTCTTCAGTGCCAGAAAGTGTAATGCCATGTCAACTGACTAACAGCCTTGACACCTGTGCATGGCTCTTTCAGATTTGTTACCACACGGTGAAAAACAAACAAAACCAAAACAGTCCTGTTAAAGACACAAACAACAAAGACGACTGTCTATATCATCACACAATTCATAACACAATATCGATCTTTATAGAGTGTCACTTTGATGATACGCTCCATGCAGGTCGCCCATGACCCATACAGTTGACATAGATGTGTTTACCGTTTATCAAACACTCATTGGAGTCCTCTGAAGTTTTTGCCTTAAACAATGAAGCCAGTTGCCCATGACCTTTACTCAAAGCACTGCCACATCCAATAACGTCTGTTCAATGTATGGGTCATCCACATCCTGCATTTTCGGAAATGGACTGTTCAAATGATGCAGCCAATTACTTCTTTCCCCTTTGACATACACACACACACACACACCAAAATCAGCTGAGAAATAGCAATCTGGGTTTTTGACAAATATCTCAAATTTCATTAGAAAATTTTAAAAAGTTCAAGAGATAAAAAATGAGTTTTATCCTGTTTCTGGATTGTGAGCGACCCAGAAAGCATTGCAAAGGTCAAAAGATGACACTGGGAGGTGACGGAGCCAGGCATTTCCCTTCATTCACCACCTGTAGTTTGCCAACAGATGAGTACAAAATGATTGGAAAGCATAATAATGTTACCATTGAAAAAAAAATCCCATTATGGACAAAAGACATTGCAGGCTGGACAGTTTGTGTTCATTCTGGACAATGCCTACAGTCCCACTCCCTAGTCGTCAGGTTACATCTAGAAGCTGGCACATAGTCAATTACTAAAAGGAAAAAAAAAAAAAAATTTTCTGAAGCAAAGACAGAAGAACGAGCCACTAACCAATTAACACAGAAGAAAGGCAAACAAACAAACAAACAAGAGCAAGACTGATGTGGATACAATCTGTCCTGAAAGAACCCCTCACTCACCCACACCCCACCCTGGCATCCTATGAATGGAAACAGGATGCTAAAGGGAATCTTATGATCATCATTTCCTGCACCATGCTCTTAGCACAGCTGGGAAGATTAACTTTCAGCGAAACTGGACAGCTGGTAGGTACCAAAGTTCAAGTGCAGAAAAAAAGAGGCTAAATACAGAGTTGGCAATCTCTCTTCTGCCCCTCCCCATGAATCTAACGCTAAGAATCTGTTGTGATGGTACCCATGTGCCACTAAACAGTTTAATCAGGTGAAACTGTCCTATGTGGTATGTAACATCAGCAACCATTCATTTTCATGCTAATATTTCCAGCCCAATGAACCATGAAGGCAGCACCCGGTTGAAGACAGGTCCAAGAGGAAACACCATCAGAACCAAGCTGAGGATGCAAAAAATAAGTTCCTCAAACATAAAACACAGTCACACGATCCCTGAAATAGTCAACTGCACCATTCAGCTCCAAAGAACAGGCAGCGCGAGGCGGTGCTGGGAACACCAGCCATCCCACTTCATCCAGCACATCCACCTGTAATTCATCCAGAATTAAAATGCTGACCCAGTTTAAACATTTGAAATCCAACCAAGTCTTTAAACATCTGGAAATCCAGCAAAGTCACTTATCCTCTTAGTAGCAGACCATGATTCCCTAAGATGTGTATGAAGAGACCACCCTGAATAAATCTGTCATGAAAAGACTTCTTTTTCGGCCAACTAGCTCCCCTGCAACAGAAACTTGACTTGGCAAGACAGGAAACTAGTCAACATCTGTCCTTAAATTGCAGGAAATGTGTGCTTAGAAATTCTTCCCTCTTTCTGGAACAAAGACAGACTTCTACAGAAACACAGACCTTCAAATGCATGCCAAACAGCAGGGTTAGGTAGGAATCATTTTAAAGTCTTTTCCATAAACAGACATGCTTCGTTCTGTGTAAAAATGAAAGTTATTTCCCTTTAACTATTCCCTTGAATTGTTCTGTTGAAATGCTGAGAACAAGTGAAATATCCAAACAAAAACAAATAAGTGTTTTTGCAGTTGGTCCATAAATGTTCTGTGGGGGAGTGAAAGAGTACTTTCCAGCCGGAATCTGACAATCACTGCTGGATTTCAACAGACAATCCATTGCCGACATTGTTCCTTGTCTGGTTTTCATTGGGAGACTGACAAATCCTGTCTGCCAATATTCCAATTTCAAACCCATTATCCACATTCCCACTACAGACAATGTATCAACCCCGGACCAGCAATGACAAGGAAATGAATCATATGAATCATACAAAGACTGAAATGAGGGCAGAATATTAATCATTGACCCATGATAAGACCCAGAACTCATGAATCCACCACCAGTGATGGGTATTAAAGCTAAGGCAACGATATTCCAAAATGTTCCATTATTCAGGTGATTCACTAGTGTTCTACTCTGATCAAGAAGACTGACAGAAGACTTTCCATCTCTTGCTTTCACCTTTTGTGCCCTCTTGGAGGCATTAACACCATCTGCTCATCCGACTCGTCCATACACAATCACACTCTGGTTATGCTGTCACTGTTAGAGCATCAACAGTCAACAAGGAACTATCAATGTCAGTTTGGCAAAGGTCACCCTCCAGGATGAACTGCACTGTTGTGGGGTCCAGTAATGCCTGTATGCAAATCACCTACCAACAACAATAACTGCACAGAGGTAAACCGAGACTGGAAGACGCTTTCAAGTAGAGTTCCTGACCATGCCTTTCCTATAACTGTGCTCACACCAGATATCACTTAATTTCAGACTTTGAAAACTGACTGAACATTACTGTTACTTCAACTATGGACTATTCGCAAGAAATCTATGGTCCTCCTGGTTGAAATTGCCAAAGAACAGGTCAAACATGTCCTCAACCATATGGGCAAACATATTCTCTCTCACACACTACTCCACCACACACACACACACACACACACACACACACACACAGAGTCCACAAGCACACCTACAAACAGATAGGAACATGTCCTTACATATGCACAGTTTTGGCTCTCGACTACCTGAATCAATCTTCCCAAAATCTGACAATGTCTATATAAGCAGACACTGGCCTGGATAGGCTTCAGTGGTGTATATATATATATATATATTTACACACATACATACATACACATGCATATATATACACACATACATATGTATACACAGTGCAAAGAAAAGATCACGTCGCCATAGGGACTGATCTGCTGACTTGATACAAGTCTGATAATTCAAACACAAACAAACATACGACACTGACAAATTGTGCACACAGCATCATCCAAAGGTTGTAAACATATGTTATTAAGAAGAAAAAAAAAGAAGTAAATGCATATTAAAACCGACTTATGTCAATTTTAATAAACAGGACATTTCCATAGCAGCACACAAGCAGTGTGGTCTCTTTTAAGAACATAAAAAAAAAAAAAAAACATGTCGGTTTTAAACTGAAAAATGAAAGAAAAAAATCAAACCAACTGAGAAATAGAACAAAATTCTAGTTCTGTGAGGTATCTCCAACACGTATGACAATGCAATGAATATCTGACCAAAAAAACCCATGTTTCTGAACGAAAAGAAACAGTTGCTAAAGTGTATTGCATGTTTCAGGACTGCTTGAACAACAAAATACAGAAAAATGGGCAAGAAAAATAAGAATATGGCTCAATTCAACTTTAACTGCTTGAAAAGTAGTTCTGACCTGCTGCAACTTGGTATACATCTGATCAGTTCTGTTAGGTAAGTACTGTTATGAAAGAGAATTTTGTTTTTAAACTGAACTTTCATCTCCATACCACACAACTCTGTTCCTTGTGATACCTGTAACTAAACTATCATTTAAAGATGTTGAGCAATGGGTTTCATAGCTGCCAACCTTCTAGGTCAAACTTTGGGAACCATGGGATGATGGGGATGTGCATAGAGTGGAAAGATGGCATAGAGTGGAAAGATGGCATAGAGTGGAAAGATGGCAGTTTGGCTTTTGGCTGGAACATTTCCAACCCCTTCACGTTTCAAATGACTAATGTGGTTAATAAAGAAAATACATTTTCCATACCTGTTATTTCCAACATTCACGTAACATCATTTGATCTTTGTTCTGCAACAATTTATCATCCTTATTAAAAAATGACAGCTCAAACACAATTCTAATCAAATTTTCAACATATGGATTTCCCCCCCCAAAATTAGAAACAATTTCTGATTCAGGTAAATTCCAGAAAGATTTGGTAGGGTTGAAAGCTATGGTGCTCCAAGGTAAGTAAATTGTGGTGAGCTTTTTTTGAATCATCAACAGGTACATCTGGTCTTTGTTGAATCAGTCCTCTACATGCACATCAACCACACACCTGCACATGTGAGAGCATAGCACATGTCAGCAATTTATAATCTGCACATTACTACATATAACTATTGCTGTCTTTCAACCTTCTCATCTGACTTTGATTTCTTGACTTTAAAAGCATTCTTTTTTCTTTTATTCTTGTTTTTTGCTGCCCCATCTTCTGTGCCATTTCAGTGGCATTACACCCACACCGCTAATTTCGAACCCCTATCCACACCCACAGCCAAGCCCAGCCACCCACAGCCTCAGTACTGGCAATCCACAGGGAGCAGTCAATGTCAAGTACTCTAGAGGCAACCCCCAGAAAAGACACTGCACTGCTGCCAAGTTACTTCAGTGGTCTTCAGTGGTACCTGTTCTGATCCAACATACGCAGGACACCACTTCTTAAGCACCATACTGACGACAATAATAGCTTAGTAAAGAAGCTGGCGTGAGCGAGCTCTCCCCCAGGTGGGCACCACTACGTCTGTCCAACAACAGCCCCCATGAACTTGCCAATACTGGCGACCCCAACGGCAACGGAATCAAACCAAGATGGTAGATGTGGAGCGGACATCGACACAGAGGTCACTATGAGAGCAGGGCATGAGGGGCCAGAGTTTTTAATACCGATTGACGAGAATGAGGATGATGAAGATGATGCTGTAGATTTCCATTTCAGTCTGAGATTGCATGACAGGGCTGTACTCTATGCTTCCTTTCGTAATATATCCCAGTGTTAACCAGGCCGAGAGATTCAAATACCTACAGTGTTGGTCAGGAAATTTGAGCAACATTCTCAGAGATACATCCATTTAGTGGATGAAGCTCGACTGTGTGGTTCCAGTCTTCCCACCTGAGCTTGTAGCAAACACAACTCTGGGTAGGAGCCTGTCGGAGCAGGAAAATCTCATAGGCTCTCATGGGAATTGAATCCACGACCTCCCAGCTGGGAATCAGTGACACTAACCACTTCGCCACGGTAGCTGGTTTTAAAAGCATTTCTAGTTATTGGTGACCATGGAACTCATTTGGAGTTGGAAAATAAATGTTTAAAACAGAAAAAAAAAGAAGCATCAGTTTTGTTATTTCACAGATCATGTGCAAAAGTCATCCTTAGTCTTGCGTAGCACCTAATGTACACTTGTAAACATTACTTTACCAACCTAACAATTTGTACACGAAGTAAACATCTATTTCTATCAATTCTTTTAAACCTTTTTACACAGACCTGAGACACATAATACAGACAGAAACACGTGGTTCTAACATTAGACCTGAGACACATAATACAGACAGAAACACATGGTTCTAACATTAACACCAAAATCTCTTCCTACATCATCAATTCTGTACCTTTCTTACACTTTTCCCTCCCCTTCCTCCGTCTCTCTACACATATAGTATACTGTCAACAACGTTCAGTCCTACTGTGCATGAGAACAGAACAACCTTGCACCTCAGATTCAATGTATATATGACCCTCCTCCCCTTTATGCCCCTCCATTCCTCAATCAATCAAGACATTCACAGTACACATACTTAAATGAGTAAGTACAGACACAACCATGGAATACTCATAGACAACATTTTGAGACAGGTTACAAACTTTTCATTACTGGACAGTTTGGCAATGTGGCTTGAAAGATCAATAAATCAAGTCACATGAAATTCATAAGCATGTAAATAAAAACAAAAGTGAAAAAAAAAACACACACATTGAAGTATAAATCATAGCACACACACACACACACATAATGCAAAAATGAAAAAAAAGAAAAAGACAGAGATGTAAAAGTGAACCTTCAAACACATGATATATTTTTCTTTCTAAATATGAACACTTTCAAGCGAACTGACAATACAAAGAGAACTCTTAACGCCATCACCTTTCTTAACACTGTCATGGACAGTGAAGGATGCAACATCCCAAGGACATTCAGCACTACCCCACCACTCTAAACTTTGCTACTGAAGTGAGGAAGGGGAAGGAGGGGTGAAGAGTACCAAGCTATATGCATCCTGCAATGAGTGGAATGCCAGCCTGGATCTTTTTCAACCAAAACAAAGCACTAAGTCTGGTGATCAAAAAAAAAAAAAAAAAAAAAAAAATCAGGTTTTGGGATGTTTTAATTCTGCAGTTCCTCTTCTTAAGGTGGCAACCAAGCATGATACATACTGTACCTGTCGTTCTCAGAAAATGTCTTTTTACATACTTTCCATGAGAAATGTCTCACAGGACAACTAACGAGTTCACAAATCCAAAGGAACCTCCACTAATGGTCCATCTGTATCACTTTCTCCTCACAAGGACTGAACATTCTGTGACAGATCCTTTCTCTGAAACTGTGATGCTGTTTGTGACCTCTGTAGAGAGTAACCTCTCACTATTCTTACTAACCACTGACCTATTCATAATCTAAACCATCTTTCTGTGTGTGTGTGTGTGTGTGTGTGTGTGTGTGTGTGTGTGTGTGTGTGTGTGTGAGTGTATGTGTGCGTGCATGTATGTGTGTATACACGAGTGCTAATTGACTGCCTGCATCAGCTTCTAAACAACCCAATTCTTAATTACCTAGAACCCTTCCAGCTTCCAACAGTCACTTCAACAATTTTTTCTTCTGCTGAATGTGATCCCACACAGCTAATTGAAACTTTTTCTTTTACTGTATGCAACAACACCTTGTGAGGAGTGTATAAATGGGATTCTGTCATTTTTCCATTTATAAACGAGACCACACAGCATGAGAAATTGTCAGCATTAACACCATTCTCACATTTTGTGAACCACCAATCAATCTTTATCCGTGTACAAGGCATGAAACTAAAGCAAAGCAAAAATGGCAAATATTTTGGAAAAACAGGGTGTATATGGGGGTAGGATGTGAGCTTTCATCTCTTAAAAAAATTGTAACAGCATGGTGGGGAGAGGGGGAGGAGAGAGAAGAAGGAAAGGGGGGGGGGGGGGGGGGCGCCGGGGCACAGGGAGGGAGATGCCTTACTATAACAAAGTGTTTCTTGCCTTTCACACCTGACTACTCAGTTTGTTGCAAAGAGCTTTCACTGTAACATAGTTTCTCATTTACAAGGCGATTATTTCCCTTCAAAATCTGACTATGATGCCTTGTATCAGGAAAGGCCCTACCAACAGCCAAATCAGTACTGGCAACAAACTTCCTAGGCCACCTGATGCATCATATGGAATCCAACACACAATAGGCATAGGAAATATGCAGACTTTTATTAAGACCAACAATGATCCTGGGCAAAATTTGACTATGAAGCACTCTTAGTTTGACTCATCACTGGAAGTGATCGCAACACTTATCTAGTCATTGTCAATCATACTGTCAATCTATTAGCACTGTATATATGATGTAGGATTCAATCAGGCAACTGGAAAGAAAGTACAAACAGAAAAGCAGATTTTGTGAAGGAAGTCTTAAGAAACAAAGTTCAAAATGAGGTTACGGTAATCTGTCCCTGAGAGTTAAAGTAAACAAAATGGCCAATCATGGCTGAACTGTCAGCTAGAAATGGAACCAGCAATTTCTACTTGTTTAGGCTCATCCCCTTGAGTCTAAGGGCACAATACCATTGGGCCTAAATACAAGTTTCACATTATGACTATTTGCTGTATATTTTGACACAATCAATTATCAATTTCGGTCAATGGATCTTTGCCTCGACGTCATTTAGAGGTTAGTTTTGTATGCATGAAAGTTGTGAACCCAATTTTCTGAGATGCCTTACCTATGAAAAAAAAATACATGATTTCAGAATCACGAGATGCACACTTTTAACTTAAGTGCACCCCATATGCTGAAAATTACCTTATACTTCTCTAAACAGTTTGCGAACAGATTGTCTTCTTGAAACGACTGTAGTTGTGGCACTGTTTGCCCAAGGTGAAAGCAGTTCGCACTTAAACATCTTAAAATATATTTACTATTGAATCATTTAAAAAAAAGAAAAAAAAAAAAAAGAACACTGAAAAATTGTAAAAGCTGACTTCAGACTTATGCCTCAGTGGACATAAATGCAGCCCATCATGACAAAGGGTACATCAAGATGCAGACACAATTTTGCACAACATACTCAGAAAAAGCACTCACTTTTTTCTTTCTTTCTTTTTTTTTAAAATGGGGCTCATCTAAATATTCTCTTAAAACATCAGCTTCCATCACCTCCTTCCTCACAATCAATCTATTGCTAAAACCTTCTCAACCCCAAATGTTAAAGCCATCAGCATGATGGGAAGGAGAAAAGGATTTATTACCAGCCAGAGTGTTTTCAACCTCTTCACTCTCTTGCATCACAACAGCAGCAGCTGGGAGCTGCTTCATGCATGGCTACATTTCATAGCAGGGCTGCCCAGAAGTGTGAGACAGGCATTTTCTTCAAACTGCTCTGACTGTGTTTCATCACTTGGAGAAGCTCGAAAATCAACGTGGGAATCCCAGCTTTGGTGCAATAAGATGTTGGAATTATTTTTGGAGTCTGATGTCTGTTCCGTTCATGGAAAGGGAAAGATATAATAAACAACTAGTAAATGAACTTGAATGAATCTAATACTGACAGCTTTATTGTCTGTTACCGCATTCAATGAAAATGATTGACTACATGAAGGAAAAACTGCATTAGACATACAAGAAGTGCACAAAAATATGCATGAAGATGAGTTGGATATCAATACAGGTGATCAATGAAATGAAAAGCTGGATGAAAGTGATCCCAATAAGACTGCTGCTTGCCAGGCTGCAAAACACATGGCAACCTGCAAAATGGTGGTTGCCTGCTGCTGATTGGTCAGACACTTAAAGTGAGATACTGCTACATGCTTCAATTTTTCCCTCCATTTATTTTTGTTTTTGTTATGCATTTTCTGTTTAAGTACCGATCGATGAAACTAAATGGTGCAAAACAAACTGTAAAGAACACACCTAGCCCCCTTCCATTACCTGTGTTTCATAGTGACAGTGTGACTGTGCTGTTTGACTGTGATTGTATGTGCTGATCCTCACATCAGAACGGCCCTAGCTTCAACTTGACACCACCAACATGCATGTGCATGGCATAACTACGGGTATGCATGCTGTGGTGTCACTGTCATCACAGAATATGACATGTTTGGTGACAAGCAACAGTCACACAATCCTTCACACAAACAAACAAAATATAGCGCAAGTATATTACAGGGTGGTGTGAATTCACCCACCAAATTTCATAATCTGGGAAATTTATTAAAATTGGTAGCACAATATGAATCTTGAACACCCTTTCTTATTTCTGAGAGTAAAGCTAAAAGAATCTGAATCTAAGGTTGTCTTACTTTGAAGAATTTGAACGGAAGTGGTTTAAATCTTTTAAAACAAGCTTTATTGGCTGCCAAGCTGAAAGACAGTGAATACTGAATTTAATATAAGAGCCCACATTTCTTTAAAAAATAAAAAGGTTAACCACCAACTAATAAACTTCATAGTCTAAAACTTTATTGTGAAGAGACCTACAGTCTGTCATATATATATATGAGAGAGAGAGAGAGAGAGAGAGAGAGAGAGAGAGAGAGAGAGAGAGAGCGAGCGAGCGAGAACGTGTATGTGTTGCTTTTGTATTTTACTCCCCCCCCCCCCAACTCATTAAAATTCAGTTTTTATTCATCATTATTTGAAAGCGGCCAATTTGACATGTAATATACCTTTAGTTGTAATACAGGTGAATGAACTCAAAAGACTGAAAAACAAGAAATGCAATAGTCACTCGGGAAGATTCCATTGTTAGACACACCGTTTCCATTTCAAAGAGAAATGTCCTGGGTGCCACTCACTGCAAGAAGCACAGAACTGGGAATAACGATCATTAGATGAGCGACAATGTTATCAAAGATCAGTCACTTACACAGAAATGTGAACAATACCATTAGAAACAACCACATACTGAGTTCCTTCAAAAATTTTAATCACTTATGCAGAGATGTGAACAATACCATTAGAAACAACCACATACTGAGTCCTTTCAAAAATTTTAATCACTTATGCAGAGATGCAAACATCAAGAACCACATAGAATGCAAGCTTCAAATACAATCTCATGAAAATTTTCAGGAAAAGAAAAGGGCTGAGTATGTAATTCTTTTGTTTTTGTGATGGCAGATTGATTTCTGTACTATCATCGGTCTGCAAGAAGTAGAGTTAAAAAAAAAACAACCAAAAAACCCAACTAGGAATAGTCACAAAAAGGGGAAGGGAGGGAAAGGTGGGGGGGGGGGGGGGGGGGGGGAATGAGAAATTCTCCACTTTGGGCAAAACACATTGCAACCAGCCTTCAGTTATATGTCATGCTTTACACAAACACTTATTCAACATCTTGTGGCACCGTTTCTTGTTGAATTCACACATTATTGTACATGTAAAATGCTTATATACACTAATACAGTCTTTTTCATATGTCAGCTTACATCTGCTGCATTGCTTTACTGTGTTTAATGTGAGGACTGTCTTTTCCCTGCATCTTGTCACCAAGATGTTAATAAAGTTTGAATATTAGTGTTAGCGTACTGCAAAAAAACAAGTGGACAAATGAATCACAAGATAAAACACGACACGTTTTGACCTCTTAGGTCTTCTCAGGCGAGATACCAAATGATCAGGACAACGAAAATGAACGAGCAATCACTTACCTTCATCCACTTCAGTGCAAGATAGGCATTGATTCAACGCCTTTCTTATGTTGAAGTGGATGAAGACAAGTGATTGCTTGTTCATTTTCTTTGTCCTGATCATTTTGTATCTCGCCTGCGAAGACCTAAGAGGTCGAAACGTGTCGTGTTTTGTCTTGTGATTCGTTTGTCCATGTTTTTTAGGCGTTACGCTAACACTAATATCTGTAATTTGTTTAGATTTCCACCTGCAGTTGCCTCACTTTGCAACTAGATCTAACCATGATGATTCTGCCTTCTTCAGCCTGGTTTGGGTTAGGTCATTACAATTGTGTGACTACTCAAGTGTATATGCATATGTCAGATAGTCAGCACAATTGCCATATTTGCTATCCTACTGCTGCTAATTAACTATTGTGTACTCTACATATTTTATACACACATGCTTCAACAAAATGTTTGTCAGTCTGTTGGCATATATTTCTCTGCATCTTATGTAAACTTGGTCTCTGAAATCATGTGGTTTACATCAATATGCAGACAAATGATCCATGTTCAATAATTCATGGATAGAATTGGTAAATACTGGGTGCAAATTGTTCTTAACTACATCATAGGGATTGAGAATAGTGTTGTGAACCCGGACTTAGGTAGTTTTAACACTCTCTGCAGCAACCAGTGTAGGGGCAGACTTACTGACAGAGCTACAGTGAGGCCAATATAGTGGGGCCTCTGTCTCCTCACCACCACCTGTGGACACTACTTTTGTTCTGGAAGACACTTCTTTCAGTTGACAAATGCTGATGCCAACTCTCTTCACTCTAACTGTCACACAACCCATCGTCAGTATTCTGCAGCACTCTTTCCACAGTGATGCTGACTGTTAGGTGACCTCATGTCCTGTGTTGTGAGAATGATTCTGGAGCCAGCTGGACAACAGACACTAAATTCCCAGCTCTCGCACTTCCAACCTGAGTTGGTCTTGAAACATTTCATGGTTTGTTTTGTTCAGCATCAGTTATATATAAAATAAGAAAAACAGTATCCAGTTTTTCGCACATTTCTTGTGTTGTTTTCAGAGGGTGCATGCCGCCCTGACAGAGTGTTCGTTTATATGACTAAATATATAGTGTGCTCTGAATATTATTAGACCTGAGTAAGAATACAAGAGCCAGTGAATATAGGTTTTACCTGAAAACAGTTTCATGCCTGAAGCTGAAACTGGTCTACGAAGGAATCAAACAAACAGGGAAAATGTATTACATGTCAGCCTATGCAGTTCTCAGTATGAAGCGAACATTCTAACTCTGATCTGCATGCAACAGTTTCTGTCATCTTTTCCCAAAACTATCATCAAACCACAATTTAGGGAATATAGTTGTGAAATTCTTGGCATTCCTTTTTTTTTTTCAGTCTAAATTTGGATATATGAGAACATTCTAGAACAGAGAAAATACTTAAAAATTCAAAAGTGTTGACAGCTATGACACTGAAAGCTCTATCACTGATGGAAGGAGGCAGATACGAGGTAAAAAGCAACACACATTTGTGTGTAGAGTTGACGACCACTCTTTGTTCCTTTGGGGAGCTTCTTCACCTCATGTGAACCAGGACTAGTTACATCCTGTGACATTTACAGGACTGCAAACAGTCACTTTCAGGATTTTACATTGTTTGTTTCACATGTTTTTATTTTTATACGCTGATAATGTGGTAATCTTAGTTGAATCTCCAGCTTCATTGCAACTGGATACCATGCGTGCTTCCTGTATCCGGAGTAATCTGAAATTAAATGTGGAAAGTAAGGTTGTAGCTTGTTAGTGTTTTCAAAAGGTAAGACCAGGAAACTGCTATAGGTTTTTTAAAAACAATATGTTCGAGGTGAGACAATTTTTTCTATACCTCGGTTTGACATATAATAATAATGCGAGCTGCCACAGGAAAAATTGTATGAACAAACATCAAGGGGACCATTAATACAGACAACTGATGTTACCTTTCACACTTTTGCGTGAGCCAATTTCAAGTAATCCTGGGTAAAATTCATCAGTCAATCTCCAATAATCCCATGAGTTGATCAGACAAAGCATTTTTGTACGAGTCAATTTCAATTAATCCAACACAGTCAAGTCAAACAGGTTGAAAATGCCACATTTTCACCGAAGCCAGTCTAACTAATCCCAAACGAGTCCAAAAGAAATAGCTCTTTTGCCAATCCCGACTAATTCCAAATCTTGTCTCCAGCTGGAGTAGCGCTTCAGTAAAAGCCAGTCTCAACTTATCCCTATGCGAGTTCAATAGCTAGTCCATTATGAGTCTGCATTTCCCAAATCTCTCCCTGATCCCATATTTTGTTGCATCCTCAGTTCTAAATGATTAAATCACTGAAATTTTCTAATGTACTTAGTTTATACACATTGCTTCACTTTTTTGCCTTGTATTAATGCAATAACAGAACATGTCAGCACAAACTGACAGGGCTCAAGCAAGTAAGCATACAAATTCTCTTTGCTTGTAACTCTGTGAATGTGTGCATCGATGTAAGCAAAATCAAAACCATGTATGTACATGTGCCTGACTGCATGTGCATGCCATGAAAACTGACCAGACATCACAATCATGTATCATCCTTCACTTCACGTCACCATTTTCATATAGCAACATGGAAAAATATGAGTTTCATTTTCAATGAAGTGTGTGTGTAACTGTATAAACTCAAGATCTGCTGGTCACTTATTCATGAATGCCATGTACCCCATGTACAGAACATACACGTCATTCATGCTGTACATATCATAATTCCTTTTGTTTTGAGCACAGCTGCACAACACTGTCCACACCTTTCACAAGAAAAGAAAAACATGCATGTTCTTTACATAAATTACAAGATCCAAAACCAGCACAAGCGTCAGGTCAGACTCCACACTAATCAAATCAAAACAAAAACAGATAAACATGCATCCACTTCATACTCCCAATGTACCTTTCTAATATTAGCAAATTGTCATGACACACAAGAACGATCAAGTTCAATAATTTCATTTAACTGAAAATGAACTCACAACACATAAGACGATATTCCCATGGCAGCACCAATATTGCGTAAACTCATTCAGACAATAGGTAACTCAAAACATCTTAAAATATCACACACACACACACACACACACACACACACGCCACACACACAAACACACACAGTGTCCTGGCTACAATGTACAAGTAAATTTCCAGGTGTATCAAGAATTTGAATCAGATGACTTGAGGTCACACAATTAACCATTTCAGTTTTTGTTTTGCTAACTAACAATTGAAAAAGATCTCCCTGTGTCACTCTTCACACATATTTCAGTGAAACAGGGTACAGTTTTACAAAGGTCTATCACTGTGTAGTGTAATGACATATTGCACATGAGAAAAAATTTGTTAAACAGCCATGTTATCTAGTTTTTACTAACCACCGAGAAAACACTTTGACCTTTTTGCTTCATAAATATACAACTGATTCTGCAGTTTCTCTCTTCTTGATCATCTACAGGGATGGGTGCTGGTAGAAGAGTCATACTGCTAACACTTCGTTCATTTAACATGAATTATTATAAAGGACAGGTTTTGTCCTTTTGTAATAAAGGAAAAATCGCTTTCATTTATGCATGTCCCTGTCAGATCAATCAACAATATCAACCTTAATCAAGGACACATGTATACTATCAAAACAAAGTGACTGAAATTCAAAACAAAACATTTCTCCAACCTCACCCACTGCCTCTTCCCACACACACACTCTTCCCACACACACAAACTCTTTCATAATTCTCCCATACACACCAGTACACTGAAATACACCAAATTACACACCTTCCCACACACACACACTCTTTCATAATTCTCCTATACAAAACACCAGTACACTGAAATACACCAAATTACACACCTTCCCCCCCACACACACTCTTTCATAATTCTCCTATACAAAACACCAGTACACTGAAATACACCACATTACACTGTCCAGCCACTCCACCACACTCTGCCTTGCCCTCCTCATACATAGATACATACAAAAAAATTTCAGCCCTTTCCGTTGTCGATGATGAACACAAGTTTCTGCCCCAAACTGCTCTACACATCCCTGACCTAGTACTGTCCCTGACTGTAGCCGCCATATCCCTGACCCGGCTGGCCTGGCATGGGCGGGGGACCCCCTTGCCCCTGGCTTCCCATCTGCCCCTGAGGTCCCATACTGGACATCTGTGGTCCTCCAGGGCCCATAGTGCCAGGCCCTGCCATTGGCTGGGACATCTGTGCCCCCATAGGGCCCTGCGGGCGAGGGTAGGGGCTGTAACGCTGCTGGGGCTGCTGAGATCCCTGTAACAGAAACATCCCAAGTCATCAACACCTCTGGTTGAAAAAACTCCCAGATGGAGCTGACAGTCAGTGAGAAGGATCAGACACCCTGCAGGAGAGGCTTTCTTTCCTAATACAATACAAACGTCAGTCATGAAGCATCTTTCTATTATTGGGAATAAAAACTTTGCAATGATACAAAATGTTTATAAACATCACTGAGGGACAATTTCAAATAAACCAGAAGGCTGAAGCCTTTTTTGAAAATTTCAAGCTTACAATGGGTGAGAAACATAATTTGTAAGAAAGTGTGCACATACACATCTGTATTTTGCGAGAGAGAGAGAGAGAGAGAGAGAGAGAGAGAGAGAGAGAGAGAGAGAGAGAGAGAGAGAGAGAGAGAGACAGACAGACAGAAAGGTGGGTGGGTGGGTTGTCAATCATTCATTATAGACCATAACTCCTCATGACAGGGATGGGCTGACTATGGAAAATTAAGAACCATCGTAGATATAAATATAAACATAGGAAACTGCAATGATGAACATACCGTAGTCATGATTTTAAAGACTTTGTGTAGCCACAACAACTCTTTAGTGCAAGACATCAGTGAAAAGTAGATCATTGTCAACATAATGAATATTACACAGGAAGACAAACTCATCTCTAACAGACTAAGACCACTCATGTAAACTGAAATATGAACAGAAATTTCTGTTATTCCTAGTACAAATCTTGTCACTGCTTATCCTATATGTCTGTCCATGAGCAGACAGACAGACAGAGACAGACAGATAGACAGACAGATACAGGTAAAGAGATTGGCATCTGTAGGTGAGGACAGCAGAAAATGAGTGAGAAACAAGAAAGAAACATAAAGAAAACAATAGCAAATGGTATATGAGACATTAACAAAAGGTTGTATGCAAAACAAGGCATTGTAATGAACAAATAAACACTTTTCAAAACAGCTTGCTATGCTTTTCTGAAAGCTTATTACATATAGTATATACATGCCAACTGAAAAAGTAGTTTGCACAATCATTTTGGAATTGTCTTTACTGAAAGTGTATGAACATGAATGTGTCACTCAGAATAGATTAACCTAACAAAAGTTTAAAAAATCATTACATCTGTCCAAATCTTCCTTTCATCTCTCTAACATTTACAGTGGCATATCATGTTCTCATAACCATGCTAAAATGAAACAACCATTTAGAGTTTTGATAATTTTTTTGTCCACTATGTGTGCTCTATGTTCCCCACAACATGCTTGCAATGTCATTTATTAGGAAAACAAAAGGACATCAAGCAGTAAATACACATGAAACTGAATTTTGTTTATTCCCAAGCATAACATTCGTATTACAGATAAATACCAGTTCACAAATTACACTAAAAATCATGTCCGTCAGGATATCAGCTCAAGGGGACATGACATTTTACAACTTGCTGTCAACAAATTTTTCTATCATATGGGGGGATACAGTGAGTGGCCCTCCTTAATACAAAAAATTAAAAGGCTGATAGATTTGAAACACACACGACACAGACACACAGTTCTTTTGAAAGGATAAAATGTTTGTGCCACCTCTTCCTGTAACAGCTTGTAGCTTTCCCACTTGCGGAGCTCACATAACTAACCACCATAGTCTTGACATAAGACAATGGTTTCTGACATAAATTGAATAATCCATTTTAACATCCACTCACACCTTTCTGTTGCTTAACATCCACATACAACTCACCTGTTGCTGCTGCTGCTGAGAGGACTGCTGCTGCTGTTGCTGCTGCTGCTGTGATGCTCCTTGACTATTGTACGAGCTGTATGGACTCTGCACACCCTGTCCATAAGATGACTGTCCACCTGGGAAGGAGGAGGGCACCTGGGGAGGGACCCCACCCCCAGGAGCACCGGAAGATGGCCCCCCTTGTCCCTGGGGTCCACTGGAGGGTGAAAAGGCCTGTTGGCTGTTGTACTGCTGCTGGGGGTACTGCCCCTGAGCCGGCTGCTGGGCAAATTGTGAGCCTGGCAGGACAGAAGATGCAGAGGCTACTTATGTGTGCTATCATTACAACACCACACAGTGATAATTCTTACGCATAAATGTGCGCCTCTGACGCATAAACTTCCCTGGAACACTGGAATTCAATGCGTCACAAAAGTGTACCAAAATTTACCGTGACGCACTGATTTTCTCCTGTACGCATTACAGCTGTGAGTAGTGCATGAGGCGAAAGGGCTTTCATCCTATCCGCCACGATCGAAGTTAACAATGTAAATTTCCTTGACGTTTTAGAACATTCTGAATTGATGAACACCTTCCGCTTGAGAACTCTTCTCTACTGAAAACCAACGAGTCGTCAAAATAGACTAGGCCTATCCAGTACATGATTGGACCACAAGATTCAGCTAAGTGGGAAAAGCATGGGTGATAATCCAGCGAATGGCACAAAAGTCGAACGATCTATGCAACATGACCATTTTGGATAATCAAAATGGCACCGTTCTGGACGTATAAATGTGTTACTCACAGAGCAAGAATGGCCAGTCTACAGTTTCATCGCAGGTTCCACCGGGCTTCTGATGATCATTGCATGGCGACTGGAATTTGGTCATACCATAAAATATTTCAACATTGATGGAAATGGCTCGCTTACTGGAAATTCTGTGATGCTAATTGAAGAGGACACCCCACAAATATGGGGAGTTTTTCTTATACTCCCTGTTTGGCTAGTATACTTACCTTGTCAAACCATAGCATTCAACGGCAGTTAGTCAGCTCTGCCAGGCCGAAGATTTTTGTGGCTAATGCAGTAATAAGACAGTAATAAGACAGTCAAGTGAAGCCCCCCCCTACTTCCGCCATGCGCAGAACGCCGAAGTGCGCTTGTTTACCTCATTCTCCTGAGGCCGCACTAAGTAAGATGTGTTGAGGGCACCTGCCCTCTCAATCACCAGGATCTCATTTCCCCTCCATCACAGGTTGCACCGCATGGCAAACACGGTGGATCTTAAGATGACCACAGAGAAAAAAAGAATGTGGACAAGAAGGCTTGAAAGGGAGACAAAGACAGGAAAGATCCATTAAAGAAGGTAGAGGATAGAAAAGGAAAAAGGTGGTTTACTGTTTGTCAGGGCCCTCTCACCCTTAACCTGACATGGGAGACCCTACCAGGGGCATCACCTCCTACCACGTTGCCCTTAGGCCAGACAGCAACTTGACTTCACAGGCCTAGAAGCATTTTAAAAAACTAGCCTATCATCCAAGTATTGATGCCCCCGCTAACAGAGCCTATGGGATCACTGGACTGCGCAAGCCCTCCGACCATGGCAAGGTTGCAACCCCTGGAGGGGGACAAAAAGCAAAGGCACAAGACAAACTGAAGTCAGTATCTCAGAGCTCTCATGCAGTTTCAACCAGTAATTAACATGAATTTGCTCTCACTGTACTTTTCCCCTTGTTGATGCTGTGTGTGTGTGTGTGTGTGTGTTGTGTGTGTGTGTGTGTGTGTGTATTTATGTGTGTTTCAATGAGTCCAAGTATTTGTGTGCGCGTGTGTCGCTCTGCATTTGCTGAGTTTAAAATAAAAATATGTCCCATGTACGTATGTGTGTATACTTGTGTTGTGTGTGTGTGTGTGTGTTTGTGTGTGTGTGTGTGACATTGTGTTACTGTAAAGTGTTTGTGTCAATGATTGTGTGTGTGAGTGCGAGTGTGTGTGTGTGTGTGGGCGTGTGAGAGAGAGAGAGAGAGAGAGAGAGAGAGAGAGAGAGAGAGAGAGAGAGAGAGAGAGAGAGAGAGGAGAGAGCGAGCGAGCAAGGGTTATGAACATTAGTTATGTATATGATGTTTTACTATTATCATGTTGGAAAAGTGTAATATTTTATTTGCTTCATAAATTTTTTTTGTTCAAGCTCTGTTGACTGGTTTGTGAGTCTGCTAATTCTATTTCACCTTTGGTGGCATTTTCCTTACTGTCAATCGCACAGAAGAATGCAGCATGTATAGAGCCAACATTTGCAGAAAAACCGAAGGGATGGCACTGTATTCTTTCCCCAATCCTGGAGACAAGTCTTGCCACTTGTTTCAATTACAAATCAATTGAAAGCTGATCATTCATGTCTCAGAATGAATTCTGGTGGCACAGGCCAGTTTCAATTACAAATCAATTGAAAGCTGATCATTCATGTCTCAGAATGAATTCTGGTGGCACAGGCCAGTGCTGACAGAGGACTTCTAATGTTCCATGAGATCAAGGAGAGAAAGAGGGGACTGATTCACATTTAGACACTGCCGTGCGACAGCATGGCGCATGAACATGATATGTGATGCACTATTTCAAATTTTCATGTGAAAATATCATGGGCGTGACGACAATCTTGCTCATACACACACAAATATACATATATATGCTTGTTCAGTGAGAAATGTGGAATAACATATAATAATGGTTATGTCTATGGTACAAGCACCAGAAGATGGTGAGACCCATACAACTTTCCCATCCCATCAGACTTCTCCCTTTCACCTGACAATCTTACCTTGAGGGTAAGGTCGACGGTAGGCGCCCATAGGCATACCCCGCCCCATCATCTGACCCCCAGTCTGACCTCCCATCATCTGACCCCCACTCTGCGACATCATGGCTGCTCCCTGTGACGACATCATGCCTTGCTGCTGGGATGTCATCATGCCCTGCTGGGGGTTGGACATCATGGCCTGCTGTTGCGAGGTCATCATCCCCTGCTGCTGGGAGCTCATCATGGGCTGCTGCTGAGAACTCATCATCCCCTGCTGCTGCTGCTGCTGCTGTTGTTGCTGCTGCTGCTGCTGCTGCTGAGGGGAAGGCATCATGGACTGCTGGGACGACATCATGGGTGGTTGCTGCTGAGAGCCTGTGGGCTGTTGCTGGGAGGACATCATCGACTGCTGATTGGACATCAGTGGTTGTTGCTGGGAGGTCATCATGGTCTGTGCTGACTGCGATGTGATCATGGTGGGCTGCTGGGAGGATGAGGGCTGCGACTGGCTGGCCATTGGACTGGGAGAGGACTGCTGTGGCGGGGACATTACCTTTAAGCGAGAATGAACATTTTATTTAAATATGTAAATCAAACAAAACAAAAACATAATTTTACTGCTGCTTCATGTTGCAAAACAAAATCCGTCTGATAATGTAAACATGAGTTTGGCCAATCGATAGAAACATAACAAGCTTAAATTCCTTGGCTTCACTGACAATTTCCCCAAAGAACTCCCAGCCACACACCCCTCAACAAATGATAAAGAAACTAAACAGAAACAAATGAAAGTGCCAAACAAATAAAACCTTTAAACACAATTAACAGAAATACAAATCAAATTTTCCAAGGAAAGCTTTATGTAATTATCTTCAGAAAAATCTTCAACTGTTTCAATACAACAAAAATCCTTTTCATGTCACTTCTCCATAATTTGATGAAAATGACTACAGAAAGGCAGATGTACTTATATTAAAAGCAGTGTGATTTTAAGTTATCATTCGCCTGTTGCTTTAGTCAGGCCAAGTCACATGATGCAACAGGGGTATTGGCGTGCAGCGCTAAACCTGGTCAATTGGACGCTGATGCTTGTTGTGTATTACAAGATAAAGTGTTGTGTGTTCAGTGTGTTGTCTGTTTATCAGAAACTGTGACTGTGTGTTCTGTGCCCTCAATCCTACACATGGCAAATCCGGCGAGTTGAACTTTTGATTTTATCTGAAATATTTCATGCATGAATCCAGACCAGTTTAACAGCATGCTGAAAGAATGAGGTGCTGCTGGGGTTAATGGCTGACTACTCAAAGTTTGGTTTTACTGCGCTATTACAGCCTGAACCAAGATCCTTTTGACTGGGGACTTAAAGCAACCGAGGTTTGCACACGGTACGGATCCCCATTGCCACTGAGCATGGCAGAGAGAGAGAGAGAGAAGAAAGAGAGGAATCTGTGGAAATGGAAAATCCATCTGAGCATAAAGGTGGTGGAACCGAAGAACTGGAAGAAAAACGGGATTAAAAAGTTTGAAATGACAAATATGTTCTCCTGTTTTGAAGAAAAACTGTCAACAATGTCCAGAGACCAGTCTGCAAAGACAAAGGAAATGGACAGAAAATGCGCCTCTGATAACAGCCTGTCTGGCGCCAGAAAAATGTGCTTGCGCTCGGCCTCCCACATGAGTTGGGCTCCGACACAGGCCTAGTTGCTGAAGCAGACGAAATTTCCTCTCTGGCCAACACCAAAAGAGAGCACAGAAATGCAAAAGACAGACCAGTTCAAGCTCAGAAGAAGAAATCATCAATGATAATGATGATCATGACGCTATTTCCATTCCATCCTCTGATGAGGATTTGTACAAAGACATAGAGAATGCACTAGATGAGAGAAAGAACCAACCACAGAAGGGGTTACTACCTCTTTAACAGAGGTAGCAAACAAATGTTTTAAGAAGAAACACAATGAAGAGAAGTTGAAATAAAAATTTGACAAAACTCAAAAGCCCGAAAATTGTGACAACTTCCAGATCCCATCTGTGAACCCTGAGATCTGGAAGAAGCTGCCAATCCATGCCAGAAAGGCAGATATGAAATTTGCTCAGATGCAAATAACCATTGTGAAAGCTGCCACTGCCATTGCGAATACAACGCAGCTCATTCTCAAAGCTGACTGTAAAGGCAAAAGCAAGCTGGATAAAGGGTTGAAAAAAGCTGTCACTGACTCACACTCCGAAGCTCTTCTGTTCCTAGGCCACGCCTCCACCGATATCTCTCACAGACGCAGGCTGGCTTTGCGCCCTTTTCTACACAGACTTGGCAGGCCTCTCCTCAGACACTGTGCCTATCACTAGCTTGCTGTTTAGGGACAATCTGGCTGGCTCGCCCAAAGAAGTGAGGGAAATGAAGAAAACGGGCTGTGGTAACAAGCACCAGCAGCAACAACGCACACAAACGGTACAGAGAGAGACAGGCGTAGTTTTTTAGGCCAAAAAACTAGCGCCAAAAGGGGTGCAGCCCCAAGAAAGGCTTTTACAGAAAGCAGACTCAGAACAAGTACTACTATAACACCAAGAAATAGCGTCTGAGTCACGCATACAAGAAAGGGTGAGACAAGAGCACTCCCACCATCAGTCCTCTCACTCATTGACACTGAAGTACATTCATTCCAAGGGGGCAGAATAAAACAATTTGGTGAAAACTGACCTCAGATCCAGATATTTTGGAAACAGCCAACAGCCTAAAACTGGAATTAAACTGCTCAGTCACAGACATTCCAGTATCTTCTTCTTCTGCGTACGCAGGCTGATACTCCTGCAGAGACTCCCTATATGGACAGGGAAGTACTAATCCCATCTAACCAACAAAGTGAATGGAGTTTTGTGTGCATGATCGTTTTTTTTATCCTGCCATTAAGGCAGCCATACGCCAACTTCGGGGAAGATCCCAGTATTAATTCCCAAACAACCAAGACTAAATGCAAAAGAAAAAGAAATAATTTTGTGAAATTCAGAAATTAGCTCAAAAGGCCTAATTACCATTTGCACTCCAAAGCCCTGTCAATTTGTTTCTCCAGTTTTCACATGGCCCCAAAACAGATGGAAATAACAATGATTCTTAATTTGAAAGAACTTAACAAGTACATCGCATACCACCATTTTAAGATGGACAGCCTACAAACAGCACTGAAACTGATCACCCCAGGCTGTAACATGGCCTCTATAGATCTCAAGAATGCTTACCATTCAGTGCCAGTTCACCAAGAGCACAAAACATTTCTGAGATTTGAATGGGATGGACAACTTTGGCAGTTTGAAGCCCTACCAAACGGCCTGAGACTAGCACCTCGTATATTAACCAAACTTCTCAAACCAGTTTCGGCCACTCTGAGAGATAAGGACACATCTGTATGTCTTTCATTGGCAATTCTCTCCTCATAGCTTTGACATATGTAGCCTGCATGAAGAATGTCACAAAAACTTTGCACACCTTACGCTCACTTGGTTTTACTGTACACCCTAAAAAGTCTGTCTTTGAACCTTCTCATAAAATCCAGTATCTTGGGATGATCACTGACTCATCAGCAATGAAGGTGACCTTGATACCTGACAAGATGCAAGATCTGATTACTTGTGCAAAAGAGAGTTGAAGGCCGCATTCTTTGCACTGCAGTGTTTCCGAAAGAGCTCTGATGACCCAAGAGAATATGGAATAGGTTTTGCAGTAAGGAACAGCCTGCTGAGAACAGAACCTGGCAGCAGCAGCTCAGAGCGACTCCTGACTCTCCGCCTCAA
This sequence comes from Conus canariensis, assembly GCA_033310375.1. Lineage (NCBI taxonomy): Eukaryota > Metazoa > Mollusca > Gastropoda > Neogastropoda > Conidae > Conus > Conus canariensis. The sequence goes on along the minus strand of CM065730.1, from coordinate 16,544,193 downwards.
CACCACCGAAGGCCTTGTCACCCTTGTCAGCGTATATGCTCCGACTCTTGTCCCCCACTCCGGATGCCAAGGATGAGTTCTATGAAAATCTTATATCTACCATAAGGAACATACCCAGCACAGAACAACTTCTTCTCCTGGGCGACTTCAATGCCAAAGTGGGCGCAGACGACTCATGGCCCTCTTGCCTTGGTTCCTTTGGAGTGGGGAAAATGAATGAGAATGGACAGTGACTGCTCGAGTTTGCGCCTTCACGAACTGTGCATCGTTAACTCCTTCTTCAAATTGAAGCCTCGACACAACAGTCTCCTGGAGACACCCACACTCAAAGCATTGGCACCAACTGGATCCGATCCTGGTGAGACGCTCCGGTCAAAAACCATCTCCACACTCTGTCTTACCACAGCGCAAACTGCGACACAGACCACTCCCTGATATGCTGCTGAATCAGGCTGCAACCAGAGAAGTTCCATGGCTCAAAGAAACAAGGGAGTTTCTGTATCGACGTCAGTAAGATATCTCAGTTTGCAGAGGTACTTGAGAGAGAATATGATGCATTACAGCCCAGAGACTCTGCCACAGAGAGATGGGAAACTTTACAAAACACCATGCACCGCACTGCCCTGGCTACCTTTGGGAAGAAAGCGTTGAAGTCTCACGACTGATTTGTGGCCAAATCGTTAGAGATGACTCCCATTATTGAGGCCAAGCGCGCTGGACTTGTTAAGTACAAACGGTAATCTAACGAGAAGAACCTGCAGATCTCAGGGCTGCCAGGAGCAAGGTTAACCTAAATGCCAGGTACTGCGCCAACGAGTACAGGACAGAGCTCAGCGACGAGATACAGACAACCGCTGCAAGAGGCCACATCAGAGGGATGTATGATGGCATCAAGAAGGCACTGGGACCAACGTAGAGCAAGACGGCTCCCCTCAAATCCTCCATGGGGGAAGTAATCAATGGCGTATCAATAGGCTCAAAAACATGATTGTGGACAGACAAAGCAAGCTCTACAAATTGCTGTGCCCGACTTCTGTGGTGTGACTAGGCCAGCACTGTAAGTCTTCACAGCTATGTAATGCCCCACCCACAAAACTTTCTTTCATAGGTTGATTACCACCCCTAATGATTTTTTGTGTGAAGAACATTTCCTTAGAAGCAATGTGGACAACTCATGGACCCCCATGCCCACTTACCTGGATGAAGTTATCAACACATGGGACTAATTAACTATTCTGAAAAGGGCCGAAAGTTCTGCTGCAATGGTTTTGGACAAACAGCTTTAGTGAAAAAGTCCATCAACATTCAACTATGCAGGACAAGAACCAAGGATAAAGTCAGAAATGGTGCAGCCTTACAATGAAACAAGATTATCAACTCCACTAAGTTAGTCCATATTCAAGTCCTGTAAGTCGTTCAAGTACTCTGCATAAAAAACAAAAACCATCCAACCAACAAACAAAAACATTCACACAACTTAAAACAACAAACAATACAACCTTCAATAAACAAAAAAAATTTTTAAATACTGTGCCAATGAAGTACCTGCGGTGGCTGATTTTGTTGCGTTTGTTGCTGTGAACTCTGTCCCATCATTGACTGCTGCTGCCCCATCATGCCTTGCTGCTGTGTTGACTGTGGCGGTGGTTGTTGCTGCTGCTGCTGCTGCTGCTGCTGTTGCTGCTGCTGCTGCTGACCCATCATGCCCTGCTGGTTCTGTCCCATCATGCCCTGCTGATTCTGGCTCATCATACCCTGCTGTCCTATCATCCCCTGCTGATTTTGTTGACCCATCATGCTTTGGTTCTGCCCCATCATGCTTTGCTGGTTCTGTCCCATCATGCCCTGCTGATTTTGCCCCATCATGCCCTGTTGATTCTGTCCCATCATGCTTTGCGGGTTCTGTCCCATCATGCTTGGCTGAGTCTGTCCCATCATGCTTGGCTGATTTTGTCCCATCATGCTTTGCTGATTCTGTCCCAACATGCTTTGCTGATTCTGCCCATCAAGCCCTGCTGGTTCTGCCCAATTATGCTTTGCTGGTTCTGCCCCATCATGCCTTGCTGGGTTTGTCCCAGCATGCCTTGCTGGGTCTGTCCCATCATGCCTTGCTGGTTCTGACCCATCATTCCTTGGCCCATTATGCCTGGCTGCTGGCCCATCATGCCTTGGGGCTGGCCCATCATACTCTGCTGTTGAGGGTTGTAGTTGCCCTGCTGTTGATTGCCCATGCTGTACTGCTGACCACCACCCATACCTGGAAACATCATCTCTTCATAAATTGGTGATTAATTTCAATCTTTGCACTGCCACAAAAGAAAAAAAAATCACTAGCAGCGCCCAACTGACCTTGTTCTAGTCATCATTACACAGCACAGCAGCAAAATCACACTCTGTCAGTGTGGAGAACGTTTAAGGTTTGAGTCTCCCATAACGTTAAGAGTCTAGACAACATGCAGACCTACCCAGGACCCCTGCTTTGATATACCTATACGTTGTAACTTTCTTTTTTTTTTCTGGGATCAGTCCTGACACTGGTTGCAGAGTACATATGCTGGGTAGTCCGTGCTAGGACTGGTTTACAAAATTCCTTGTGTGATAACTGACAATACCTTGCTGACTTTTGTCTCTGTCAGCATAAAAAAAACATAAAATAGTTCTCTGTCACATTCCTAGATTACTACAAACATGCTCTAGTTGAAAATTCTTCAGAAAATGGTTCAAGTACTGATGAACTGAAGAAAATTTGACCTCTCTCAAACTTTCCACTCTTTTCAAAGTTCTCAAACCTTCCATTCTTTAAAAAGATGACTGAGAAAGGTTGTCTGTATACTACTTGAGTGCTACTGATCTCTCAAACACCTCTGTGAAGTCTGCCAGTCAGCATACAGACAAAACCAAAGCACAGAAACAGCTCTATTCAGCGTCACTGACAGTAAGCAACAGCCTGTTTCTGTTGGCTGCAGGGCACACTCCACACTTCCCAAGGTTCAGTCAAAGAACCAATTCTATTTTTCTATGTCTAGCCTCTTTCAAGCACAATATGTCAATACAATCATATATACCAACAACAAAAAAAGTTTGAAGATGACACACAACTACATACTTTTTTTTCCAAGCAATTACTTCTCAATGTATATTCTTAAATTTCAAATCTCAGCAACAAAATCAAGGGACACGAAGTCACGCCCAAGCACAGCCACAGAAGTTTCATGTGGAGTGCTATTTCTGCTTTAACCAAGGCCAACTTCTTATAATTACATATAGATTTCATTCAACAATAAAATGAGTTTACCGAACTGCATCAAGGCAATACTGTAGACACGGCAGGAACTTGTAATCATCCGATCAAAACTGTTTTAATCTGAACTGGTCCCACTACTCAGCTGAATAAAACAATATTGAGTGTTAGATGCAACCTATGGATCATCTCCAAAGACAAGAATCAGTAATGTCAGACTGCATAAGAGAGAAGCCTTCAGAAAATGGGTCACTTTCAGCCATGATTTTGTTCAAAGCAAGGCAGACAACAAGCGGTGTCATTCACAACCTATATGGCCCAAGCAGGAGCCATCCTCAAGCATTTGAACAAACATCTTTCACAACAGGAAAGGCATTCTAACAACAGAAGTCATTGTGGAAATCAAACTATTAACCCCTTGACTGCCGCTATTTTGTATCAGTTTTGTACTTCAAAGTCCTGGAGCAAAATTTGACTTTTTGTGGTAGGTTCACTAATTTGATCAGTGCTCATTTATTTGTGGAGATATCTCTTAGATTTTTGGCATGTTTTCTTCTTATACCCAGGGCTATAATATCTGCAAATAATATTTGATTTTGTTCATTCTGAGTATAATAAATAATCTTATAATTCAACTTTCAAAAAAAAATTATATTTGCAAGCATACAAAACCCCACAGCAGCAAAACAAAACACATACAAACCCAGCAAAAAGTGGTTTTAGTGTTTACTGAACACCTGTGTAAATATTTGGTAGTGAATTTACAACCCACAATTGTTGTTTTACATAATAAATCCATGTATTTCTGGGGTACAGTACAATCCAGGTATCAAGGGACACAATTTTGTTTTCCTAGGTAGGTTCACTAATATGCCCACAGCTCTTTCAATTCTTGACATCTTAGATACTTGGGAAATTTTCTTGTTATATCCTTGGCTACAGCCAGATATCACAATAGTTTGATTTTGTTTGTAATGAGTAGATCAAAAATATATATAATGATGAATGTTTTGTTTGAAAAACAGACACTTTCAGAACATAAACAAAACTATAGCACTAAAACCACAAAAACTGGTGTTAGTATCCTTTGAACTTCAGGACAAACATCTGACAATGCATAAAATGTTTAGCAACTCATATCATAGGGGACACTCCAGTCTGGTAAAACTCGCCCTCTTCCTCTGCCACGCCCCCTCACACTGGACCCTTGCCGTTGTCCTGAATCCCTCCCTTCCTCGACTCCCCTCCCAACCTCTCATGAAAGGAGGGAGGGGGCAGTCGACATGGACGGAATCGGCTCATCACTCTCCGATTCGGCCCCACTTGCGCCGGTATCGCTCGGTTCGAAGTCGGGGATCAGCTTCGTCATCAACACCAATCACCGAAAGCAAAGGGTGGTCTTGATTGTGATCGCTTTCTTCCTCCTCCGAATCGCTTCGTTCTACTTCTCTGAAGTCTTCGTCATAGCTTTCACGGTCTCGGATAACTTCTTGAAGCACTTCAAGAGCTTTAGATCATTTGAAAACGGCACGCGCCTGAACAAACTGTCTGCTCGACTCACCATCTTGAACCGAAAATGACTCAGCCGAACCTTGCCGAAGTATTATCGTCCGAACGGACACGAGCCGGTCAATCGTTGTCGTGAAAGGGAAGAAACCGTCCTTTAGGGTCCCTACAACCGCTTAAACCATTTTTTCTCCTTGCCTCCCTTCTTTAAATCGCCGAATTTTGATGATGAAATTACCTCGAACGGCGTTCGATGTGAGGCACACAGCTTTCCAGAAACCACCTCGAACGTCGTTCGTGCAAGGGCAGTCGACAGGTTACATGTAGGTTAACTCTCTCTCTTGACAAGCATGCACCCGCTAGCGCCCAACCGGAAATCACACTGCCAAAAGGCTGAGCGCCTGCCAGCGCCTGGTAAAACACTTGGCAACAATGGGTGCCGCCATGTTTCTCGTAGAAAAGGAAGTCTCGCGAGAATGTGACTTCCTTCTTCCTGTCGCCATTCACTTCCGTTTGCAAAAAAACGCGAGTCAATATGTGCCGTAGTTCTCGAGTTAGAATTTTTAAAGTTTTGTGGTCGAAATGCTGTTTTTCACCATGGCTAACCTTGATTTCTGCCATTCTATAATGAGATTTAGTAATGAAGATACTGTGATTTGTGGGATTTACGGCATAAGACTTAGTGAAAGTGCTGGGTGATGAAGCTTACAGTGACCTAGATTTCGACTGGGATGAGGTTCCAGATATGATAAACAACGATTCGGAAGAAAGTTCTGAAGAAGAAGATTTTTTCTCTCGAGTAAATGGCTCATGTGACATTCTTCAAACTTATGATATAGCAACATATATATTCATAGGAATTTTTAAAATGATTTTCATTTCACTATTTCCTTTCCTCTCTTTTAAATTAATTTTTAAATGGGTAACCATGTTCAAATTACGGAGTTACCTATCTTGCCGATGGTTTTCGGCGTAACTAAGCTCAGGTAAGTGCATACTGAAGAGGGTTAAACCAACATGACCGCTTTGCATTATTCTTTCATGATTTGACAGCACCCTACTACAGACTACACACATCAGTCACTTGTGCCATAGCTGAGGCTGACCACTTCCATTCATACTTAGCTCAATGATGAAGTAATTGCTCAGATCGTGTACTATTTCACCATATTCAGACATGATTACTACAATGCCACCTAGGTTAACTTGGTTAACCTCTTAGTAGTCAACATCACATATCTCCTGAGAACTCAACAATGCAGTTAAGAAAAAGGTATTAAGAATCCCATGTTAACCTACTCTCAAAACAGTTACACAGGCAAAAATATTTTATAAAAAGGTGATAAGAATCCCATGTCAACCTACTCTCAAAACAGTTACACAGGCAAAAATATTTTTCAAACACATTTTCTACAGTGTCAGCATGCACTTAGAACCAGCATCAAATCTGGCATTCTTCAGCTTTGATGGTTCATGCTTCAGAGCTTATCTGTCGCACTTGAAATCCTCCATCAAACACAATATATAACAAAGATACATTAAACAACCCACCAGTTTGTCCCTGCTGGGCCATCTGTGGTCTAGGATAGCTTGGCCCTGGTGCTCCACTCTGTGGCATAGAGCCCCCTTGGGGATAGCCACTTGTACTCCCACTACCGCTCATAGGGCCACCTGGAGGGAAAAACATTCCTGACAGTTTTGTTATTGTCGCTACCCAGATTTTCTTCAGTTCCCGGCAATAAACAAGATTCCTATAGGAGAGTCAACAACAGAATAACTGCACACAAACATGTCAATGTGTTGGATACGTTCTGCCTGAAAAGCCAGTTTGCAGTCACATAAACCTTTGGTAGTGCTGACAACAAATACAACTGTTATGTATACACACAAATGACTGATCATCAATTGTCGAAAACCAACAACAAAAGAGTAAAGATGGCAAAGTTTTTCCTTCTCACTTCTAACAGATTCAAAGACTTCCGTCCTCCATTATAATAAGATCTGCAGGAATAGTGTGGGTATTCTTGTAAGTGCAGTTCTTTTAATACAGAATGTCTACACAAATCACCAAAAAAAGACAATACGGGACAAACAAAATTTGATGATTTCAACCAACATTCAGTAAACCTTTAAACTGCTGTTCTGCCGAATTCTGCCAGTCCACTAGTACCAATTAACTACCAATCCGCCCCTATTCACTGACTGAGGTGATTCTAATGCCATTCTCATACACATTACTCTAGAAAATTTGAGTGTTAAGAGGCAACTGCTGTTAAAGCAATCGTGGATGCAATTTGAAACGTGCTCGTATCTGAGCCCCCTAAATATTATTTTTCGACTTGTCTTGAGTGTGACTATCAGAGACAGTGAAGGGAGAAGGAGTGCTGCCCATTTAACATGACTATGAATAAGTTAGCCACCCAGGTGTCTCTGAATCAATATCAATTGCTCTGTAAGCAGTGTAATAGCGTACAGGTGTGTCTAGACTTGCTTGGACACTTCAGAAGCACCAAATAACCCAGAAGTGGAGATCTGGCAATGGTATAGCAAGATTCTGGATTTTTTGTTAATCCAGCCTGGACCATGATGGTTGCTTCTAAACATCAACAAATCACAGAAACTTGCAAAGCAAACTACCTCTTCTGCCAGATTTTTACACAAAATTTGGCATGATCTGGACCAGCAGAAGTTGTTTTTCTGAAACAGTATCTGCCTTTGCTTATGTACTCTATAAAACATATTTAGTCCTTCTGTTAAAATACACAAAAACTTTGTTGTGTGTTAAGATATACAAAAAAAGTTTGTTGTCACAAAACCAGATCAGGTTAAAATGCTTCCAATAAACCAGGGAATTCGAAAAAGGAAAAGTCATGCTTATGTTTGGAAATGTAAAGTTTGATCATGTCAAACAAAGCTGTCAACTAGTGTCAATACAATCAACACAACCTACTAATTTCCTCTCTGTGCATTGAGAACACTGCAGTCACAATATAGAAGCTCCTTCAGGAGATCAAAATTTGGACCTTCTTGTTTGTTTGTTTCTGTTTCAGAAAACAACAAAATACAGTGATTGATTTTCACATTTTGAATAGGTTAATTCTAACATTAATAATAACAATGAGGACAATTTCTATAGCATCCATTCTCACAATGTATGCTATTGGGCGATTTACAAGTTTTAAAAATGAATATCTAAAACATATGCAGAACACACACACACACACACATACACACTTCTGCATTTGTGAGGCATTAACATATACATGCACTCACATATGCATGCAGACACACATATGCACACACACGCACACGCTGGCACACAGCGTCACATCCACAGACGCACACACTGTATAACACAGTAAACAGCTCATTTGTACATGAGTAAAGTGTGCAAGTGACAGGTAACAATTTAGTACCATAAAGTTCGGACTATAAGCCGCGACTTTTTTCCCAGTTTTAAACCCTGCGGCTTAAACAATGATGCAGCTTATTTTCAGATTTTTCCGATTTCAGGAGCATCACACCCTCGTCTATTCTTAGCTTCTCTGTAACTCACCATATCGTGTTTACTGTTCATGAATTTTTATTATGCTTTTAACTACGATTTTCTCTGTAATCGTGTCATGGAATCAGTAACCCGTTCAGAAATACAGGAATCGACATAAGTAAAGCCCATTACTGATATCTTTTTTCATCAGTTTGTCTTCTACAAAAATACGATCGCTTCGAACGGCGCAATGTGTGGACCGTTTCCGACCTGTTATCTTGACTAACACCAGCTGATTTACGAACAAAATAACTAAGCATTGGCACGGTATTAAGCGAAATAAAACAATTGAATCGTTTCATTAATGTTCTGGTTTGTTATTGTATGTGCTATCTTACCAAGTGCGTCTTGCAATTCAAAAACGATTAGCGCATTCGACTCAGTCATTGTCAGACCTCGGCTTCATTCCGCCATTGTTGAAATCGTGGACAAGGAGTGAAGGTTTGCATTTGATACCTTCGCTCTGATTGGCTTGCACTTTCGAGTACTCAACCAATTGCTTAGCTTGATACACCAATGAATGCAGGAGAGAACTGCCTTTCTAGCGCATCATTAATATGTTGGTTTTTTTCGGTATTTCTTTTAAGCAATGATGTTGGAAAGACAACACTTGTAAGAAGCCTCATAAAAACTTTGATTCTAATTGATTTAAAACACATCGTACTAAAAAAAAAAACAACAACAAAACTGAAGTAAAGCTGGAAACATGCTCTTGTATTCTGACCTATTTAAACGCCAATGAATGCAATGAACACATTGTATGTGTTGATTTTCGACACTATGTTAACTCAACGCTCGGCCAACTGCCGCCTGCGGCACATCGGACTGTGTTGTATATATCTACGGCTTATAAACCAGTGCGGCTTATTTGTGAAAAAAGTTCAGATTTTAAAATTTTTTTAGTGGGTGCGGCTTATATACAGGTGCGCTCAATAGACCGAACTTTACGGTAATATTTCAGGTGGTATTCTGCAACTGGTGTTTAACAGATAAGTTTTAAGTGCAGACCTGAAAGTCAGGAAGGAAGGGGCATGATGCAGTTAAGGTAGAGAATTCTAGAGTATCACCGCAGAAAATAAGAATGCCCTAGAACTGAGCTGCTTTTGATTATATAAGGGAATTCGAAAAACTCAAATCATCAGAGGAAGAACAGAAGGAACAGGTAGGAATATAGATTTCAAAGAGGTCAGCAAGACAGGCAGGCGCTTCATGGGTGTTTATCTTATAACACAGACAGGCAGACTCGCATTGAATCCTGAGCTCAATTCTGAGCTGGTGTAATTTCTTCAACAGATACAAAGTATGACGTTGTTCTGGCATCTTGTAAATAAGGCGAGTGGTTGGATTTTGAACACGTATTGACTAGAGTACGGCTGCCACTACACCATGGAGAAGAGAGTTACAATATTCTAATCTTGACAGGAAGCAGGAATACACCATCGTTTTCATGGCCAGTGTAAGGAAAGCTCTGGTAGAGCCGATGCAAAAATTTGCAAAGGATGCTTGTTAGATTTTAGCTATGTGGTGTCTCAGGGTGAGATCAGAGTTAAGACAGACGCCAAAGTCATGAATACAAAGCATAAATGAGATGTCAGTGGAGCCTAGGGCTATTGACGGATGAAGAATGAGCTCCTGAACCTGAGAGCATTTTATGAACCGATAGCCTCTGTTTTATCATCATTTAATTTCAGCTATTAGACATCCACCGACTGACATCAGAGACACAATCTTGAAGATTTCTGACGGGACTGCTTGGTTATGTAGCATGTCAGAATGTTCAAGCTGAACGAGAGAGAGAGGTAACGTTGCTTACAGCCCAGCCGACTGAAAAGGGCCATATCAGGGCTGTCACCGCAATAAGTCAACTCTCAAGTCATTAAAAACACATTACCATACACCTTTTAACAACACACAGGAAATTTCATTCAAAATCTTCATTCCGTAAAATCTTAGGTCAAGCGCAAAATATCGATCTCTTTCAGGAATTCATAGATCACATCAGGTGGGACATCTCTGAACAAGGTTTTCACATGGGTGAAACCAGGACAAAATGAAAAGCAGGGGGCCACCTTAGACTCCCTGGCAGGGTCAAGGGGCAGGGTCCCCTGTCTGGGGTCAGGGGGTGAAGCTCCCTGAAGCTGAAAAGCTTCTACTCCTTTGATAAGTAAAATCTAGGCATTTGGAGACACCCTGCTCCATTTTAACATGCAATTCATTGGGACACCATTAAAACTAACATTAATGTTACTGACCTGTATGCAGCGGAGTTCGCTTAATTCAAGAAACATGAGGCAGAAATAATTTTCGTTTACTATAATTTATATTTACCACTTCTGAAACTTACAAAGACAGCTTGTAGTTTGAACTTAAGAAATAGTTTGTGGTGACCAGAATTTGTGCATCTGGTGTTAGAAGAACTTCACTGTATGGAAAACTAGGTTGTTTTTTTTTTTCACTCTAAAACTCGTGTGGTCTTGTTTATTCCAGCAGAAAGTTCAGCCTGCAACCCTGTATTTCTGGGGGAAGGGGTGGGAGTGGCATATGGGTAGGGTGGGGTGGGGGTTACTGGTGCAACAGGTATGTGGTATGACTCATAGATTTATACTGTGATGTTATAAAAAAGACACTTGGATTTAAACCTTGAACCCTACACATGTAGTTCTTGAATGAACATTTGTAATAAACTTACTAGAAATTTTAAAATGGTCAAATTCAGGGCACAAGTAAATTTCTAGTGGAAGCAGAAATGAATAGTCAGGTGAAATGTACAGATATAGTTTTAAGAAATATAGATTGAACAATATTTATTCATTCTGCCTACTAAATTAACCAACTGGTGCTCGTAGGCGTCCTTCAGTCTCGGAAGACTATGGAGTTGCGCTCTAGGTGTCTATTCTGGTACAGCAACGGGTGTGGCTGGCCAGTCCGACGCAGGAATGACAGTCCCTGTGGCAGAGGGCACAGATGAAGTCTGACGCTGGTCAGTCTGCCTGGGCTGCAGCCTTTCTTCTCATTCTCTTTTCCCCGTGCTGCTAAGCGAGTGTCTCTTCGAACTTGGAGAGACCTTTCTGCACAGTCTGTCTCCAGGCTGACCGTTCGAGGGCTGTTGCTTCCCAGTTGTTCTGGTCGATGTTCAAGGCCTTTCGGTCCCTCTTGCACACGTCTTTGAATCGCAGCTGTGGTCTGCCTGTGGGACTTTTTCCCTGCACAAGTTCTCCATAGAAGAGCTCTTTAGGGATCCGTCCATCATCCATGCGCACAACATGGCCGAGCCAGCGCATACGTCTCTGTTTCAGCAGCGTGTACATGCTGGTGCATCCAGCTCTTTCCAGGACAGTGTTGTTTGGGACCTTGTCCTGCCAGGTGATGTTCAGAATGCGTCGGAGGCTATGCAAATGAAAAGCATTGAGCTTTCGCTCTTGTCGGGCACGCAAAGTCCGAGACTCGCTGCCATACAGGAGGGTGCTCATGACACAGGCTCTTAAGATCTGGATCTTTGTGTGCTCGGTCAGCTTGCTTTGTTCCATGCTTTCTTTGTCAGTCTGGTCATGGTGGTGGCTGCCTTGCCGATGCGCCTGTTGAGCTCTGCGTCAAGTGAGAGGGTGTCTGAGATAGTTGAGCCCAGATAAACAAAGTCATGGACGACATCCAGTTCATGGTCATTGATGTTGATGACTGGGGGAGAGTCACCATCTTGTCCAATGACCTGTGTTTTCTTCAAGCTAATGGTAAGCCCAAAGTCTTGGCAGGCATCGCTGAAGTGAGTCATGAGCTGCTGTATGTCCTCGGCTGAGTGGACGGTTACTGCTGCTTCGTCTGCAAAGAGGAAGTCACGCAGGCACTTCAGCTTGACTTTAGTCTTGGCTCAGTCTCAAGAGGTTGAAGAGCTTTCCGTCTGTCCTGGTTCGGAGGTAGATACCTTCAGCTGCAGGAGCAAATGCGTGTTTCAGCATCACAGCAAGGAAGATTCCAAACAGGGTGGGAGCCAGGACGCAACCCTGTTTCACTCCGCTCCGTATGCTGAAGGCAGCTGATGTTGAGCCGTCAAAGACGAGGGTGCCTTTCATGTCTTCGTGGAAGGATCTGATGATGCTGAGAAGTTTGGGTGGACATCCAATCTTGGGGAGAATCTTGAAGAGGCCATCCCTGCTGACCAGATCGAAAGCCTTTGTGAGATCAACTGGTGCTATGTCACACAATAAAGAACCAGAAATCACAAACTGCCCATTCAGAGTTGCCTTCAGCTCGCATTAACTGACAAGATAAAAGCCAAATGAATGTACTTGTATTTGTAAATAGTTAGGTTATTCTTTTAATATTTTTAATTTTTCTTTTTTCTTTTCTTTTTTGAGCATATAACGACAGACCTGTTTACCCATACATTTTCGTCAAATGTTGTTCCCATGATTGGCCAAAATCAGGCGAAGACAAACTTTCAAAAACAAAAACAAAAACAAAGCACAGAGACGATATTCTTGAGTGGTAATTGCGGACTCAACTGGTGGGGGAAATCTGACCAAAGACCAACAACTCTTGTTAACTTCCGCATGCCAATTGACCGTCAGGCTGCATCAAGTTTTGACAACATGCCTGGAAACATCTAAAAACTCAGCGCGAGACCACGAGTTTATGCCAAAGTATGCTGATAAATCAGGTTTTAAAGTAATCTATGTCAGAAAGAACTATTTCACCACAGTTTATGTAAGATTAAGTGGTTACTACCCGGAAGAAGCCTATGCTGTGTAATAGCAAGTGAAAACGAAACTTGTTCTGCGTCTATCACAATCGTATCTTCATTTGGTTCAACGAACGGTATTGTGACTATTGGCCGAACCAGCATATGCACATTCTCTCAACATAATGACGAAGGAATGATCAGCTTGGAAAAAAAAAAAAAAAAAAAAAACTGGATCGGATGGAGTAATCAGGACGAAGATTTACCGAAAAGGACAAAGTGAGGTTGAATTCTGCTTTCCAGCTTTTCCGGACCTGCGGTTTCAACCATGTTTTCAAAGAGTCTGCTGTAAAGTGTTTATTTCTCTTATCATGCAAGTAGCAATACTCTAAAAAACATGTTTCACTGTGAGAGGTACAGGACATGGAATGCACCATGGAGCTTCTTCACCTATTAAAAGATAAGAATGGGTGTAAAAGGAGAGGCCTGTGTACAAACACCACAAGATTGTTTCAAGCTCAGTGTCATTGGCGAATATTTCATGATGAACAGAACAGTTATTATCTCAGTCAACGGCCTTTTGTACATTATGAAAAGCACTGGCCCTAGCACTGAACTCCGGGGAATGCCAAAATCTGATGACACTTTGTTTAGAAGACGGTTTCTCGTTCATAAGGATAAACTGCTGTTTGTTGGACAGACACGATATCCACACAATTTAGTGCAATGTCACATACGCCAAAGTTTGTGCTTAGACGTGGAAAAAGACTTTTGTGATCAATTGTGTTGAAGCTGCACAGAGATCGAGGAGAAGAACATCTGATACTTTGTCATCATCAAGAGATATCAGAATATCATTCAAGATTCTGATGAAAGCAGTTTTCTGTGCTGTGTGCAGCAAAGTATGCTGACTGATGGAAACTGAGAAGGTTATTCATAAGACGTTGGGATAACTGATGGAGGACCAATTTTTGAAAAGAAAGGGAGATTGGAAATTGGTTGGAAATTTTTCCATTCATTTGGATCAAGCAACGTTTTTTCAAAAGAAGTTTCACAATTGCAGTTTTGAAGTCATCAAGGACTGAACCGCTCAAGAGAGACCTGTTGAAAATATGTGTGATGACACATACATGGGTGCTTCCAGTAGTTTTTTAAAACCCTGAAAGGTAGAGGTCCAGGAGCCGCCCAGGCCCTGGCGGGATACAGGGGCAGTGTCCCTGTTGGGGGGGTCAGGGGGGGGGGCAAGGCTCCCTTGAAGTTGAAAGAAAAACGCATTTCAGAAGGCAAACGAAAGGCTCTCGTAGAATGTAAATGGAAAAATCAGGTCTGAAATTAAAGTTTAAAGTTCATAAATAAATACATAACACACAACTAAAAAATCAACTTCCAGAAGAAAATCAAAGAAAACTTTTTTCCTCTAATTTTTTTTCAAATTTAATCTACACACACCTTTATACCTTTTAATCTCCCATACATATTCTGAAGTGAAGAGGGACTCTAGAGGGACTCAAGATTGTCTTCTGAAGTCACTATGAGTTATACTCTTGACTTTAAAGTGTATTCTGAAGTGAAGAGGGACTCAAGATTGTCATCTGAAGTCACTGTGAGTTACAATCCTGACTTTGAAGTCACCGATTCTTTGAACAAACAAAACAGAAAGCCACCCCTGGCATGTCTGTCTTCTGCAGCTAATGTTTTGCCATTTGTATCCTTTTCCGTCAGCCATTCCAATCGCCATCGATTTCTCATGCCTTTCTCCACCTCCCCTAGCTCTGAGATAATGCCTTTTTGTCAAAAACGGCACTGTAACAATTGTTCGGCAGTCGCGCTAACATATCAACATAAACTTTCAAATGTATTTATGCCTGAAGGAAGCGGAGTACTTCGTACCTCCAGCACTGAAAAGCGAGAACAGAGCGCACTGAAAACTTAAATCGGAATTCAAACGAACATGGAACTGCCGTCCAATCAAAACCACTCTTTGAAAATTCACTGCTCTTCAGATTACTAAAAAAACTGGCATCACTGGCGACAGCCATTATCAAAAACCCGCATTCTGGCATGTAACCAGCACAGTAGCACCCATGCACACAGCAGGGTGTTGAGATTTTCATAAAGAAGAAGAGCTGGGCAGGATCAAGTTCATCATTTTTTTTTTTGCAGTTTTCTGGGAATTTCCTTCATGAACTGAGGGGTAACTGCTTCAAACTTGGACAAAAGTTGGGATGGAGTAAGTGGAGGTAACTCTTGAAGGACTAGACGAAACAAATGCATTACGAATAGTGACTACTTTGTATTGGAATTTTTTTCAAAAAAGATATCAGGAAGTTTTGAATGATCTACATTGGTGGGAAACACAGCAGTCTTTGTTTTGCCCAGAATTTGGTTCATTTGCAGTAGAGTTCCATTCACCTCTTGCTAAATGAGATCTGTGTCGAGAAGAAACTCCAAGTCTGCAATGTTCCGATTACTGAAGTTGTGCATGTGTTTATGAACAGGGAGACCAGTGGAATGCCAATGCCTTTCTGCCTGGCAGTACTCGTGTTTCAATTCGGACTTTGAAGGGGAAGGGAAGTCCAGCAACTGTGTTGTACCATGATGTGGCTCTATCTTTCCTGACTCTAAGCTGATTGAGGGGAGTGCATCTGTTAAAACAGACCCATATCAGATGTTATTATGTCGTCTAATTCAAATCTGAATTTTGATTTACCAATCTTATGGATGGAGCGAATAAGCTTGATACATACAACAGACACATGATAAGATGTGAGGTCATGACATACCATAGAGGATAGCACAATGTTATCATGGCTAAAACACAACACAAGGTCTTGAATATGCGAGTGCACATGCACAGTTCAGTCACAGATTGTATCAAACATTTGAATACAATCTCTAAATTCCACTATATTTGCATCTAGGTCATCTTCATAGTAAATAATGAAGTCTCCAGCAATATTCACCAAGTCATGGAGAGATGAAAAACACTGCAGTAAAGATGGCAGTTCAGCGATGGCATCTTTCACATTGTTCTTTTTACTGGGTGGTGGACAGTAAACACAGATGAAGATAATGAAAGTATGCTGCAAATTTTGAGAAGTTGAGCTACTTCATGAATGTGTTGGAAAGGAAAGACTGATCTGACAGTGGAGTGAGCAGAGGAAGTCTTTGAAAAGAAAGGTAACGCCTCTACAACAAGCAACAGGGCCTGGAGGATGGAGCATGGAGTAAAGTGTGTAGCAACAGGGGTCAAGTCAGTGCACTTAGCTTAATCACCGAACGAACGAAGTCAAGTCTCAGTCAGTAGCATCACGTCAATGTCATTGTCTTGATGGAGTCGGTGATCACTGTTAGTCGGATGGCAGGGCCCACAGACTGAGCACTGAAGTGTGACATGCACAGCAGATCCGAAGAGTATGTTACAGTTTTCAGGACAGAACTTGTATCAGGTTTCTCACACATGGTCCTGAAGGTCGAAGAGTGGCACATCTGTCGCAGAAAAGCTGCGTGATTTTACGAGGCACACAATACATAACTTGAATCTTTTTTCGATTCTGTGTGCTTCCATGGCAGGATTATTTACCATATGGCAGTTTATAGCCGATGCCAAGGTCTTTGAAGCAAGCTATCACGACTATTTAGCAGCTGGGCAGGCATGAGTTGTCTGCCACACACAACAACTGATCTCATGAGTACTGCAGTTTCAGTCCAGTGGAGTAAAGAGCAGTGTGGTAGGGTGCGGAGTGGAGAGGTGTGGCCAAATTCGTGTAGGCCAGTTAAGTGGTGTTAACATGCAGTCCACACATGGCTGGGGCAGCAGAAGAAATACTGAAAGCAAATGTCTGGTCAACAGTAGAAAAAGAAATAGCAACATTCTGAGGGCAGGAGGAGCGGTGTTAAACCACCAAAGAAGAAATGAATCCCTCCCAGTACACACACACACAAAATGCCGACTTACGATACAACAGATCCAATAACAAAGCTCAATGAAATACAGAGCAAAAGATAAGCCTGCCTGTGAAGTGACTTTGACCTTGATATCACTGCCTCAAGATTGAACTTTTTCAAGCACAGAGTTAGCATACAAATCATAGCGTGTCCAGGCAGACTTGTCATCTGTGATAATGCTCACAAGGTGTGGCGAAGCAGCGAGGCACCTGTTGTGAGCATAGCTGCAATGTGTGCTGAAAAACTTAGCCAGAATCTAATGCATTTTCATGAGACAGGGATGCAGGGGGTTGGGAGGAAAGAAAGAAAAACAGAGGGGAGGGGAGAGGGGGGAGGAGAGGCCCTGACAGAGACAGATATTGAGACAGAGACAGACAGATACAGAGAGAGAGAGAGAGAGAGAGAGAGAGAGAGAGAGAGAGAGAGAGAGAGAGAGAGAGAGAGAGAGAGCATTCAGATATTCAGGAACCAACAAGATAGTTTTCTTTCACCAACAGGCAAAAACAGCCAAAAGGCACCTGCATCACCACCCATACACTGTAATGCAGAACACATGATTAAAGTACCTGGCATTTGCCCTGCAACAGTTCCCTGTTGTCCAGGAGGTCTCATCATCTGACTACCTGACTGAGACATTCCGCTTGGCTGCACCGCTTGGCCTGGTGCCTGAAAAGGGTAAAAAGAAAAAAAAAAAAGGACTTTTTTAAAAAACTGATAAAAATTAGAGAGAAATGTATGCTATACACAGACACAATCATATAAAAAAAAGATAATAGCACAATACAGTGAAGAGATGTTACTGTTGAATACAGAACAGCATAAACCAAAATTTACACACTGGAATACAATGATCTGGAATAATAAACAAAAGCCCCTAAATTGCACTTATTGGCTCTGTTTGCTTTCATGCACTAGAATCACAGGTGCTTATGCGATGTCCAAAACTTGCCGGAACATTTTTCTGGCATAACACCTAAAATCCACTAGCCTCTGTAGTGCAGTAGTTAATGCCGTGAATTTTGGATTCAAACACAGATAAAGCCAACTTGAAAGCCTTTCCTGACATTTTGTGATTGCCTGACTTTTGAAGTTCTGACAAAGTCTAATCAATTTTGATGTGAAACTGCTGACCAAAGATTTATCAAGACTGAAGAAGTAAAAATGTTTGACTGGTCAAAAAGCAATTTTTCTTCCTGTGTGCGTGTGGTGTGTGTGTGTGCGTGCGTGCATACGTATGTGCGTGCACGCATGTGTGCATGCATGCAAGTGTGCGGCGTGTGTGCATGTGTGTGTATGTTATAATTTCACATTTGGACCAACAATAAATGCCTGCATTTGTTTAAGATGCACTGATGAAGTGCCAAATCAAGATCAACCAAAAAAATCGGCCAAACACATTTCCAAATTAGCATGCAAGAAATGCAGATTTCATGTCTGCTTTACTTCAATATTTTCATGTTCAAAGTTTGATGGTCTAAAAAAAAACCCACAGTACTTTTGTCGTAGAATTTTGTAAAAACACTTTACTGTTTGTTTCAGGTACAGGCTAATACACATGCATTAACCCGTAGAGTGCCTTTAAGCCGTCAGCTGACGCCACATTAAAAATGCTTTCCCAGTGCCTATGGGCCGTCCACTGACGTCATGCATTTTTCTTGAATTTTCATTCGTTACTATTTCTATCAACGGACTTAAATAGAGTGTGCGTAGTAAGCCTTATATGTCTGTAGTATTAAAATGATATGTAAATGACCACACGTGAGGGGAAAGCCCATTTATTCTCATCACTGACTGGATGACCAGCCAGCACTTCGTCTCGCTTGCAAAGATGGCGGCGCAACCTTCGACAAGCGCAGCGACCAAATCAACGTATTTACACAGCTGAGCAGGCTCTGCTAATGATTTTTGACAAAGACAATAATCTTTTATTCAACGACTCACTCGAGCATGAAGGTGAGATGATGATAGTGATGGAATTGCCAACCGTATTCGTCAGTTATTGTGTCGGGCTGTGTGACCTCAATGTGTGTTCAGCTGACTGGTTTGCCAGCGTCGAACGAGCTCGCCTAGTGTGTACTCTGCACTGCGTGCCAGTGGTCAGTGACGTGGTAGTCAGCGTGAGAGGGGAGCGCGGCCTGCTCGCGGCGCGGCACAGGGCAGAGGGAAAGGTAGGGGAAGAGGAGCAGTGAAAGAGAGGGTTGAAGTCCAGCAAGGGGGCGTGGTGGGGAGAGGGGGGCGTGGTCGTGGACTGACCTGTCTGCATAGAGTGTGAGCGTCTTGATAGACTTCTAAACTGTTTTACTTTCATTTACAGGTGTAGTGTGACAATACAAACTTTATTTTCAACTTTTTTGCTTTGTGTTCTTGTTTGGATGTGAAGATGTAGTGGTAAATACATATGCTTTTGATCGTGCAAAAAAATCTATCCAAATCTAATTGTCTAAATACTTTTTTATTATCAAAATTAAAACAAAAGAAGCCCAGATTCAAAATCTTCATTCAATTTCCTTCAAAAATCATATATATTTCATTGTTATATCTTTTGTAGTTTCTGAGCTAGAATTTTTTGTTAATTATTACCCCCAAATCATTAGATTTCCCTGGCACTGGGAAAGCCTTTGTTTGTAACATTTTCAAGCAGCTTCAAGCAGCGAACGGGTTAAGCATGATGTGTTTCAGGTACAGGCTAATACACATGCATTAAGCATGATGTGTATAAATAATGCACAAAGACACCAAAATAATGAAAAAATATCTGAATGTGTGTCATAATGCTGTACATGCTTTTTTCTTTAACAGTTAGTGGTGAAGAAAATGTTTCCTTCTGCCATACTAGCAGACAATGTAAGAACATTTTGTCCTGGAGTTTTCTCCCTCTCAGAGAAACTGAAACTATTTCCATACTCACATCTGCACATACAAAGTCAGCTGAAATGACAAAACTGTTGTTGTCAACATGGATTTCCACAATACAAGTCCAGGGCAATCCACAATAATTGTGCATCAAGTATCATCGAAGAGTCATACTCCACTCGGCTGATTCATTTTATTAACAAAAAATTTTTAATGTTATACAGCAACTGCTGGAGTACACCGTCACTCAGCCGCTTGCCCACTGACTCACAAATTCTCAAACTGTGCCTCAGGCACGCACACACACACACTGTAACATGAAATGGTACAAACTGACTTATTGACACTAAGATTGGTAGTAATCTCGTCCCTTTTTTTTTTTTCCCCCTCAATATTTTGACCATTATTAGTATTCCAATCAGTAATATTATTATCTTCATTACGATTTTGACTCGCTCACTATTTCCCTTCCAACAGCCTCATTCTCATTCAACGCCTTCTTCCTTGCGCTGAACCCTGTGAAGTGATCTGAAGCGATCAAAGCTAAGTGAATTTTCGTTGTTTTATTCGTTTATGTCTCACCTGATGAAGACCTAAGAGGTCGAAACGCGTTGTTTCGTCTTGTGACTCGTTTGTCCACGTTCTCTGGGCGGTTCGCTAACATTTATTTAAAATTTGTTTAGATTTCCGCCTGCAGTCCTCTCGCTTTGCAACTAGATCTATTTTGATTCATACTAACTGCTACCCTTCGTTGTTTTGTATTTCTGTTTACGTCATCAGTGTGTGTGATTGTTATCGTGTATATGTCTTTCGATCATTGTATACTGTTAATCATTGATCCGTATTTCGTTTAACATACGTTTTTAGTCGTGTACGTGCGATCGCAATCAGGCACTCCTGACCTCTCAACTCTACTTCTTCTCTCAACCAAATCTACAGTAAGAACCTAAATCAGAACATAATGCCGGCCCCCCAATTCCTCTCCCGTAACATGCCAGTTTTCACCAGTCCATTCATTTTCTGCCACCTATCATCCAGCCATTTGCACTAGGATATGCTAAAACACAGTTTCAGAAAACGAAATCTGCATCTCATCTCAACTTTCTAAAACAATGCATTCGACTGCGAATCACCCCTCGCGGCTTCTCACTTTCTCACACCCCATCTGATCTTCATAATACCGCTCTTACCACTACCACTACAAGAATTCTATTCCAAGCCAGCCGTAGACTCATGTTAGCACATATCGAAACACTCAATTCATCCCTGGAATCTCTCTCCCGTCTTCTTCAACATTTCAAACAACAAACCACAATCATCATGCCCATAGCCACTGCTTCAAGACTCAGACAGCTCATCCATACACACAACTAGCTCATTCACAATCACTGCTACCAGATTAAGCAAGACAAGTTATCAAAATTACAAAACAAACACAAGGCAAACCCAGACCAGTTGAATCCCCCTACACACAACAATGACCCTTCTATCACCCATGAGCAACACCACCACCTTGTTCGCTGCATTCCTGATAATCTGACTCTCACCAATGATGAAAGATCAGTCCTGGCAAAAGGTCTGAAATTTATTCCCATTCAGCCTGCCACCAATAAATATCAAAACCACGTTGATGTTGAAAGATTCTTTAGAAAATTAAGATGGATGGCTGCACTTGACGGTGTGCCTAAGCCCCCTCTACCAGACAGCTCAGACATTTTTACCCACCTTTTTCGAACTCCAGTGCTTCGCCAGCCACCTCTTGACAAATCCACTCAAGTTGAACTCTACATCAAAAAGTGTAGAAAAGAAATCTCTCAAGTTAAATCCAAACCTGTCCGCAATTCCAACCTCTCACGGGATGAACAAAAAGCCCTTGAATCACTGAGACAAAGACAAGACATTGTCATCAAACCAGCAGACAAGGGTGGTGCAGTGGTGGTCTGGGACAAACAGTTGTACATAAAAGAAGCACACAGACAACTGTCAGACACAAATTTCTATACATCACTCACAGCATCACCCCTCCCCCAACACCAGAAACTCATCTCAACCACAGTTAAACAAGAAATCAAACATAACAACTTACCGAAGACAGCCAAACTCCTCATAATGACAGACACCGAACAACCCACCTTCTACCTGCTCCCTAAAATACACAAAACCAATACTCCCGGCAGACCCATAGTATCTGCATGCAGCTGCCCTACAGAACACATTTCACAGTACTCAGACTCTCTCCTCCAACCCATAGTACAAGGCCTCCCCACATACCTCAAAGACACTACACACACACTCCACATTAATTCATACAACACAGATCCCACTTTCAAACCCAGCCTCCTCTTTACACTTGATGTCGTCTCTCTCTACACTTCCATCCCTCATGCTGATGGACTGAAGGCCCTCGCATTCTTTCTTAACAAACGGCCCCCCAACCAACAACACCCTCCCACAGCTACACTGGTCAGACTTGCAGAATTAGTCCTCACCCTCAATACTTTTGAATTCAACAACCACACATTCTCACAAATCAGTGGTGTTGCTATGGGAACCAAAATGGGACCATCCTATGCCTGCCTCTTCATGGGACACCTAGAACACCGCCTACTAACCTCTTACACAGGCCCAACACCAGAGCTCTACAAAAGATACATAGATGATGGATTGGGAGCCACATCCATGCCAGAACATGACCTCCAGAATTTCCTCAACTTTGCACAGACCTTCCATCCATCCATCCAGCTGACCTACACCATTTCACAGTCGGTTAATTTCCTGGACATCACTATCTCCCTCAAAGATGGACTGCTTCAAACCTCAGTCTTCTACAAACCTACTGATGCGCACTCATACCTGGACTACACATCTTCCCACCACCAGTCCACTAAAAATAGCATTCCATATTCTGAATTCCTTCGCCTACGCAGACTCTGCTCTAGCGAAGAAGATTTCACTATACAAACAGCCAAAATGTCTGATTTTTTCACCAACCGTGGATACCCTAGTGCCGTCATCAGTGATGCTCTCAGCCGCACTGCAGCTAAATCAAGAACATCTACTCTGGAAACTAAACCTCCCAAAGAGACAGACAGACCCACTACCTGCCTTCTCTTCCATCCTCACAATCTGCCCATCTGCAGGATCCTGAAGTCTAACTGGCACATAGTAGAAAATCATAAACCTGCCTTTGAGACCAAACCAATGATCACTTTCAAATGTGACAAAAACCTCAACGACCTACTGGTGCGCTCTAAGCTGAACAAAATCTCCACACCTAAGCCACCAGGTACTTTCCCCTGCTCAAAACCCAACTGCAAAATCTGCTCTCTCACCAAACCAGACACCATCCTACATGGCCCCACAGGCTCTTTCACTATTAAACGCACTTTCTCCTGCCAGAGCCACAACATTGTGTATGCCATCCACTGTCAGCTGTGCGGTAAGATCCATGTAGGTGAGACATCTCGCACACTTGAGACGCGCATCTCTGAACACCTGGCCGACATCCGCCACCATCAGCCCAAACCAGTCGCTCTACACTTCAACCATGCCCAACACAACATCAACCATGTCAAAGTCTTGGCACTTTGGCAATCTTAAGAGTGACAACTTGGAACGCCTTATGCAGGAATCTCATCTCATTGCCAAACTGGGCACCGTCCACCCTCATGGCATCAACGTCCAAAAGCAGTATGTACCATTCCATCTCTGCAGCTCCAGCCTGAAATATCCCCCACCTACACACACCCATACCACCCTACCTCCCACTGTTTACCTCAGACATAGGTTGCAGCTATCATCATCTTCCCTTTTCCTACACTCTCTGAGTCTATCCATTTGCTACATCAATCGACTTACTCCCCCCTCTCCCTGCCCTAGTAATGATGTGTGTAGGGGTGTTGGTGGATATGGCGGTTGCTGGGGGTGGAGGCGGGGGTAACCAATGAATAAGGCTGATATTACAAATGGAACACACACACACACACACACTCACACATACACACACACGTAATATATAGAATGCTGGCTCCTTTATCGTTGGTCGTGAAAGGGGGGGGGGGGGGGGGGGGGGGGGGGAGATTGTGTATAGTTGTGAATATGTTGCCCCTCCCCCTCCCCCAGTTAGTACATAAACCCATCCCCTTCTTCCCTCCACCCTCATAGCATCAACACCTTAAAGTAACATGTACCAACCCACCACTTCAATCTCAGCCCATAATATCCTCCCACAACACACACACATACTACCTTATCTCCCACTATTCACCTCACACACAACTTATAGCTATCTTATTTATGCATTTATTATCATTATTTTTTTTTTTTTTATTATTATTACTTATTTTTTAATTTATTATTATTATTTTTAATGTTTCATTTATTTATTTATTTGATTATTATAAAAATGTATTTTCTAAATATATTTCTGTATCATGCCTTCATTACCTTAATCTTCACTATCATTGTTAGCAGTATCATTCAGTAATACTATTGCTAGCATTGATACTACCACTGGCATTGACATCACCATCGCCTTCGCCTCTGGGACTGTTGCCATGGCAACCCTGCTGTTTAAGAATCCTCTAACCCACTCTCCTTTCTCCCATATCCATACTTATTGACACTAAGATTGGTAGTAATCTTGTCCCCCCCTTTTTTTTTCTTTTTTTTTCCCCTCAATATTTTGACCATTATTAGTATTCCTATCAGTAATATTATTATCTTCATTACGACTTTGACTCGCGCACTATTTCCCTTCCAACAGCCTCGTTCTCATTCAACGCCTTCTTCCTTGCGCTGAACCCTGTGAAGTGATCTGAAGCGATCAAAGCTAAGTGAATTTTCGTTGTTTAATTCGTTTATGTCTCACCTGATGAAGACCTAAGAGGTCGAAACGCGTTGTGTTTCGTCTTGTGACTCGTTTGTCCACGTTCTCTGGGCGGTTCGCTAACATTTATTTATGATTTTAAATGCTAGAATGAGGTTAATGGAAAACACAACACATGTCTAAACAATGAGTTATGTATACAAGATGAACTGAACATACATCACTATCACTAGGGCTGAGATGTATAATGAGCCTAGAGCTGACTTAGATTCATACTATGTAAGAGCAGATTGCAACTCTACTGGCCAACATTCATGAACTGTTCAAGTGAATTTGTCAGGCTCTAAGCTCATCACTATCAGCTCAACATATTTCTCAGCCTTGTTCTTCAAAGTTCTGAGCACAACATAAGCCATTTCCGTCAGCGCTGAAACATTTCATTACTTGACCATATTTCAGTTGACTTGCAGCGATCATCAGAAAAAGTGAGGGATGAATTCTTATCACTCACACACAAATATGTATACACATAAGGATAATCAAACACACAGTGACAAACACAATCACACACACACCAGTGTAAGTAATGACAATGATGATTATGACGTATCTTTATACTTTCAGGAAAAAGCATGGATGTGTAAAATAAAAATAAAAACATATTTCAGATAGACAATATTAACTGTGCTGTTGTGTCAGGTTCTGCAGTGGATGGATAGGAAGCTGGTCCATGTCATCACTACCCCACACCACGACAGATGTGACCACATGCTGTGAGCAGATCAGAACATCCCTGGCTGTCCAGGACTATTCAGAACATGGCTGGGGTGGACAAAAGCAAACAGCTGATCTACATTCCACTAGACTGCAAGACCATAAGGTGTTGGAAAAAGTGTTTCTACCACCTCTTCACCCTATGCCTCATCCTGTGTGACCAACTTGACCAGTTAGCCCATTCATACCATTCTGTACAAAACGCCGATTATCAGTATAGCAAGCAAGCCAGTGTGTTTATTGTGTGATGGTACAGTTTTTAGTTTCTTAACGGTGTTGGCGTCAATACCAATGGATCATTAAGTGCCCTGTTGGCTACAACATGAATTGAAAATCATATCTGGACATTTCTTTGATTATTTTGTGAATGAACAGACTGTTTTAAAGACATTGTGTTTCCCTGGACAGATATACAAGACATCTGCCTGTGTCAATTTGGACAAAAAAAACCGGACATTTTTTACCTGGCTCTAGATAATGAAAGACGACGGAAGGAAATTTGATATTTTCACCCAAACCAACACAATATGTTTCTAACCAGTTCTGAAAGTTTCATGTCCTAACAGTTTGTGTGTGTGTGTGTGTGTCTGTGTGTGTGTGTGTGTGTGTGTGTGTGTGTGTGTGCTTTTAACTAACCCTTACAAATGGGCAAATCCATGGGAAAGTAGATGGAAAAAACTCAGTCCCAAGTGAGTTAAATCATCTGACTGGGTGTGAGTATATCAGACACTCGACAGTTCAACTGACTCAAATGGACTGAACAGTGACAGCGTTTGGTTCTATTCGCTATTGCTGAAAATAGGCAATGCTTAATCCCAAAGGAATACTTACAGGTAGAAGAGCCTGGATGTTGGTGTTGGCATCAGCAATCGTGGCCAGGTATACCAAGTTGCGGTGCAAAATTTGCTGGTACCTGTGAATTAAAATCCTTCATAATAAGCATTAAAAATCTAAACAAACCAACCATATCCTGCAACCCATGTATTCAATGACTTTCATTTTCACCTGAGCATCATGACAAATGTATGAGACAGAAGTATTGTCAAGCAATGCTGATGAACACATAATCTGTTGCAGTTTTATTTTCAATACACCAGAATCCACTTCTTTGCATCCTTCATGCCCCAATCCAGTGGCGACCTCTGTTATACCCTGTACCCATTCTCCATGCAAATTCTTTGGTATCAGTGGATTCACAGAACTGATATTAGATGGATGTTGCATTATGGAGGTCTCCCTACCAAAGATGAATGCTAACTCACACTGGTTCCACAACTGTCATCTATCTGTATGGGAAATTAGTGGGTGGTGATATACTAGACCTGTACAGACAACACAGAACATATCTTGTTAAGGCTGCAGGAGTGTAGCATTTATATACTTTGGTAGGTGTCTTTATCAAAGATCTCTTGCTGATTGCTCCCTGTGTACTACTTTTCACAAACATGAATCTGGGATGAGCCTATGTGAAAACTAGTGTACTGGGGAGCCATGATTAAA
Source organism: Conus canariensis (assembly GCA_033310375.1). Classification (NCBI taxonomy): domain Eukaryota; kingdom Metazoa; phylum Mollusca; class Gastropoda; order Neogastropoda; family Conidae; genus Conus; species Conus canariensis. The sequence continues at coordinate 16,517,321 of CM065730.1, read as the reverse complement.
TACAACCAAATCAGCGAGAGGGACACACACACACACACACGCACGAATGCACACACACAAAGAAAAAAAACTTTTAATTCCTTACTGCATGCCTTCATTGGCTAAGCCCTTGCTCTGGTGGTCAGCTATGGTTTGAATCAGCTGATGGTTTTCATCCAACATCTGAAACACAGTGCAGACACCTTGTTTACAAACAGTGGCAACAATAAAAGATACAAAGCAGGTTTTGATGCACCTCCTGCCAATGATAAAAGCTAGATACAACAAGCATGTCCTTTCCCGTTTCCTAGTCTTGTTTACTATATTAGTATAAAACTTCCATGCTATTTTCCTCCCCCCCCCCCCCCCCCCCCAAACATTTATTCATAACTTCCATTCATTTTTTTCAATTTGAAGTCCAAAGTCATACTTCATTAATTTTCAGTTACTTTAAACACATCACATGACTTGTGGTAGAATTAGTAGTTTAACTCTCTTCAGTTCTTTCCCTTGAATTTCCATCACCGGTGATCGACGGTTTTCTTCCGGAATTATGGTATTTAAAACAACATTTCTGTTATCTGAAGCAATATATCGCCTAAAAAACATGAAATAGACACATTCATCACAAAAAAATTATTTTAGAAATAATGCGCAGAATGTTACGAAATCAATAGCTAAAATGCAAAAATCTCAAAAACTGTTAAAAGTTAAAATGTATATTTTCATATGTTTTTCTGTAAAAAAAAAAAAAAAAAAAAAAAAAAAAAAGTCCCACTCTCCATATCCATATTCATAAAAATGGCTAACACAACCCATCCAACAAGACCAGACAAGTATTTACTGTACATGTTTTCTTGTAGCTTTTCGTAAAATTATTTTCTCTGGACCCCTCCCCCCCCCCCCCCCCCCCCCCCTCCCCCAAGAAAGACTTTATATATATATATATATATACACATACATACATACATACATACAAAGAAACAAAAATACGAATACGCTGATTTAACTAAAAAAAAATTTCGTTACATTATAAGAAATAAAGACTGCATTTATTTTGCAAACAAAAGCACTGACAGACCTTTAAAGAACATCAAAAAAATAATATATTATAAATTTACATCTGAAAAGTTAAAGGTAAAAACAGCTGCAAAGTTTTTCATCAAAACATCCAAACAGGCCGAGAAACACTTCTATTTCTATAATCCAAACTTAATGAAGAAAACAAAATGGGCTATATTCAAAATGCCCTTCACATGGACTTTCTATATTTTACAATAACAAAAAAAATAATAATAATCACCATCCATTTCATTATTCATTCTTTATGTCTTTCTCTTGGTATCTGCTTCAGATAGTGCAAGTTGTAGAGAGACTGGTCTCTTCTTGTCTTAATAAGACAGTGAGACCAAGGTACATGTGGCTAACTCTACGTACTGAAGGAAGGACAGCCAGGCGACCGACAACTGGATGACATCCATGACGTTTGTTTTGGCACAATACTTAGATTTTTAGGGGGTTAACTTCATTTGATTTCTTTCCAAGGAAACAATTGTAGCATTTTAAAATCAATATGATAAACTCAGCAAAGACAAATGGGTGAAACAAAACCAGTAGCCTGGCTACAGTCATCATTTAAAACTACTAAAACATGCAAAAGTCAAGAGCTACAAACTGCACAGTCCGTTTCGCCACAAACATCCCATCAAACGAAAATTACAACAGTACACATTACAACTGGACAATATTTTTGTTGCTACTGCTTGATCTGGACAGGTACAATACTGGTAAACATGGACTATGCCATAGGATGGAACCACATGCAAGATGGTTAGGGGGTTGTAATATTTGCCCAAAACAAACACAACCAAAATCCACCTAAGTATTCATGTAGGCTGTTGGTTTATTGGAATGAGTTAAAGTATTTACTAAGATGTTGAAACATTTAAACTTATTGTCCAAAATGTTCCTTTTGCTCACATAATTTTTTCACCTTCTGATATGGTGTGCTTAGATTTTGGATGTTCTTAGTCTCCAGGATGAGCAGATGATGTCAGTGCTTGTGAAAGTCTTCAGTTTCTAAATCTTGTCAGAAGACTTTGCAGATGATTTAGTAAAAAAATGATTTTCTTATCTTGTGTTCAACCTTTTTTTCCCTGGTTGATGTAGCTGATTTTCTCCTGCTGACAAAAGAAAGTATTAATTAGTTTGTCCGTCAGCATGTTTGCTACGACTGACTGGGCCAGTACGGAACCACATTAACTCACAGGGCCTTTTCCAGAAACGACGCAACTCTGGAGTAAAGACTGAAGAATTTTTTAAAACCAGAATAGCACAGACATGGAAAACTTCCCGTTCAGCTTAAATCTGCACCAAATACTGATACATTCAAACATGTTTTGGACAGTGAGTAATTTTTTTAATCTGATATCTATGACAAATTACAGTGCACCAATGCAACCTTAATATCGAACGGGGCTCTAGAACAGCCACAAGGCCTAGGCTGTGTAGCCAGCCCCCATTATACTTTAGTTTGTTTTATATATTGTTTTGAATACCATCTGTGACCTTATCATAATCAGATCTCAAAGGTAAGTACTGAACTAACCCCTTAAATAGGTTGTCGCGACATAAGTCGCACCACAATGTTGTGTCTCTTGACTGGTTGTCGCGACATAAGTCGCGCTGTAGGGTGAGCCTTGTGAGCCTAGTTTCACCGACACACACAGATATGAAACTATGGCTCAGTGACAAAATAATTTGCATGAATGACTGAACGAGCCCAGGAACATGAATCTTCAGCATTTTAGTTAGTAGCAGTACAGCTCCTATGGTCGATTCTGATTCATCCACGGAGAGTTTCATTTCAGCTTGATGATCTGGGTGATGAAGCAAGACTGCAGAGGCCAATGCAGACTTGGCCTTCTGGCATTCAGCGTCCATATCAGCTTCTTGGATTTGTGTCTTGTAGCCTGTCAGAGGTAAAAGGCGCTTGGCAATTCTAGGTAGAAATCTGTGATAAAACTAAACGTTCATCATTCCAAGAAATCGTTCAAGAACTTTCTTTTTCGTAGGTGCGGGAAGATCTGCAATAGCACGAACTTTCTCTGGCAGAGGCTGAATTCTAGCCGCTGAGACCACATGTCCTAGGAAATTCAAGGATGACTGACCAAAGATGCATTTTTTTATGTTAACGACCACACCATTCAGAGTTAGTAAACTGAAAACAGTGCGCAGATTATCTCTGCTGTTCTGGAGATGTGCTTGCAACCTGGATATGATCTACTCATCTAGGTAAACAAAACAACAATCTACTCCTTGAGGAATTCTATCCATGAGTCTTTGAAAGGCTTGAGCTGCATTTTTCAAGCCAAAAGGCATTTTCAAAAACTCACACAAGCCAAAAGGAGTTATCAATGTTGCAGTTTTGGAAATGTCCTCTGGTGCAACAGGTATCTGATTATAACCATAAACCAAGTCAATCGAAGATCTGCATTGAGATGTTGTATGTGTGGCAGGGGATAGCGGTCATCCTTGATCATGTCACTGAGCCTTCGATAGTCTCCACATGGTCGCAAGCCACCACTGCTTTTTTTTTATTTTTATTTTTTAAAACTTTATGCAAAGGTGAAGATCATGGAGAACATGTGCAGCGCACAATACCAAGTTGTTCCATCTCATCAAATTCAGCTCTGGCTGCAGTCAGTTTCTCATGATCAAGGCGACAAGCACGCGCATGTACAGGGAGGGCCAGTTGTTGGAATATGGTGAAACACACCAGTTTTGTTTTCTTTGAAAAATAGGAGCAACAGTTTAGGAAATTCTTCCACTATTGCTTCATATCTTGAGTGGATTCTGGGTATGCATGAGGTCTAAGAATGAGCGAGTTGTGCATGAATCACAAATCTGCCATCAAGGGAGACCAGTCTTCTGTTGGTGAGATCTACTGCCAAATGGGAAGTGAAGAAATCTGCACCAAGAACAGATTGAGTTACATCTGCTAACCAAAACTTTTGTTTAAAATTAGCTTCTTTGCCAAATTTAAGACGAATGTTTCGTTTTCCATAGTAGGAATGGCTGAACCATCTGCTGCGATGAGGTATGGGTCCACAGGATTTTTTTTTCGATCCATTAGATTTGCTGGAAAAACAGACTCTTCTGCTCCAGTGCTCACGAGGAAACACCAGCCTGACAGGTCAGCAACTGTGATGGTGCCTGTGTTGGTTGTGTGAGTCTGAGGAACATTTGTTGTATTAGCAGTATTTGTACTGACTGCAAATTAGTGCAATGGTCCTTCGAGATGCACCTTCAAATCTGTGCTGATCATGTTTTTCTGGGGTTTGTGATGAAGCCATAGCACAGGGCCTGCCATCAACGGTGCCCTCAAAATGTCTAGCAGCACCAAACTTTGAATGATATTTACACAGGGCAAAAGGAAATATGCAGATTTGTGTTTTGTTCACTGTGCGTTGCTTATCAAACTTGAAACTTCTGTCTAAGGCATTCATTCAGTGGCAGCTGTGTTGTGAACTTGCTGTCCTCTAACCACTGGTGCTGGAAGAAACCTAGTAGTAAGTTGCTGCCCAGAAGCCGGTGCTAGCAAATCTACTTCAAGGATACGATCTGCCGTCCATGCCAAAATATCTAGGTCAACCTCAGGGGTCTGGGCGAATACGGCAAACGTTTGGGGGAAGCTGATTCAGGAAAAAGCTCAAAAAAGAGTCTGAGAGTCAGAACTGAGGGATCACATATGTTGTAAAAGTTCTGAAGGACGCCTCTCCCCAAAACCGTGCGTATTTAACAGTGACTGTGCAGTGTCTTTTTGAAACTGTGTTGCTTCATATGTATCTAAAAGTGCTGCCTTGAGAGCCTTATGCTTTCAGTAGCTGGAGGGTGTTCAATAACTGCTCGGACACATCCGGAAGTAGCTGAATCAAGGAGTTGCACAATGGAATTTGGTAATGTCATTTGTATTTGGTGGTGTGTGGGTGGCAAATGAAGATTCCAAACGTAATAACCATGCATTGGCATTAGTTGTCCAGAACAGCGGAGCTTTGAAAGAAACGGCAGCCACTGTAGGGATGGAGAAGCTGCTTGCGTTTGTGCGAGTGTTTATGACGAATGCCGTCTGCAAGTTGATAAATGGTTTGTGACATGAGCTCCATATTAAGAGTGATCATAACTTATTTTTCTGAAAGAAAACAGAAAGAACAGCTGGTCATAAATACAAGCTGGTCATAAATACAGAGTCTTTACTTACGTTGGGGTCACCAATGCAGCAACACACATAATGTTTGATCAAATATTCATAGTTATATTTTAAATCAAAACGGATCGCACAAAAGAAACGTCTTCTATGTTGTTTTTTTTGTAGCCAAAACAACAGAATTCTTAGTTTCCTTGTTTGTTCTGTGTGCTCTGTGCTGTCACATTTGCTAGGGGATTCGGTCTCAGGGATTCGGTGTCATCAGCAGCGTTCCTTTGGATGGAGTTGTGGACATGTATTTGTTTCATCGTGGGAGCAAGAGTTACTCTACTTGTTTGTTCTTGACTGTTTACTGTTCCCTGCCTCATTTCATTACTTTCAACAGAATTCTAGTTTAACTTCCGGGTCAAAGAACAATAATAACACGATAAACTGAATAACCGAAAATCTAACTAAAAGTGTAACTGCATGCATAAACGAAACATGAGGCGTTATAACAACGATAATGCTACAAACCCTGACAAATGACCAGTCGTGTTGGGAAGTAAAGGGAAAAAACTGCCAATACTAGGTGATTTAAAAAGGCTACATACACACTTTATCAATTTAGCCTTAATAGTCATTATTTGATAGAAACTAAGATAGACGCTGCCCTCTACTTCCAGTTCCAGAGCGCCACTGGGCTTCAAATAATAAAATCTGGTCTGAAGCTATATATTCTTCTTCTTTTGTTGAGTGTCTACCTTCACCACTATTTTTCAGGCCTCTAGGGGGAGTGGGGGCGGGGGGCGGGGGGGGGGGGGGGGGGGGGGGGGGGGGGGGGGGGGGGGGAGGGGGCAAAAGTGGACCTTACTCTGATTCTGAAGTGGGTGGGTCAGACTAAGGTGAGGAAGTGGGATAGGTGGGGTGGGAGCGGGGGAGGGGGAGGAGGTTAAATGCTAAATTTAGTCCTCCAGTGAGGCTCATGCCACTGCCTCAGCTGGAAGGTTGTTCCATTCTCTCCCACAGCACGGAAAGAAACTGTTCTTTCTGTAGTTCCTGTAGTAGGATTCTATTTGGTACTGCAGCTCATGGGAGTTTCTGGTGTTGCACTGGTGGGTGTAACGCTGAGGGGTTTGCGCATGTCGATTTTGATGCCGCCATGGTGGAACTTGTAGAAGGTGGCTAACCTGATTTGCTGACGTCGCTGTTCTAAAGAAGCCCAGTGCAGCTGATTGTACATGGCACTTACGCTGGACGTCTGGCAGTAGCGATTAACAACCCAGCGCGCTGCCCTTCATCAAGTGCCATCTTGACACCTTCTTGATGGGGATCCCACACCTGGTAGGCATACTCCTGGGTCGGACGCACAAGGGCTTTGCAGGCTTTCTCTTTGGTTTCAATTGAGCCTGTCTTCAGGTTTCTCTTCACCAAGCCATGTGTCTTAGAAGCTTTGTTGACAACGTTGTTGATGTGGGGTTCCCATTTCTGGTCTGTGGACAGGATGACCCCGAGGTACTCTGCCTCCTTGGTGGGCTGGAGGTTTTGGCCATGCAGATGATACATGTGGCCTTGTGTCTTGTGCCAAAGCGGAGAGTGCGACAGTCACACTTATTCGGATGGAAGGACATGAGCCAAGTTTGTTCCCAGTCAGCAAGTTTGTCAAGGTCTCTCTGTAGTGTGGCTCGGTACCTGGCCTTCCTGGTGGTCTTGTGGCAAGCAGTGTCGTCTGCGAAGAGACGTACAGTTGAGAAGAATTGACTAACATTGTTTTATTACTTGACATAAAGCAGCTGGCTCCCAAAGAGACTTCGAGTTTTAAATTACCAAATCTAGGGCAAACAAGTCTGGCATTTATTTTATTAAGTAATTTAGACAATATATTAATAATTATTGATCCATCAACGAGAATCAAACCTTTTGTATTGTCGCCGGGTTGGGTGGTGGATTCTTGGACTTCCCTTGCTGCTGAACAAATGCAAGAGACATTGTGCGGACGTATACTTATTAAATTCACTTTATGCTCAACTCTATGCTGTACTAAGTCCACGAGCGTGGTTTCTTCGTTGTTTTCCAACGCGCTTTCTTGACCAGAATTGTTAATCCGCAGTAAATGATGAAAAGCTTTCGCAAGCAGCACGACTTCCAGTAGCCTAGCACAACACCAAATGTTATAAAATATTTGAAATTTAACGGAAGAAAGATGTGCAAATAATAGAAAATACGGTAGACAAAACAAAGAAAATCAATAATATTCTTTGAAGCAGAAAAAAAAAACCATCATGATTTACTGCAAGACTTCTACAATCTTCATTTCCGCTTTTAAGACGCCGCAATGAGTGACAGGTACGATCGAGCTATCACCGTTTTTTCGCCCGATGGACATTTGTTCCAGGTGGAATATGCACAAGAAGCGGTGAAAAAGGGATCGACTGCGGTAAGTTCTTTTTAAAACGTGGTTTCAGTTAACATGAAATTTAAATTGCAAGTTTTCATGGTGAAGTGCTTGATAATGATTCAGCGTTTTGGAGAAATCTAATAAAATCATGGCAACACAAACGTGACTCGTCTGCTAACTATAGCGGTAATCTAAACAGGTTTAGTCTAATATATAACTCTACTCCCCAGTACCACCCCTTTACTCCAAATTGCTCAATCCAGTACCCTGGCTTGGAAAAAAACAAACGAACACACACGCGCGCGCGCGCACACACACACACACACACACACACACACACACAACCCTAACAACAAAGTACCGTGTTCCACTTTCAGAACAGTTGCTTACCTCTTTTCATTTAGGTACTGGAATGATTAACTGAAGAAATCATGGTACTGAGACTAAAGGTTAGTTGACCAGACATATCAGTTTTTATAGCACATGCTTCTCTTTTATGATCAAGACACTGAGACAGTAGAATTCAGTAGGACCAGTGAACAAAAAAATCTTTGCACTACAATCACTCGAGACCACAGCTGGAAAGGTATATTGCCATTGTGTGCTCAAAGGCAAAAAGAACTTGGCTTTTCGCAACAAGTCAGTTACTGAGTTAGAAGAGGTTGCCAATGTACATCTGGCAACATGCAAAGTGATACAATTGACAAAGTACAATGTTGAACATTTCCAGACACTGAGACAATGTGCATATATATGCAAAGGGTGTCATGAGACTTGTAAGAAAACTAAAGGTAACTCCACCATTGAGAAAAGTAAATGAGAAACAGTTTTCATGGAACTGGGGCAAATTCCAGTCAACTAATGATAAGAAGCAAAATGACTTGTCTTTTCATGCTTGAAACAGCAGTTTCTGCTTAACAATAGCATACTATGCACAAGGGTAGTGAAGTGACGGAAGCTGCTTTTTGTCTTCTGTAATAGCCAAAAGTGTTGATGATGTATTAAGGCTGTCTGGCATAGAGCATCAAGATTTGTGATCAACTGCTATCACAACAACCTCTAGGGTTGCAGCCCAAATAGAAAATCTCCAGTGGCCGTACCTTAAACAATGAAGAAAGGTCATGAGACTGGCACTGGTGGCAGTGCTAAAGATCATTGATGGTAAGGATGGGTTGAGCAAACTTAACATCAGCCCTATTTCTCACTGGCATAGAGGTCTGTCCAATTAGTTCGTGCTGGACTATAACCTTTATCAACAAAACTTTTTTTGTCAGCCAGCCTCAGGGATAGAGAAACAGCAGTGGCAGTTAACACCTTGGCTTCTTCACGTCGAGAGTGGCACATAGGATCTTTTTGCCATTGGGAGGATTTCTACCATCCAGATTTCAAATTTTACGAAGCTTTTGTTTTTTTCATCATTGCAGAAAAAGTCAGGAGATCATTTTCATGGAATTTTCAAGCTATGGAATATGGTGCACTCTGGCATACAGGCTGATAATACTTGAGTAGTATAGCACCCCATGCTTGAAGACAAGATGTCTAAACAGGCTGGTAAGACTTTGGACAGTTCACTACTTTGAGCCCTTGTTTCTTTATATTTGACAAGGATGATTGTGTGTTCTGTGTGCTGCCTGCTTTCAGATTAACTGTTAGTGTTACGGCTTCATAATTAGTAGCCAAGTTGATCACATTCAAGCACAAGTTTAGGGCATAAGCTGAAGTTCAGGGCACAACCCCATATTTATTTTCAGTTTCTTTGGGTTACTTAATTTTCAGCAGCCTGACCTCAGTGGGGTACAAACGCTAATTCGATATATTGAAATAATATCAGAGATATGATGAAGGATATTGAAATCAGTTGTGTGGTCAAACGTTGACTTCTGGTCATAACTTTTTCTGTCACTGAGAGTGTCAGCTCTCTGTTTTTTTAAGGGGCAGGTTATGAATAATGAAACAAAAGTTTAAAACTAAAAGACTGTATGAAATTGCAGGTGCATAGGGAAAGCACCTGAAAGAGAACTAAATAATTGTTCAGTAATGTAATCAGTTGTTCAGAATCAGAGTGATTCTGTTTGATGTAGTTTTTAAAAAGGAATAAGGAAATGATATTATCAGTAAACATTTATATTATTATTCTTTTAACAATTAGATTAATATTTGACAGGGAACAGCATTTCAAATGATAAGTGTTCCACATGTTTTATTTTAGAAGATTCTATGGTTGTATCCCTGAGAAAGAATAGAGCAGTGTCCCATTTGTTTTATTGCCAGTGTTTGCTCGGTATACATGATTGTGTTCCTTGCGCTCAATTGGCAGTGAGAAAAATACTATCGAAGGTGAACCGCAGACTGGCAGTGTCACAGACTGGTCAGAACAGCTTGAATGAAAAGGAAAACATTAGAGAAATTCTGAACAGTTTTGGGTCTATTTTTTTGTATGTATGTATATTGAAAAAATGAAAGCAATATATGGCCAAGAAACAAAGTATATCGAATGTGCAGTATATTGGACTGGAACCCAAGAGAATTTAAAATACTTGGGATATGGTTTTTTGACTGATCTGACAAAATGCATTGAATTGAATTATGCAGAAAAATTCTTGGAAGTTAAATCTCTTTTCAAAGTATGGTCAAAAGAAATATCACGTCACTTTGTAGAGTAGCAGTCCTGAAATCACTAGTTCTGTCAAAATTGGTATATCTCTGGCTATTGTTACCAAACCCACTGATTGATATCTATCTGTAGACAATTTTCAGAAAAAAGTGTTTGCAATTCATTTGGAACAACAAACCAGATAGAATATCAAGAAAGAATACTGTTAAAAACGTACTAGAAGGAGACCTAGGTATCCCCTCTATAAGACATTTTATTGCCTCATTAAAAATCGCATGGATTAGAAAACTTTTAGTTGGCCGATTCAAATGACTGAAGAAAGGTGTCCAGTTATATAAGATTTAGACAAATATTAGTCAAGCCCCCTATACACAAACTCAAATGAAATGCCCTTTGGAAAGATGCTTTCAAAGCATTCAGAGCATTTGGTATTAAAGATGACATCAGAGATGCTGCTGACCTGATGGCAGAAAATTTTCTATAATAACAAATTTGAAATGAAAAAAAAAACCCACTATATTATATTCTTTAAAATGTGGGTAGAAAAGGGAGTGCATTGTGCTGCGGATCTTGTCAATGCGGAAAGAAAATTTATAACATATTGACAATTCAAAGATAAATACAACATTCAGACAAACTTTATAGAGTTCTTTACTTCTTAGGGTGTGTGTGTACAATAAAAGAATATTGCAAGAAAACTGGGATGAACTTAATTAAACAGCAAGAAAATAAATACACACTGAGATCTCAAGTAATACAATACCATACTTTCTGTCAAAAAAGGGACAAAGCTTTACTATAAGGTCCTTATGGGGAGGATGGGAAAGGGTGTTGTAGGGGGTGAAGGGGATAGCAAGGTAGGCACTGAATATGAAGTTATACTCTCTCTGCCCTTTAGTTTGCCATTCGTGTGTTTTGTTGGTTTTTTTCCCCACCATTTAATTTGGTTTTCTTTTTTTCCCCTTTATGGAAAAATTGTATTTTCCTTGAGCTGAAATGTGAAAGCCTAAAAAAAATGGGATGGAATGAGTATGCAATTTTTGTTGAAAGAAATGTTTAAGGCACAGTACAGACTTTCACATCTGACTGGGCATGATACATACATACATTTAATGATTTATATCTAACTGGATAGTAATATATGCATTGCCTAACATTTCATCCAATGTTTTTTATTTGAATGCGTACGTACTGTCATTCTTTCTTCTGTAAAAGATTTCTTGGGTCAAGGATGGTGGTCTCGAAAGGAATCTTTTTAAAATTTTGCTGATCTTCATTGACCTAACAGACAAGGCAGTCCACATACATTTTTAAATACGTTTCTGTTATGTCTGTGCTAGATATTGATTGAACCATTGTCATTTGTAATGATATTTCCATTGCTGCAGCTGGCATGATTTATTGAATATTACATACATAATAGATACCATGATTCTTTTACTGTGGCAGTGATTTTATTATTGTTGTCATTATTGTTAATGTTATTATTGTTGTTGTTATCATTATTATTCTTATCATCATCATCATTATCATCATCATCACCATTATTATTATTATTATTGTTATTATTATTATTATTCCTTTTTCCCCTTGTCAAATTAAAATTGTATACATATTATGTGTATGACTGACAGATGTGCCAATGTTGTGTTGAATTTGAAATCTCAGGCACAAGCACACTCGTAAACTCTGATTATTTAAGTTATAGGGTATAGTATAGCTTGGATATTTCTCATTTCAGAAGACTACTTATCAGCCACATACTGCATCTTGCAGTCGGTTGGGGTATAAGCAACATTACCTGTTTACCTACCGCATCCTTCTGCTCTCACTTCTTATTTCTTGCCAGCCACCTACCCCTTCCATCTGCTTTCAGTTAAAAAAAAAAAAAAAAAAAAAGCAAACTAGGAAAAAAAGCAAACTAGGACATTAGAAAGTGTGCTGACCTCCACCAAAGTTAAATGGATCCTTCAACTGCATCAGAATATTTCTCAAAAATGGTGTGTTCACATTGGAGAAAAAGAGGGTCAGTTGAAGTTGAAGGCCTATATTTTATATTCTTTTATTATTATTGTTATGATAATGATGATGATGTTTTGATTATGTGTTTTTATTTTTGTCATTCTGTTAACAAGTCACATCATTATTATGACCACATTGGTGAACTTGTACCACTAGGGGAAATAACAGTTAGAGCAGACTGAAGGAGTTACTTCCCATTTTTGTAGTAAAGAAAATACAAAATGTCAGTGTTTAGATCAATAAACACTTTTAGTATTTCATGAAAATTTAAGATTCATTATCACTCAATTCCTAAGCTGTAACTTCAGAAGCATTCATATTCATGGTACATTTGTTATAATCCTGCTGAGAAATTGTGTGTGTGTGTGTGTGTGTGTGTGTGTGTGTGTGTGTGTGTGTGTGTGTAGAAATACAAAATTACATGTGTATTTTAATGGATGTTGAGTATTCAGGATTCCTGACCAGTATAAATTCATAGGCATATATGAAGAAAACAAATGTGTTGCAAATGTTGTTCTTCTAGAACACATAGATCTCTTAAAAAACAAACAAACAAGATTTGTTTGAACAGGTCGGTGTAAGAGGAGATAACCTGGTGGTTCTGGGCGTGGAGAAGAAAGCTGTGGCAAAACTGCAAGAGGAACGAACTGTCCGGAAGATTGCACTGCTGGATGACCATGTGGCACTTGCCTTTGCTGGTAATGTGCATCATTTATATCTTTATTTAACATCTAGATTGTAAGTGGAATTTTTGTTTAACCTAGACTATTGCCTAGATGCCGTAAGCCATTACAAGCAAATGGTTCAGTTCAAAATGTGGAACTCAGTTATTTCCATTGCTGTCAGTGAAAGATTTAATATTTATGATTAAGCATGGTTGTTTTCATTTTCTCTCTCTAACCTGGTTTGAAGTTAAGTAGCTGAGAGTTCGGTTTGTCAAGTTCTCACACTTGCCCTCTGGCTTTCAGTAAATGTGTGAGATCTTAGCCCCAGTACACGTACACATGTTGATTAGAGTCACCTACTACAAAGCATTGAGGTAATAACAGTATTCATAAATCATCTTTACTTTTTCACCCAGTATAGGCATACTGTTTTTCTGTCAGAAGATACCTTCAATAATCATCTTAACAGATTGTATGGAATACTGCCAGTAAGTCATATTGTTAACATAGAATGCGATCGGTCGCAGGGGGATCATATATGTGGAGGGGGGGGGGGGGGGGGGAGTGACTGCCACGCTACTGCTATGGGGTTGGTGTGCTTCAAAGGAAACACCCAGCAGACTGTGGAGGGGGGGGGGGGGGGGGGGTGGAGGGTAGAGACTGAAAATTGATGTAGATTAGTAATCTTAATTGCTGTGTGTAAGACAAAGAGAAAGAGAGATGGGGGGGGGGGGGGGGGGGGGGGAGAGAAAAGGGGAGGTTGGGTTGTAGAGGATGGTGTGGCTGGCAATTGTAACCTCACACATACCAAAACCCTAATTGAGTTAGTTTATGAAGAGATGGGATGCCACTCTATTTATATAGAATCAAATATTCAGTGCATTAGATATTGGCTGAAAACATGTTGGATGGACAAAAACAGGTTACTGCTAATAATAGTATATAGGATGATCTTGTATCTAGATTCCAAGGACAAACATGGGTCATGAATGTTTGTGAAATGTTATGTCAAAACAGGTTTGGATTGGTATGGTTAAATCAGGGAGTGCAAGAAGTAGAAAGATTCCTGAATGAATTTCATCAAATGTTGATTGATTATAGGTAGCAAAACTGGGAAGATCATATGCAGCGAAGTGAAAGATTCTTTCGGTACAGTTCTTTTAAATCCTCTGGAAACTGTGAAAGCTATTTTCCACTAGATGTAGACAGACACATTAAGTGACATTTGATGACATTTTGACTAAGGGTCACTGATATGACAATACATCGCAATCGATATATAAAAAGCAAACCATAAACGATTTAGCATCTTCAGTGTGTCAAAATGCAGATGAACATAAATTACATATTTGACTTTGTTGTCCTGCTCTCAATGACCAGATAAAAGAATAAATAATTATTCCTCATAAGTGTTATGTACACCCATGTCTGTTCCATGCATCTCTACTTATGTCAAATCAGAATGAACACATTATGATTATGAAGAACCTGTGCTTATATCTGTATATAGTTTTCCAGAGAGGCACAAATTTGGCAACAGAACCTGAAATACCTTGCTCATCTGTATGATTACTTAACTGATCTATGGAAAAATGTCAGCATTTTTTTGCTATTGTTTTGACTTTGCTTACTTAACTTTGTTCATTATTGTATAGCATTTGTGAATTTATCCCCCTTCAAATGGGACTATGATGGTCTTTATTGAATAAAATTCCATTTCTGTTTCTCTCTCTCTGTCAGCGTGCGTTCTACTCGGACAGCCATGTTGCTTTTTCATCAAGTTGAACAGTTTTACGAAATCTGGATAATTTTCTGTTTTTAGAGTCTCATTTGCTATTCTCTGTTTGGATTTGCCACTTTCTACAAATGTACCGGTCATTCTTTATCAGCATATACAGTTGTCCATCAAATATTATTACACGTTTAATGCACAATGTGAGATCTCTTAATGTACACATTGATCAAAACTGAAATACCAAATAGTCTTCCTGATTTTGAAGTCAAGCACTGTTTATATGATAATATTTCTGTTTTGCATTCATTCAGTTTTCAGTTCATTAGCACGCCCTGCTAGAGTGGATGATAACAGATAAGGTTTGTATTATTGTAATATCTTTTGCAGTGATGATCACTGAAAACTTATTACCATGATGGATGAGAGTGTTGGTCCCAGAATCACCCAGTGGTCTTTAAAGAAGAATTGTGTGTGTTCTGTCATTTCAGGTCTGACGGCTGATGCCCGCATTCTGATCAACAGAGCTAGGATCGAATGTCAGAGTCACAAGTTGACAGTGGAGGATCCTGTCACAGTGGACTACATCACACGCTACATTGCACAGCTCAAGCAGGTTGAACATTGTTATTAGTAGTATTACTATTATCAGGAGTACTTATAGTTATATAACATCTGTTCCCCGGTGATTCAAGCACTTTACAATCCATGCTCTCATTTACGCAATGGGTTGACTGTCTGAACAGCAGCCTGTAGGCAATTCATTCAGTTGTTTCCCATGTCATTCAGTCAGTGTCAGAGCTCAGTTTTCTTCCTACATTCTTCTGATTTTTCATGCAGGGTGCATGCTATGACTAAAGTGTTGTTGATACCTGCAGCCAAATAGGCCTCCTGAGAGCTGGTGATGGGATTCTGCGTAAGTACAAGATATGTGTGCATTCACACATGGAGCTTCAGTTTATTAGTGTATTCAAAGATTAATCATCTCTTTAGTTCTTTTTGTCTTTTTTTCCAAAAGGACTAGCGAGAAACCAGCAGTGCCTGTGTAAGCTGATGTTGTGCCCAGTGAGAACAAGCAGAATTTTCAGGCTGGAGAACTCTCCTCAGATCTGAAGATTTCTGAGAAAATTGCCTGATTTTCAGGGACAGGAAAAGGGAACATCTGAGAGAAAAAAAAAGTCCACTGAAAAAAACAAATAATAAAACACTTAAAGCACCCCGAGTCTCATACCGTATCCAGTTTTCCCAGTCCAGTGCTGCCCATGCTTGTTGTGGTCATATGGTGTATTGCGGTGCTTCTGTTTGCATTAATCAGACCAGCTCAGTGGTGGGACATAAATGAATACTGTTTGTTCAGCTTTTTTTTTTCTAGGTGTGCATCAAGCATAAGCTTCAGCTTTGGAGGGGTGGGTTGGGGGGTATACAATATCTTGTGTGTTGTGAATTGTAAATCAAGGCAAGTTGTTGAGGAAGTTGCAGTTGTCAGCTGTTGGAGATTTTTGTGGATTGAAAAGATTTCAAAAGTGAGCAATGTTGAACAAACCGGGAAAGGCAGGTTTTTTTTTTTTTTTTTTTTTTTCGCTTTGTTAAATAGAGCTGAACTATCCATGCTGCAAGAAGATGCTGATGCTCCTAGAGCACTGGACTGAAACCAGTATATGTCAGTTAAGCTTATGTTGTATTGAGACAGTTTTGAGTAGTGACTGTGCCATGCAGCACAATGCAGTGGCCTTCCTCTCTCTGTCTGCCTCGATCCTGTTTCAGAATGTGAGAATTTGAAAAATTATTTTGCACATTTTGTTTGATGAACGCAGAAAGGAGTTTGAAGATTTTTGTGGTGAAAAGAAGTCAGTTTTTTGTCACATGTACTTTGATATTTTAAGAGGGGGGGGGGGGGAGGGGGTTGCTGCTTTATTGTAAAGCAAATGGATGCTTTTTATTTAAATCAAAGAAGAAGAAAAAAAAAAATCAATTCTGATGCGTATTACCTATCCAGTTCCAGTTTCACTTTAACCAAGGAGGTGTCACTGTGTGCAGACTAGTCCATATAGGCTACACCACATCCACTAAGTTTCAGGACCACACTGCGCATGATTTAAAGCTGATGGATAAATGAATTAATGACTAAGATGAGAGAATTTAAGAAGAGAGTGTCATGGATGGCTTCAACGCAGCAGGTGTCTATACCTACGCATTAGCCCAATACATTTGTCAGACCTTGGGTACCTACCTGAGGTCGTCGGTGCGATTATCATAATTGCACGTTTGCATGGTGAGTGTACACATACATCTGTATGATATGGGTGTATGGGCACGGGGTCATGTGTGTGCGCTAGTGTATGCAGTTTGCGTGTGTATGGATGTGTGTGTGCATGCGTATGTTTGTGCATGTGTGTGTGTTTGTGTGTGTACACACATAATTTGTTAGTGTGTGTTGTGTGTGTGTGTCTGGTCTGCGACTGAGTGACAGGGCTGTACTCTGTGCTTACTTTCATAATATAACCTGGCGTCAACCAGGCCCAAGAGAACACATCTGCAGTGTTGGTCAGGAACTTTGAGCTCTGGATAGGAACCAAAAGGGGCAGAAAAATCCCACATGGCTCTGATGAAAATCAAACCCACGACCTCCGAGCTGGGAGTCTGTGATGCTAACCACTTCACCACGGCAACTGGAAACCATTAGAAATTGACGGGTTTCAGTATCTACCCTGTTGCACATCAACAAGGATGGAGGGCTGTGAGGATTCCTGAAGCCCATGCAGTAGGCACAGCATTTCAGTGATCTACTGACTTGAGATAAACAGTAAACAAGTTGGGTATTTTTTGCTCCCATAAGAAAACCTAACACAGAGTAACTTGTATTCAAGACCGGCACAGCCTTTTAAACTTGAATAAAGTCAGACAAATACATAGACGAACAATCTAATAGTGGGGAAAAAACAGGCGCAGGCCAACAACTGAACTATCTTCATAGTAATGACTTGGCAAAGATTTGGACTTAAGGAAGGGGAGGGGGGGGGCGGAATTTGAAGATGGAGAAACTGGGAACATGAAATTAAGAAAATATGTTACAGATATGAAAACTCTTCACTAGCTGCATAAGGGAACCATCGCAATCCCTGTTGATGGCAGATATATTTGTATTGCCTGCTCCGAGGCCTTTCGTCCGCTGGGTTGGACTCATCAGGGAGACACGGCTGGTTGTGTCTGCGCTCCTGGCGTCAAATAGAGACACACCACAGTCCATAATATTGTGGTGTTCTCACCACCAAGGGTGCAAAAAAGAATCCAATAGCACCCCCAAAGCAGCCAGCGAAGAGTAGTAAATGAAACTAAACGAAAGTGTGGGGAGGAAAAAAGTTACTGAAAAACTAGAGACTTTATGCAAATAGTATAAAATGTAAGGGACAATTTTTGAGCCTACGCCTGAGGATCCACCCAAAGATGCAAGGGAGATCAAAAGACGAACACACAGACGGACAGAAACAAATACAAATAACCTCAATTTAATCAAAACAAAATCGGAAATGAAATGAGGCAGGGAACAGTAAACGATAAACAGTAAACAAGTTGGGTATTTTTTGCTCCCATAAGAAAACCTAACACAGAGTAACTTGTATTCAAGACCGGCACAGCCTTTTAAACTTGAATAAAGTCAGACAAATACATAGACGAACAATCTAATAGTCATTACTATGAAGATAGTTCAGTTGTTGGCCTGCGCCTGTTTTTTCCCCACTATTAGATTGTTCGTCTATGTATTTGTCTGACTTTATTCAAGTTTAAAAGGCTGTGCCGGTCTTGAATACAAGTTACTCTGTGTTAGGTTTTCTTATGGGAGCAAAAAATACCCAACTTGTTTACTGTTTATCGTTTACTGTTCCCTGCCTCATTTCATTTCCGATTTTGTCTTGAGATAGTTAAAGAGAATAGCTCTTTGATCCAGATCCCCAGCAAAATTAAGTCAATTCATCCTTGGGCTATGTTCCTTCTTGCCACCATTGACCAAGTTTCATTGAAATCGGTTACCAAGCTTTTTCATAATCCTGTGAACAGAAAAACAAAGGAATCAAAAGACAGGTGAAGATGCGACCTTCTTGACATATGTCAAACAGAGAAGCAAAGGATCAAAGCTTGTGCACAGAACTAGATACTGCCCTCATCCCTATCCCCTCTTTTTTTTAATGACTGAAGACTGGTTCTTAAGGTTGTAAAAGTGCAGGCATGTCCTTGATGTTCGCTTTCTAATAAAGAAATCATTCTTAGATTGATGGCATTGTGTGATATGGCTTGTATTCATCTGATTTCACATTTGTTTTGTGTTTGTATTCTGACACTAGAAATACACCCAGAGCAATGGTCGGCGCCCTTTTGGCTTGTCCTCTCTCATCATTGGCTTTGACTATGATGGTACACCCCACCTGTATCAGACAGATCCCTCAGGAACCTACCATGAGTGGAAGGTGGGTATAGTCTGCTTTGAACCACACCTGCGTTTGTCTCACCTAACTTTGCTGATGTTATTTTTATGCTTTTACAAATGACCTTTTTGGGGGGGGGGGGGGGAGGGGAGGGGGGTCATCAAGATTATATCAAGGGACTAGTCACCAAGGTTAGATCAAGGGACTCTGGTTTGTTCACATTATTGGATATGATATTGATGATGCTGCAAATGTATTCATTCACCATGCTGTAGCAACTTGGTTGTGAAGTTGGTGACACATCATATGTTCATCAGTAAAGACTGTAGTGCATCATTTTCCGTGCTGGCAATGTGAATGGTCTGCTTGCAGTGTAGGAATAAAAAAAGAGCTTTCCCATGACCATTTCAAATTGGGAAATGAAAGACATAAGGATTCGTGAGAAATGCCCAGCTGTGTTTTGAAACTTTTAAGTTTAACTGTTTTTGCGTCTGCCTGCTGCTGTTTATTTTTATAAGTAAAATTTTGTTTTGTTTTCTTGCATTTCTTTTGGAAAACTCCACACTTCATTTCAGGAATAGGAAAGGAAATTCTGTGTTCAGGAGACTCCAGACAAGCAACCCGGCTCAACCAAATTGGGATAAATTATCTTTCCTTTCAGAGTCAATTAGGCCCTCTGTCCACATATATGTATGGTAGCACTCATGTTATGAAAGGCATCAACTCGGAGGAAATCATATTTTGCCATTGAAGATATCCTTTTGAACATTTGGATGATCAAAGAGCAGTTTGGAAGTTTCAGTTCAAGTCTGTGTAAAACAAAATAACATCAAAATGAATGGATGTCTTTTGTGACAAGAAGCAAAACTCAAGACTTTTGATTTTGAATCCTACTCAAGACTTTTGATTTTGAATCCTTTCCAACCACAGCTGCAGAGAAAAAAGGAATTGAAATTGCTTGTGGACTTCTTAGAAACTAAATGTAGAGTTTTGTATCTTCTTCAGTGGTCTTGTTCTGGAGTTAGTATTAGTAGCCAATCGAAAAAGACTTTAAACTGTAAAAAACACAAACGGTTTCTTCAGTTCTAAAGATTGAAGAAGAAGCTGTCCAGCCTTTCTTTTCTTGAATAGTTATTCAAGAGCAAATGTCCTGTCTTGCATATGCCATTTGTGAATGCATTGCAGACAGCTTTTTGGTAATAGCCACTATTTCCAAACAGCATTATCTGGATCTTCATACATACTGCTCCTGGTTGCGTATGATGAAAAACAAAAAACAAGAACTGCCAGGTTTTTTTTCACTTGCTTGCTGCAGTATCATCTTTGTCAAATGTTCATGATTTGTTTAAAGGTAAATCAGAATGTTGGCTACTTCTGGTATCAGTTCTACTGGCAGGCAAGGAGTAAGTAAACATTGGTGGCAAAGGCAATTTGAAATGATCTATCAGATAACTCTTTTGACATTGATCAAAAACCATTTTTGCATAATCAGACTGTCTTGTGTTGTTCATGTCATTTTACCACTTAGCATCTGTCTCTTTCTGTAAATGCAACCGCAAGATTCTCAGTTTGATTGATGTAATTCCCAATTACGCAGTTTGCCCACAGAACAAATTTGATGGCTTCAGTGAGTTGAGAACAGTACAACACATGTAAGAAATGAAACAAAGTGAGATCCTGTGACAGAACTGCTGAAGGAGCTTCACTGGCTCCCTTTGAGATGGTCAGCACAAAGACCATGGAAAACAGTCATTTCTATGGGTCTCATCCAATGTACTTACCATCTACTCTCTGCAGTTATGAAGTACCAGGTTGTTTGGTGAGCATTTCTTCAGCTTTGCTGCTCCAGTTGTTTGGAACTCACTGCCTCCCAGTTTGCAGAATCTATCATACCTGTTTTCTAAGCACAGCTGAACTTTGGCTTTCCCCTCAGCACACAATGTAAAACTGTGCTGTTTCCCACTTTTGTGTGCACAGTTTGTTCCTCCTGAGACATTACCTTGGAAGTGTTTGAGAGAATGAATGAGTTACGGGAAATTTTCCACTAGATTTGTGCTACACTTTCACAAATGTTTAGCATTGTATTCTGTACCAGTGAAAACTCTTGCAAGGAAACTATGGCATTTGATCAGCTTAGGTCTTTTTGGCCAGATTTTTGTGGCTGACGTAATAATGAGCTCCCTGCTCGCTGCCTTTTGTCTCCAGTAGCCAGTGCAAGGTTGTCTTTGCTCCCTCATCATTCCATGGCGGAATGCCATGCTGCGCACACCTTTGAGGTTTATGATTTGTCTTCTTGACTTGCAAAGGGTTAACTTAAAAAAAAATTTTTTTTTAAAGAAAATGATTAGTTTTGACAATTTCAAATTGTAGCATTTAGTCACACCTGCATAGTGCATGCATGGATGAAACCACATATCAGGGAATGTCAGAAACTGGAATTCGACCTCGCAGTTTGTCCGTATATCCTGAAATCACGAAATGTTCGTGTTGATTTTTACTTTTTTTTTTTCCAGAACGTTTTGGTAAAACTTCATCCTGATGACTCCGTCTGATCCAGTTTTTTTTTTCCCAAACTGATCGTGCCTTTGTCATTTTGCTGAGAGAATATGCAAATGCTGCTTCGCCCAATAGTCACGATAGTGTTTTTTAGTTAAATGAAGATACGTCTGTGATCAATGCCAGTGTTCAGAACGAGTTTTGTTTTCACATGCCACCACACAGCAGAGGTTTCTTCCCGGCAGTAACCACCAGGTCTTATATTAACTACGATGAAATAAGTCCTTTCTGAGACAAATTACTTTAAAACCTGATTCATCAGCGTACACTGGCACAGATTCATGCTCTCTTGCCGATTTTTTTTCTTCGAAGTTTTAGGGTATGTTGTAAAAAAAAAGACACAGCCCGACGGTATTTGGCAAGCAGAAGTTAGCAAACGTTATCGTACTTTGGTGAAATTTCCCTCTATGATTAGTATCCACAAGTGCAATTACCATTCAAGAATCTTGTCTGTAGAATTGTTTTCCGATTTTTTTTTCTGTTTTTGAGTTTGTCGAATTTTTGCCAGTCATGGAAAAAAAAAAAAATTCGCGAAATCGAATGTGGAAAAAAAATTCAGCGAAATCGAATGCTGTTGTTGTCATATCCTGGCTAAAAGACTCAAAGGACCATCCGAACAGCTGAAGTACTTGAACACTATGGTACAAATGCATGAGCTGTGGATGAGAACATTACATGTGTGACCATTTTTGATTACCCTGCTATGTGGGCAGCCACACTCCGACTTTGAGTGATTTTGGAGACTGATAATGTTATGCTAGGAGCTTGTCAAGACTGAAGACAATCCCTGCATAACTATGCAGAGCATAACAACATTTTGATGTAGCCTTGGTCTTCTAGCCTATGTCAATTGGTCTGACACAGCCTTAAGCCAAGGTGGAGCGAAATCAAATGCGTAAACATGTCTGTAATTATATGCTCGCAAAGAGAAAAAAAAAGAAAAAGAAAGAATAGAAAAAGTGTTAAAGTATTATCGTAATTAATTACAAATACAAGGACATTCATTTTGCTTTTATCTTGTCAGATAATGTGAGCTGAAAGGCCACTTTAAATGGGCAGTTTGTGATTCCTGGTTCTTTATTATGTGACAAAGCACCAGTTGGTTAATTTCTTAGGCAAAATGAACAAATATTGATTGTTCAATCTATATTTCTTTTAAAACGTCCTGTTTATATGATAGATTTCAGCTTGATTTATTTAAGCAAAGCTGTCATGCCCCCTGATCTTACAACTTTTATTTTTCACATCTGATTTATGATAATAAGGAGATTGGTATATTCTTAAGCTTGTCACCCCAGTGTATTGTTAATACAGCTTATATTATATAAGGTTTATTAGAATGTGTTTCATGAATATAAAAAAAAAATCTATACATTTCTCATGACTATTTATTTTTGCATCCACTAGAAATTAACTAGTGCCCAGAATTTGTTAATCTTCATTTTCCTAGTAAGTTTATTGAACTTTGTTTGGACTCTTTAAAACTACACATGTGTGTTTGTGGTGGGTGGTGGGGGGGGGGGGGGGGTGTCAAGGTTTAGATCCAAGTATCAGTTTGTAATTCCACAGTGTAAATCTACAAGCCAAGTCACATACCTGTTGCACCAATAACCTCCTCCCCACCCACATACCACTCCCACCCCTTCCCTGTGAGACATAGGGTTGCAGGCTGAACTTCCTGCTGGAATAAACAAGACCACACAAGTTTTTGGTTGAAGTAAAAAAAACAGTCTGGTTTTCCATATAAGAGAGCTGTAACACCAGATTTACAAATTCTGGTCACCACAGATTATTACTTGAGTTCAAACTGCAGGCTGTCTTCAGAAGTTTCGTAAGTGGTAAATACAAGTTATAGTCAACAAAAATCATTGCTGCCTCCAGTTTCTTGAATTAAATGAACTCCACTGCATACAGGCCAATAACATAATGTCAGTTTTAATGGTGGCCTTGTGGATTGCATGGTAAAAAGAAGGCAAGCCCAGATTTTACCTGTCAAAGGTGTAGAAACCCTTCAGCCCAGACCCTGGCAAAGGGCTCTGCCCCTTGACCTTCCGACAGCCCCCTGGACCCCAGCCTTCCTGCTTTTCATTTTTTCCTGGTTCACCCATGTGTATGTGTTTTCACATGTGTAAACAAGACATTGCAATGGCTTGTCTGTTTCTGTGTACTCAGGCCAACACAATAGGACGCAGTGCCAAAACGGTGCGGGAGTTCCTGGAGAAGCACTACACAGAAGAGGTAGCAGCCAACGATAGAGAGACCATCAAACTGGCTCTGAAGGCGCTGCTGGAGGTGGTTCAGTCTGGTGCCAAGAACATGGAGGTGGCTGTGATGCGGCGAGGACAGCCACTGCAGGTAGGAATTATGGGAATGCAATTACTTTGATTGTCTGGGTATATGCTAAAAGCTAGCTCACTGTAAACTACTTCATTTGACATGATCTCTGTATGTGCATTAAAACATGTCCATTTTTAAAAAAAGACATGTTTCTGTCATGAAATTAGATTCTATTGATGCAGCACTGGACGGTGGTCATTCATGAATTTTACATGTATGGACTTTTTCATGTGGAAGAAGGGGGAAGGGGAAAAAGGGGGGAGGGGAGTTGTTTCACATAGACATTGCTCTTACGTGGCTGTTAGCGTAAAGCAAGACACTTTCCATTTCCTTCAAAGTTCAGTGTCATGGTTTTGTGGGCAAAGAAGGACGAATTGTAACTGAAGAATCATCTTCAAGCATGAGCTGGATGAAATCAGGCTAGACCTGTAGACAATGTGGAGGAGATGGAACCTATCATAAAAGACTGTAGAACAGATGGTACTTTAAATAATTCTGTTCATGATGTTGCTGGTGAAGAAAAGAATGAGGAAAGGATTGTACTTCCAGTAGTCCTGATCAAGAAATTGATGGCAAAGAAAAGAATGGGGTACAGACTGTACTTCATATAATTCTGAGAATGAAATTAATGACTAAGAAAAGAATGAAGAACAGATTGTACTTTAAATAAATAATTCTGATCATGAAATCGATGACAAATGAAAGAATGAAGAACTGATTGTACTTCAAGTAGTTCTGTTGATAAAACTGGTGGTGAAGAAAAGAATGAGGACCAAGTACTTTAAATAGTTCTGTTGATAAAACTGATGGTGAGGAAAAGGAGGACAGCAGTGTCAATGCATTCTTGTGTCGATTCACTAGGAATCACAACTTTGACAGCAACAGGTGTTTTTTGGAGGCAGGGCATGGCATGCCATATGCTGTTTGGTTTCCCTATCTACATTTATATCTGTCTTTTTTTTTAGTATGTTTTTGCAATATCTTTAATTCTTTAACACTCTGCTTAATTTTGTATAGCTGTACTGTTATTCAGTTCCATGCATAAATGATTGATGACCATGGGTCAAGGTGGCAGACCTGTGGACTCAAAAGGTTGAGTTTGGGAACCATACAGAGGAGGAAAGTGGCTAAGAAATTGGCTGGTTCAGTTCTTCAATTCTTTTGTGACGGGCGCGGCAACACAACGTCACTTCCCTGCCGCCACGTGCTCCGCATGTGCTAACAACCATTGCAGATGTGCAATTTTTGCACTTGTTGATTTTATTGTACGTCCCCTGATATAAACCACGTGGCAAACATACTTCTTTGTGAAGGTGGACCCTGTCTCAGTTTATTGGCAATACAGGAGTTTGCATAATTGTTTGTTTCGTCCACTAATTTGCGGAGGACATCACCAATAAACAGTCAGTAAACATCAATCGGCTGTGGGTCATCCCCTGGGTCCACTTGTATTCCCGTAGCAACTGCAAGGAAATAATCTTTATTGTCATACTTAGTATGCTATAATTATTACACATACACACACGCATGCACTCACACGCATGCACGCACACGCACGCACGCATGCAGAGAGAGAGAGAGAGGAAGGGGGAGACAGACAGTACAGCAGCATTGCCGTAACCATGAAACGGCTCGTCGTGAACAGATCGACTGAGTTGCCATCTCTATCACACCGTGCGTTGCGAAAAGATTAACACTTCCTGGGGTTAGCTGGGTGGTCCCAGTACCAGGAACACGGCTGTTCAGAGCAAGTTATTTAGTTTTGAGAGGCAGGGGAGTTTACAGCTTGCCCGCAGCTGCAGAGGCCAACCCGTAAATGCAGTTCAGGGAAAGGGGTGTTTTCTGCAGACCGCTCCCCACCAGCCAGCTAACCGCGCTGTACTCAGCGAACTGAATGTCATCTGTGCATAGCTGGTCTGGAAGCAATGTGTTCGGCATTGTTGAGCGGCCATTACAAATGGGGTTGTCGATTTAATAATTAGTGGTTGTCATGAAAAATGTAATATATCTGCACTCTTGAGATGACTGAATTGGCGAATTCCCAACAGTTTTTTTTAATACCAAACTTGACTAGGTTTATTTTCCTGTAGATAAGGTAGATGTGGCATGAAAGCTTGTACGCAAGTGGTCAGGCAATATTAGAATGATGACAACACACACAATTGTGCAAAAATAACGTCATCACTTTCTGAGTATTTAATTTTCCATAGCTAACTTGTACACAAGTTTGATACATGCCTGTATCATACATACAGCAACAAAAGTGTTGGATTGGAAATGTGTTAAGCCTTGTTTGTTTGCCCTTTCACTAAGTATCTCACGCGGGACGGAAAAATAAAGCTGTGGGAGCGCCAGTGCTTTAAATGGGAAGAATAGATAACCCTTGTTATCACCAGTTGTCTAAACAGTTGCTTTGACAAAGGGAAGCAATCTTAGGCAGTTGCTCAACTAGAAAAATGTTAGATCAGTCCAGTTTAGACTATCTGCTATGTCTGTATATTTTTTACAAATTGATTAATGGAAACAAAGAGATAATGGAGATACCACTCTACAACAGATGAAGTCACGTCCGAGTGTGATGAGGAACTCCCCCCCCCCCACCCCCCCTCTCATTCTCATACCCCCACTCCTGTCACAAAAAATCAAGGTAATCATTCAGGGGTAGAACAGTGTTTTGACAGTCAGGAAAAATTTGGACATTTTTAAAAAATAATTCCAGCAAATTTGAAATGTTAGTTATAATGCACTGCCAAAAACCATAGACAAATGAATCACAAGACGAAACATAATGTGTTTCAACCTTTTAGGTCTTCTTCAGGCAAGATACAAAACACTCAGGACAACAAAAATGAATGAGCAATCACTTATCGTCATCCAATTCGGTGCAGGATAGGCGTTGATTCCATAATTCCAGGTGTAGAAAAAGTCTGGCAAAACGACCTAATCCACAGGGGATCTGGAAAAAGTATGGAGTTTTGCTTAGTGATGAGGGCTATGGTCAACAGTGAGGATGTAGGGAAGACATAGCATTTTAAGATTTTGATATCTATGCACAAATACTATTAGAAAATATTGTCCACCATCAGTTTCAAACTCAGACAAGTTTGTTTTCATTGCAAACTGGCTTGCAGAATCAAAGTACAAAGACCAGATTGCGAAGGTTCCATTTCCAGTGAAAGCAGATCCATGCATTACAAGCTGAAACAACAAATGGTCTGAAATGTTTGTTTGCCTGAACATTTTCAATATTTCAAATGTGTGAAAACAGCAACTGGCAGCCACAGGGATGGGCAAAACTACATGCGCCTTTTTTGCCAACAAACACGCTGTTCAGTGGTCGTCAGCACCACTTATTACCGATTACATATTGTCAGGTACATCCAGGCAAATGTTTGGGAAAACTACAAATTTGTCCCTCTTACTAAAGTAATTTGCATTATTACTCACAGATGATCAACCTGGAGAATTCTCCTCTTGTGTGCATATGACTCTGTGTATGTGCACATTTCTCTCTTGAGCTTTTTTGTTTGTGTTATGCATGTTCATCTCACTCTCTCCGTCTTTGTCCTCTTGCCGGTGTGCCTGTGTGTGTGTGTGTGTGTGTGTGTGTGTGTGTGTGTGTTGTGTGTGCAAGCATGTGTCGTTTTCTATCTCTGTCTGTATATATTTTAGTTGTGCATGTCTAAATTTTCTTTTTCTTTCTGTCTCCCTCCATCCTGCATTCTCTCCCTAAATGTACACACACACTCTTGCACACACACACATACACATGTTCAGTTACATATACCCGCACTCTGTTGGGCGTGCATGGTTTTTTTTTTGTTGTTTTTTTTTTTACTTTTCTTCTTTTTCATGTTTTATTTTCCCCAAGGGTATTGGTTTCAATTTGAGTTTTGAGAAGTTTTCTGGTTTGGAATAGATATGCTATTTTGAGTGATCAGATCTCAAGAACTTGTAAATATCTTTGCCCCAGGATGGTGTGACTGCATGTAAATTATTTGGCCACCATGTGACACCAGTGTATCAGATTTGTTAAGCTTGTTGTAACGCTTAATTTTTTCTTTTTCCAGATGCTGGAATCGGATGAAATTGAGAAGTACATCACAGAGATTGAGAAAGAGAGAGAAGAGGAAGCTGAGAAGAAGAAGCAGAAAAAATAACTGTGCTGACCGTAGCAGACTTTTTTTTCATTCATTGTGCTGTTTCATTATTTGCATCACACATCACAGGTGTGCATTCTCTGGTTTGTCAGAGAAAGCATGATAGTGACTGATTAAAGAAACAAATGTTTGGATCCATCTGAAAAATTGCTTCTTTTCTCTCAGGTGCATGATCTTTTATTAGAAATTGAAATCAGAGTGGATGATGGGTAGAATGGTTTATGTGTCCGAATATTTGATGGTCCAGAAATCTGAAAATTTTGTGGTGGTGGTGGTGATTGTGTGTTCATGTTGGTCTTCCATGCTCTCTAAATCAGCATCAATTCCATGCTGTGCATTCAAACTTTCCCACACATGCCCTTCGAGGATTGCGTTGTTGCAGCATCAGCACTGATGTGTAATGTGAGCAATCGATGAAAAAAGAACTAGCATGAGGGAAACCTACCAGGGGAGGTGCTGTGCTGCTGTCAAGTCATTTTTGTGTTCATTTGTGCCTGTTCTGATGCCCCCTGTTAAGCCTGCCCCAGACAGCAATGAATAATGCAGCCCTGCTGTGGCCAAAATGGTCGGCTGGGCCACCAATTACAACTGCCTGATCGTGGCATCAGCATGAGTGATTTTATGCTCGTTGAAAGGGTGCCGTCATGTCCAGGCAACAACAGTGCTCATGAACTTGCTAATACAAGAGACTTTCATTCCAACTCGTCAAGCACAAGACATGGATGTGGAAAGGAAAATGAAAACCATGGTCAGTTCATGTTGTTGATAGCCCAGCCAACCACAAGGGGCCTTGTCAGAGCTGTCATCTCGTTGAAATCACTTGCTTTCACAGTTAGTGGGGGTGGGGTTGGGGGAGTCATTAAACCAGATTTTATGAAATGTGCATACATTGCTTTAAAATCCTTCTGGACACTGAGGTCACCACAAAGGCAGGACTTTTTTTTTTTCTTTTTTAGTTTTTGATGACCAGGATAATGTTATGAAGGTTCCCATTCTTGTTTGAAACTACATGACAGAACTCAACTCTATGCCGTCTTTCATATCCTGGCATCAACCAGGCTTGAGAAATACAGACACCTACAGTGTTGACCTATAGCACACACAACTCTGGATAAGAACTGGCCGGAGCCATGAATCTAAATATTGTATGTGTCTTACAGGACTTAAACCCATGTCCTCGTCCTCTCAGCTTGTAAAACAGGGCTGGTGTAAAAATTGTGCTTCACATGTCATTTTGTACAAAATGAGTCGCTTATTATCAGTGGATCATTTATGCTCCATCTAATCAAGAACACATTTTTAATAAGATGTCTACTCTCATGAGATATGGGTTTTGGAAGATGGCATTCTTCCGACCAACCAAACAAAAACTGATCCATTAAATAAGATAAGTGTTCTCAACAACAAAGAAACAGGTGAAACATTAACTCATTTGAGACATGCTGAAAATAGTTTCCAAGTGGAATGACTGCCAGTGGTAACTGAAGCAAAAGTCAAGTTGCAGGATGGCCAAATGAATGGAACAAAGTTCCAAAGCCTGTAACACACTCATCTCCAACACCCGGCCCACATCCCACTTCTGACCCAAACCATTGCTCGGAATTTTGAACCATTCCCAACACAGCATCAACAATATCTAAGTCACGATGCTTTGGCAATCTTTTAAGTGTCAGCTTCAATGAAGGAATCCAATCTCCAGGCTGGGGATCTACTTGATGTCATCATCCAAAAATAGCATACCTATCCATCCCCACAGCACCAGCCTGCAACACTCCCCACAGACATACCACTAGACTACAAATTATTTACATAGTTATATTTTTGTTCCTCCTCCCTTTTCATTAAAAAAAAAAAAAATTCTTTCATCAGTTTTATTTGTTATTTGCCCATTTCTTTACTTCTTACTTTTGATTTTCTTAGGTTTCTTTCTCATGTATTTCTTTATGCATACGTTTATTATGTTCTTCCAATATTCCAGATATGCCTCCATGGACCTTTTTCACACCAGAAATCCGCTTTGATCTTGCTGCTTTTCACAAAGAATCTCCAGTTCTCATGCATACAAGGCATTGTTAGTTGATCTCTGTACAAAATCCCCATTCTTTCAGAAAATATTTACTGATGGTTCAAAGTCCAAAGATGGAGTGGCATGTGCAGCATGTTGCCCAGATGCTCCTCCGCAAACATTATCAAAACATGTTCCATCAGATACTTCTGTTTACTCTGCTGAACAAGTTTTGGTTCTAGCACTGAGAAAAAAATCTCAATCTACAAACAAGGACTTTTTAATTTTGTCTGATACGTCGTCAGCTTTGGAGGCCATAGCTGGCCGTAACCTCAATCATCCTGAACTTTTGAACTTAAAAAAAAAAAACTTTTTACCTCTTTGAAAGTGGAAGGCCATAACATTATTCTTGCTTGGGTTCCCGGTCATGTGGGCATTGGGGGAAATGAAATGGCTGATCGTTTGGCCGAGAATGCCACACGGAAACTATCTGACATATCTATCCCATTCTCAGATTTGACACCGAATGTTAATGTCAGAGACCTCTGGCAGGAGGACTGAAATACACAGACAGATAAACTTTTCCACATCCGTGCAAACCTAAAAGAGTTCCTCTCATCTACATCTGGTGGTCGCAAAGAAAAAACGGTTGTACGCCATCTGCACACTGGCCATTCGTTTTTAACACATTCGTACCTTTTAAAGAGTGAAGAAGTTCCGTGATGCATTCCATGTCATGTACCACTCACAATGAAACATATTCTTTTAGTGTTGGGACTAGCATGATGTGAGACATAAACATTTTACAGCAGACTCCATGAAAACCTTGTTCAGAGACGTTCCACGTGATGTCATCTTTGAATTTATGAGGGTGACTAACATTTTCCATCTGATCTGAGATTTTACAGTTGAAAGATTTAAAAAAGAAAGTTCCGGGTGTGTTTTTAGGTGTATTTTAAAGGGTTGTGTGAATAAATGACTTGCGGGTTAACTTCAATGCAGTGACAGCCCTGATATGGCCCTTTGCGGTTGGCTGGGCTATAAGCAACATTACCTTACCTGTATTAAAATATACCATTATTCATTTATCATTACTTAGTCATTTATTTACTAATTCATCTGTTCTTCCACTACATTTACTATTATTCATATTTCAGTATGAAATTTGTTGTGCCATGATGTATTTCTGTTACGTTCAGCAGACTTGCACAACATGACCGAAGCATAAAAACACATTATTCTTTCATTATGTTTACTTCTTAATACAAAATTTTCATGTGCCATACTTGTAAATTTCTGCAACTTAGAAAAAAATTTATCTAAATTTTGAAATATGGAAAAGTGTGCTTGTTTATCTTAGACATTTTTCATTAATTAATTTATTTTTGTTGCACTTCTATGCCATCTCGATGGCATTGCAATCACACCACTCATTCCGTTCCCTCAGTCACAGCCATAGCCTGGCGCGTCTCCCCACAGCCATGGCACCATCAATCCACGGGGAGCATTCAGTAGTAAGTCATCATGAGGCAACCCACCAGAGGAGATGCTGCACTGCAGCTGAGTCACTTTGCTACTGTTCCGTGATATCTGTTCTGAACCAACACACACATGATAGAAATCACTAAGCCCTCTGCTGATGACATTAGTTGCTTAGTCACAAAGTCAGTCTGAGGGAGTGAAACTTTGACTATGTGGTCCCAGTCTTCCCAAATGAGCTCATAAACTCTGGGTAGGTGTCGATTGGGGTAAATCCCACAAATAAATGGCTCTGATGAGAATCTAACCCACAATCTCCCAGCCATGACTCCACGATGCTAACCACATGGCCATGGTGACTGGTACCTTGAACATTTTAGTGTCCATCAGCAAATGCAAGTGCAGAATTTTTTCCCCATCAATGTTTCTACTGTCATGGAAACATGTCTAATGTTGGATCCTTCAGCTTTCGTTAAAAAAAAAAAAAAGTTTTTCAAAATATGGCTTTCATTCAGCCATCTTGTCACTGGAAAGAGTGAAGGAACACAACTACCCACATGAAAATTGTCTTTTTGGTCTACAAGAAAAAGCTGCATATAGTAATTTGTTCAAGCTTATGGCCAAGGATTGAAACTAGCATGTTATTAAAAACAATCTACATTCTGCAGGAGTGTCAGTGTGTGGGCTGGGTGCCAAAATGCAATGACTTCAAGGTAAGAATTGAGAGATACAAGCATGAGCAGACAGCAGCGTTATCATCAGTTTTAAACCAAATCTCCAAATCATCTCAAAATACCCCCCTTTCTGTTACGGTCGCTAGTGACAAAAACTTTGTTCTGACGCATACATGTTTGGTAGTATACTTTTAATTTTGATCAATCTCGGTATGTCAACTTATAATTCCATTTTTAACCAACCCTGATGTGCTGTCTGTGTGTTTGGCAGACTATACATCTTAATTAAAATGGCAAGAATTGTAGCCACTCATTTTGTCACGTGGCAGAAGTTCACATATGCTAGTCTTTACTGGGGAAGGGATCCTGAGAAAACAGACTAAAGGCCTCGAAAAAAAATTACTTCCTCTCAGAGTGGGAAATCTTAACAGACCTGTTTCTATTGCAAATAAAGTTACTTTTTCTCAGTTTATGGATCAAACAACTAGATCTTAAGAGTTGATTTGAAGAGCACACCAGGACAATGATTAGGATACTGACTGTCTGAATTGTAGGTGCACCATTTCGCTCCCAACTTTTGGCACTTTCCTTCTCTGATTGAACTGTTTGGCTGACCAGTGGGGCCAAAGTTGTCTTGGACATGTCCACCACCAGCGCCCATGAAAATGACAGGGTTACTCTCGCTGAATACTGGCCAATACAGATTACCTGCGATCTGAGATTTTATAGTGGAAAGATTTTTAACAAAATTTGGGTGTGTTTTTAGAAGATGTGCTTTAAAAAGAGTTGTGTGAATGAATGACTGGTGAGTTGACTTCAGCGTGGTGACAGCCCTGATATGGCCCTTTGCGGTCGGCTGGGCCATAAGCAACATTACCTTACCTTACCTCCTTGCAGATTTCTCAACATCGTCTACTGGGGGTTCTTCTTTGGGGTGGTTCACTGCATCATTTTTCATCACGCCAGCTAACTGCTTCTGTTCTCTCCAGCTTCCCCTTGCACCTGGCCCATCCCCTGATCAACCACTCCTCCCCCCCCCCCCCCCCCCCCCCCCCCAGAAATTAAATGAAAACACTCTGGGCAGTCTGTAAAGGTCAGGGAAAATTTCAGAAGTCAAAGAAAACTAGAAGGGCACCAGGTTTACATACCCCCACCAAGATCGAACAGTACTATGAACTCAATTAATGCTCGGCCTGAACACTGGTCAGGCGCCTCAAGGCAATTCTTGGCCTGTGCCTGAACAGTGTTCAAGTGAAGTTGGCCATTTACTCCAACCAGTCTATCCGCTCATGAATATGAATTGAGCTGCTAGCAAAGGATGGTAACTTGCACATGACTTCCCTGGTAAATCTCACTCTGTTATTCCCGTGATTAGTCATATCTTTCATAGCTGCCAACCTTCTGGGGTGAAAATTCGGGAACTAGGGAATGAAGAGGGTGGATGAAGTGAAGAGGAGGGCAGTTCAGCTATTGACTAAAGTGTTTCTACCCCTTTGTGTTTCAGTTAACATGTGTGGGGTTTCAAAGGAAAATGCATATTCTGTACACATAATTGCCAGCATCCCATAATTTGAGCTTAATTCTGCAATACTTTATCATCCAGACCCCCCCCCCCCCCCCCCCCGACCTCATTTTTAATCAAAATTTTACAACTCGGGGCTTTTTTCCCACCAAATTCAGGATTTCGGAAATCATTTCTAAAAATGGCATTAGAGAGTGAATGAAATAGCATTTAGAGTTGGTCAAGGCATCAAAAGTCTAAAAGCACAGTAACTTGAATATGTTGACACACCTTCATTTGGTGGTAACTGTTTGCAATTATTAGCACCTTGATTGGATAGGTTTGGAGAAATTAGGATTTACACAAAGTAAATTTTTCACTCAAGCAAGTCACTCCATACTGACGGGCAGGAAAGACTACCCAGTTTGTAAACTTCCAAAGATTGAATTGGTTATAATAGATTTCTGTATTCACCCTTCATTCATTACCTACATCAAAACTGAATGTATTGGTCCTTGGGCCACATTCCATAATATTTCAGAACTAAGCCCCATGGTTCTGTTATAGCATTGGGGGCCTTGTGGTTGTGGCTTCAATTACCATTTGAGCATTTGTGGGTTGTTGTTTTTTGCCCAGCCCGGCTCGTAATATCCTGCCCAGAATTTGCTATCAAGTCAAATAGGAAGACTTGAACACACATCTGGTTTTATATGCTTAATCATGAGTGCAACTCTTGAAACTTCATATCACTGAAAGGCAGGGAGTTGAGCCGCCCAAAGGACATAGCAAAATTTAAGTATCAAACCTCAATCAATAAGACCAAAAGTGACAAATCAATAAGACCAATAATGACAAACCTGGATCAATAAGACCAATAGTTCGGTGTTTGTTACTTCAGTGTGTGTTATCTTCATGCGGCAACTCGGGTCCTCAACATTTGTTTTGTAATTAGAGGAATTGATCTGTGAGATTTGCAGGTGATACCTGCTAAATTCAGAACAGGAATTACGCAACAGGGAAAACAAAATGGCACTATTTGCCATTCTATGTATTATCAATGGCATCCTTTTTAATGAACTCTAACTTGAAGTCAGTACGCTTATTTTCTGGTCTAAAGACTGCATACAAGATCCAAGCTCTACCGCTCATTCAAAGTTTTCCTCATTTTGGCTATGACCTCCAAAGTAAAAAATCAACTTAGCATATGTAACTGTAACGAGTTTAACACACACAAAAAAGAAAAAAAACAAGAAAAACAATCAGATAAGTAAGATCTATGTTTAATCATGTTGGTGAGGTTTCTGTCTTTTTAAGTCCTGACCTTGACTTCTAAAGGTGTTTGTATTCTCACCAAAGATAATGATAAAGCTGAACTTGCATTGTTTCAAAATAAGATGACAAAACTGAATTATGGGATATACCATAATAATGGGAAAGCAGGTATGGCTTCCCAACATTTCTTGTGATGGGGAAAAAACCAACAACAAACCACTTTACTCTCTACCTCCAATTCTCAGTGTCAAAGGGTAAGGCTTCCAGTGTCTGAAGAAGAATAACGAAAAGATTTATTGGGGAGAGAGGTAGGAGTCCAGGCATATTTCCAACAATCAAATGTTTCTTGTTCAGTTGCAGCATTGACCTTTCACTCAAAGTCTTGTATGAGGTTTGGGGTTGCTTTTTCCCTCCTTACATGGAAGTGCTGAACAGTTACCTGTGAACAGACCTGCAATTACATTCAGACAATGAACAGATTTTCAGACTGGTTCCTTTGATTTTCTCTGCATTGGTCTGCTTCTTGAGGTTTCGGTGTGTTTTCATTCATTTCACCATACAGTAATGCATAAATGGTGGATCCTTTTGCACGACAAAAAGTCAATGACAGAAGAAAAAAGGAAATAGGGATACATGAGGGGATTAGATTGAGGGGATAGATGAGGGGAGATGGTGGGGGTGGGGGAATGGGAAGGCAGAAAGAGCAACAGAAAAGAGAAGATGTTGGACAGTATTTCGACTTGCAGAGGCAATCCAGGGCTGGGATTCATCCAAATTAAGGATATTCAGCTCCCCTAAAACAGCACAGAAGTGCCTATTTGGGGACTGCCAATCAGGTTTGAAAACACCTATTACATTTTCTTTCACCAGTTCATGATGGACATGTGTTCTGCGATGAATCACTCGGTGTTAAACATCATCTTACTGACTTCTAGTATTTACACACAAGGCTGAAGGCACAATTATCTTGCTGGAGGCTCAGTGAAGAGCTTGTTCAGCAGCTCCAACTGGGTGCAACTTCTTTTTTTACTTTGTACAATGAAACATTTCGAGTGTTATTTGGCGGAGTAGCTTTGTTCATTCACAACTCTGTTCTGTACAGCCCAGTTGCTCTGCAGACTCCGCTGCAGGCAGTGGCAGCTCGGGTTACTCTTCACAAAACAGTTACTGTCTGTAGTTTGTATCTATCTCCAAATATCTGCGTCACTAAACGGGGCCTCATTTCGCTCTTGGAGCAGCTTCCCAGACCCTTCCTGCTGTTGGGGGATCTGAATGGCCACTCTCCTCTATGGGGAAGTGAGAGAACATCACCAAGGGGTCTGCTTTTAGAGGAAGTGTTTTCGGAGCTTGATCTGTGTGTCTTGAATGGGAAATCGCCAACTTACTTTCACTCCGCTAATGGCACCACATCTTGTCTGGATCTTTCTGTCTGTGACCCATCTTTGTTTTTGGATTTTGTTTGGGAGGTTGATGAGGACCTGCATGGTAGCGACCACTTTCCTGTGTTGCTTCGGTATACGAATGCAGAGAGTGTCTTTACCAGAACGCCTCAATTTCAACAAAGCAGATTGGGACCTCTTTGCCACTAAGTTTCTTATGGATCTGGAAGAGGACAAGATCCTGCAAAGTGAAGATCCGGCAGGAAGTCTTTCAGATTTCATACTGAATTGCGCAAAGTCAACCATCCACACATCTTCCAAGAAGCCCCTAATGCCAAAAGTTCCTTGGTTCAACTCTGAATGCAAGGAAATTAACAAAACCCGCAAAAGAGCTCAACGTCGGGTCTCTTGCAGACCTTCGATGCCCAACGTTCGAGCGCATCAGAAACTGAGGGCAAATCCAAACACATATATAAGACCAGTAAACGTTTATCTTGGAAACAGTTTTGCTCAAGTCTCACATCCAAGACATCGAAGAAAAAAGTGTGGAAAATCATCAAGAAAATCAAAGGGAAGAACACCTGTCCCACTGTGAACCATCTTAAGTTTTCTGACTCTTTAATAAGAGAAAAAAGCAGTTGCTAATCTGCTTGCTTCAACCATTGAAAAGAATTCCTCCTCTTCTAACAAATCAGCCAGTTTTGTCAAAATCAAAGCCCTCAAAGAAAAATCACCCTGCAACTTTTCATCAGATAACATGGAAGACTACAATCTTCCTTTCACTGTAAACGAATTGAAATCTGCCTTACTTTCTTGCAGCGATTCCTCTCCGGGTATAGATGAAATCCATTACAAACTTTTGAAACATCTTCCGCAAAAAGGTCTGCACATCCTGCTACATGTCTACAACCATGTATGGACTACTGGTTTCTTTCCACCTTCTTGGCGAAAAGCCCTCATCATTCCCATTCCCAAACCTGAAAAAGATCTTTCTAACCCATCAAACTACCGTCCCATAGCTTTGACCAGCTGTGTCTGCAAGCTGATGGAGAAAATGGTCAATGCTAGACTCATGTGGAAACTCGAAACCGATGGCCTTTTGGCGAAAGAACAGTGTGGTTTCCGCAAACATCGAACCACAGTTGATCATTTGATCCGTCTGGAATCTACGCTTCGGAACGCCTTTCTGAACAAACAACACGCAGTGGCCATTTTCTTTGACTTGGAGAAGGCCTATGATACCACCTGGAAATCTGGGATACTTCATGATCTCCATGATCTTGGTTTTCGGGGTCATCTTCCACTTTTCATTCAAAATTTTTTGGCAGAACGACAGTTTCAGGTCCGGGTTGGCACCACTCTCTCCGATGTTCATGAGCAGGAGTTGGGTGTTCCGCAAGGAAGCATACTGTCTCCTGCCCTCTTTAGCATCAAGATCAACAACATTGTTAAATCTGTTCAACAGGGTTCAGACTGCTCATTGTTTGTGGATGATTTTGCTGTTTACGCAACTGGAAGCCTGTACCCGAGTGACCAGCGCAGGCTCCAGCTTTGTGTAGATAAAATTCATAAGTGGGCGGATGAAAACGGCTTCGCTTTTTCTCGTACAAAGACACAGTGCATTCACTTCCATAATTTCCGTCAGTTTTTTCCAGATCCTGTAATTCAAATAGGGAAATCTCCCATTCCAGCTGTCAAAGAGGCCAAATTCTTAGGAGTTATTTTTGACCAGAAACTCAACTTTCTCAGCCACATTAAAAACCTCAGAACTTCTTGCCAGAAAGCTTTGAATATTCTGCGGGTTGTAGCACACACTGACTGGGGCGCTGATAAGAAAACTTTGCTGCACCTCTACAGAGCCTTGGTCTGTCCCAAACTGGACTATGGTTGTGCTGTGTACGGCTCTGCAAGACCGTCTTACCTAAAACTCTTGGACCCTATCCACCATCAAGGGCTTCGTCTCTGTCTTGGAGCATTCCGCACCACCCCTGTGTACAGCCTGTATGCAGAGGCAGGTGAACCCTCACTGTCCAACCGCAGGCTGAAACTGTCTCTGAATTATTATATCAGACTGTTCTCGGAACCAGAAAACCCTGCCTATGACTGTGT
The DNA here is from genome assembly GCA_033310375.1 of Conus canariensis. Classification (NCBI taxonomy): domain Eukaryota; kingdom Metazoa; phylum Mollusca; class Gastropoda; order Neogastropoda; family Conidae; genus Conus; species Conus canariensis. The sequence continues at coordinate 16,478,833 of CM065730.1, read as the reverse complement.
TTTTGACCCTCTGTTCCAAAGTAAATTTGAAAACAACCCTAACTGTATTCCGCCATTTGGTCTTCGTATGCAGCCTCACGTGCGGAATGCAGGTCTAGACTTAGGAGTTGTGTCCGATTTTTCCAAGTTTCCAGATGAGCCTCCGTGGACCTTTTTCACACCAGAGATTTGTTTTGATCTTGCAGCTTTTCGTAAAGAGTCTACCAGCTCTCTGGCATACAAGGCATTGTATTCTGACCTCTGTTCAAAATTTCCATCTTATCAGAAAATTTTCACTGACGGTTCCAAGTCTGAGGATGGAGTGGCCTGTGCAGCCTACTGCCCTGGGGCTCCTTCTCAGATACTGTTAGAACATATACCTCCAGATGCTTCTGTCTATTCCGCTGAACTTACTGCTCTGGTTCTGGCATTGAAGATAATCTCACAATCTAAGAAGAGGGACTTTCTGGTTCTGTCAGATTCACTGTCAGCGTTGGAGGCCATAGCTGGCCGCAACCTTCAGCACCCAGAACTTTTACACTTTTTTGAACTTTTGACCAAGTTGAAAGCGGATGGTTACAACATTATTTTGGCTTGGATTCCTGGTCATGTTGGCATTGGAGGGAACGAAATGGTTGATCGTTTAGCCAAGAATGCCACAAGAGAGAAACTGTCCAACATATATATCCCCTGCTCAGATCTGAAACCCAAAATTAACGATTATGTGAGAGACCTCTGGCAGGAGGATTGGAATACACAGACGGATAACAAACTCTTTCAGATCCGTCCAAACCTTAAGGAGTTCCTTCCATCTGCGTCTGGTGGTCGTAAAGAAGAAACAGTTCTGTGCCGGCTGCACACCGGCCATTCGTATTTTACCCATTTGTACCTTTTAAAGAGTGAAGAAGCTCCGTGGTGCATTCCATGTCATGTGCCACTCACAATGAAACATATTCTTTTAGAGTGTTGGGACTTGCACGATGTGAGACACAAACATTTTACGGCAGATTCCATGAAAACCTTGTTCAGAGATGTCCCACCTGATGCCATCTTTGAGTTCTTGAAAGAGATTAACATTTTTCATCAGATCTGAGTTTTTACAGTGGAAAGATTTTTAACAAACTTTCGGATGGTTTTTCGATGTATTTTAAAGAATTGTGTGAATGAATGACTTGTGAGTTGATTTTAACGTGGTGACAGCCCTGATGTGGCCCTTTGCGGTCGGCTGGGCTATAAGTAACATTATCTTATCTTATCTTATCTTTTCGAGTGTTATTTAATCAACCATACAGTTCAATTCATGTTGTTTATAGCCAAGCCGACCCCAGGTGGCATTAATTTTGTCAGGACAAACTTGCCCTTCTCAAAGCAATCATTAAGCCAGAAATGAACGATGATTTTGAAATATAAAATATGTTACTGTTTTTCTCATACATATTTCTTGAAATATGTTTCAGAACATACTGCCAAATATGTGTGCCTATCCTATTTGTTCATTAGAAAAAAAAAAATCTCTTTGAGGCAGCAGCCACAAGTTCAACTGTAAGTACAAAGTCCTTGTAATGCGTTTTGGTTTGAGCTTTGTAAGGCACAAAGGCAAGACCATGTCGATGGGTGGGAGTAGGCTGACGAATAATTTGTCAAGGCATTGTTCACAGTCACAGCAAACTGCTGCTGTTGCAGCAAACAAATTCAACACATTTACTGCTGCACAGCAACTGTACATTTTTGAAGCAGACTACTAAACCCGCATCAATCTTGAAACGCAAATAAAACCATGGCAAACCTTTTATTATCATCCATACAAAAAACACTGCAGCAAGAACTAAACCCAAGAAAACATGGGACCTAGCAGCCTTCAAGCCTTCACTGTACAAGTCACATTTCAGCAAAGACTTTCAGCCCTGGTCATAATTACCTGTTCAAAAAAAATTTTTCAGCCCCAATTTTTTTTTCTTTCTGTCATAGTTTGACCAAAGGTTTCCACGTTTTGTTCTCATCATGTGCAATACCTAAAAATCTCCATCTACCACTCCTATGGCCTTTCCTGTTCAGAGCAACCCCCCCCCCCCCAAACAAATGATGCTGAAACCATCTGAATCTAATAATGCGGTGTATAAAAAAAAAAAAAAAAAGGTGGGGGTGGGTGGGGGGATGCAGTAAACATTTTCAACGAGTGACAAAAAATCAGTTGACGTAGATGAACAACACATTTCTACATAACTCTGTAAACATTAAATAAAACATACAATGTTGTGAATGAAAAACAAACGAACAAAACTAAACAAATGCATAAATGATGACACAGATAACAATGGAAAACTTAAATGAAATGACATTTTTACATTTTAACATTTAATAAAGCAAATACATGTAACACAAATAAAACACAACTAACTGAAAAAAAAAGAATAAATCCTTCTGAAAAAGATTGCAGGAAGCAGAAAGATTGAAATACAGAACATATTGTTATTTAACAAACAGCTTTTCCTTTTTTTCTTTTTTTAAACTGTGTTTTGTTTTTTGTAAGAAGTATTAGAAGAGTGACATTTATTTACAAAAGTCAAGCCACATGAATTATCTCCCTTTCATGGATCCTTCAGTATTGAACAGCAAGAAAACATGCCTCCATGCAAAGTGACAAATGTAATTGTTTGGAACTTATCCACAACTGTCGTCAACATAGATTTTTTTCTATTTACCACTGCATTTACATTAAACCACCTTTGCCATTGTAGAAAGTGCATTTGTTTCTTTCTGTGTGGGGAGGAGGGGTGAGGGTGGAGAAGGGGGGGGTGATTTATGATTTTAAATCTTGCCAACGTCTTTGTGGATAGCAGATGCAAAAGCTGTGACAGATTGAACAAAGCAATTGTGAACTGAGAGCCTGAATGAGTGGTGTGGGAGTAGTGCCAATGAAGGGGCACATAAGATGTCACTGGGGAAACAAGATTTAGCCATAGAATCGGTCTTCACCTTTTGATGACACTTCAAACAAGTGCACCATTCGTCATGCCGAGCCATCTATGTTTAAAATCCTTTTCAAATTAAAATGGGGTCCCCATGCACAAACAGGCGGGGTGGAGGTGAGGATGAGAGGGAGGGGGGTCACGAAAGAAAGCATCGTTTGGTTTATCATTCACCGAAAAGACGTTCAAAGCAGAATCCAAACACGAGCTGGAACTTTATTTCTTGGTTAGAACAGATTACAAAGACCTGAAGTATGACAAAATGGAACTTATGATAATTAGCGCTAACTGAATCACACTTTATGAAACATTACAATCCCCAATACGCATCCTCCGCCCCACCCCACCTAAAAAAACAACATCATCTTGGGAGGGGGGGGGGGGGGGGGGGGAATGGAAAGTTAGAAACTGCAGGCAGGTTTTTTTTTTGTTTTTGTTTATCACCAGCCACATCATATATTGTATTAAAACTATGAAAGGTATCCCATCAATTCTGCACTTGACCGGACCATTTACGCTTTTATCATTTTTAGTTGATTACTTTGCTTGTCCACCTTTTATACTGGCAATAAAAGTATGTGAGCATACATGCTCATGGATATGTCTACTCGTCTTTGTTCATTTGTTAAACAGAACTGTTAACAACAATGCACAAATATATATTCATGTTTCAACCCACACTTTCCCTATTTGCTGTGAACTTCACAGTGTGTGTGTGTGTGTGTGTGTGTGTGTGTGTGTGTGTGTGTGTGGAGAGCACCTTTGTCATAGATGTGTACAGGGGTTTTTTGCATGCCCCTTCATCTTTCAACAAATAACAATGCATGTTTGGCGACTACAATGTAAACCAAACATCTGATATTTCTGCTTCATTTCTAAAACTGAGGATGCAGGAGTTTCCAAACATGCCAACCCAAAGCTTTCAATCATGCTCATAACTGCCAACTTTTTTTTGAGTCAAACGGCTTGAAGTTGGAGGGCACAGAGGGTAGTCTCGCTCTAAAATGGAAACATTCCAAGTCCTGACTATTTCTTAAAAGTCTGACAATAAACTGGAAGCATCAATAATTTTGTCTGATAAATGAAGGGCTAGCACAGGGTACAAACTGATTTCAAAACAAAAATTCAAGCACTTTTCATAGAAGATTCAACAACTGTAAAAGAGAAAATATAAGCCTTTCTACATATTTGGTTGCTTCTTGTGGTCACTTTAGCAGCCTACCAATGGTAGCAGACAATAATACTTTAGTTTTGGCAGACCAAAAATATGAACTATATGTTACTTTTCTGTTACCACTTTTCTGTACAGTCTCGTGATTTTCCTACCTAAGTATAATATTCTTCCATCAAGTCTTTATTTTCAAGCACTCTGAGGTATGTATAAGCACTAAAAGTCAAAATTTTCAAGGACTTCCTTATTCTTTCAGAAGTTGTGTTGGAAGTTCAAGTGCTTTCAAGGATTTGTATGAACCCTGCAATACTGGTAGAATATCATCCAGTCTATACCTTACAATATTTCATCATCCCCTTTGCTCAACACTCTTTTAGTTTCTACCCTCCACATTGTTACATCTTCCCATTTTCAAACATGACCCCTCAATCTCACTCCCCCCAGGCCCACCCCCCAAATGTTGAATTTTCTGCGATTTTCCCCATCAAATTAGTTTCAGGAATGGTTTTTAAGAAAGGTTGATTCTAGAGGGGGAAAAGGGTGAAGGATCAGCAACAATCCATGTTTGTTTGTTTTTTGTCTTCCCACTTCCAAGAAACACAAATAAAACACATACAAAAAAAAAGTACATTAGCCGAAATGTAAACCATTAACCAACCTGCTGATTTCCTTGATGGTTCAACTCTGCATGTCAATGCACCGGCTGGTCTAAATGTGTGTACATTTTTGTGCGTTCGTGTGCATCATGTGTCTGATGTATATACAGAGAAACAAGAGAGCAAACTGGTCTTTTTTCTTTTTTATATCAGTCATATGGTTGCAGTTGAACTTCGAGACACAGGTTGAACAGCACAACCGTAAAGCATCACCAATTTGCAGTTTAGACGAAAAGAACAGATTTCAATGCAAATTCTGGAAATAGCAGGCTGGGATGAAAATAAGAGAAATAATCCAATCATACGATTAACACCACTTCATTTCTTCTTTTTTTCCTTTTAATTTCTTTCTTTTCACCCCTTTTCAAAATGAAGCAAATATTAAAAATCTTAATAAAGGTACCTTCTCCACAAACTATTTTGATAAAACACCAATGTCAAGTTTTCTGATAATCCTCAAAAAGTTTTCCTAGAAATTATACCTGAAGAATTTGCCCTTTTTCACCAAAGTATAAAAATTAATGTGAGCGAGTGTTGACCCAAATACCAAATTCACATCCTGTGACAGATTCAATCTTTTTTCTCTTGTATTTAAAGCTATGCAATGTGAGTGACTTCTGATTCATTTTGAAGGAAAGGGTTACACATCTCTGTCCATCTTGAAACGTATCTTGTCAATTCAACACACACAACTTGAGGAGACACACACACTATATAAGCTTGGTGATTTAAACAAAAAGCTGCAAAACCAAACATTAACAAGATGACAAAGCGACACTAAAATTTTACATTTTTCCTGATGATTTCAATGAAGAATATTTAAAATTTGACTGATGAGCATTACTGTATATTACAACATATTTTCTGTATGCTATGTTAAATCACTGATGTATATTACAGCATATTTTCTGTATGCTATGTTAAATCACCGAGGCCACACCAAACGAGTGCACTGTACCAAAAATCTGATGCTCAGGCAGCATATATATTGTCATTTGATTTACAGAATAATTTCTCATCATCACTATCCAACTCTGGAGCATTTGTTTTAATGACCTACAACAACAAAATGAAGGAAAACAATGCATGCATGTCTAATACACAAACACAACCTCACAAAGATGTACAACATGGCCGCTCTTATCCCCTACCCCAACAGGGTTTTGTGTGTTTTGTATGCTCATATATCAAGTCAGACTTCCAGTATTTTAGTATCCTGGTCCTTAAATTTTGTCCAAGACCTAAACAGCAATCTGTTTTTCATCCTCCGCTTACCTGATCAAGCTTTCAACTGGTTTCATACCAAACAAAAATGAAAAAAATGATACCAAATTATCTAAATCTATTCTGCAGTCTTCAGCTTCTCTTCAATGTCTTGCAATTCATAGGATATGGAATCTTCTATCCCCTTCTGATAGGAGCAAGGGAGTAATCTATGCTTAATCAACAATCTACTCTTTATTTCTGCAGAAGCTTGAGATCTCGGTTTGGGTGACTGACTACACTGTTGCCATCTGCTCGTGACTGTAAGCTAGCTTCTCAATCATCATCAGTCAGTCTACAGATCTGGACATACTACCAAGACAAGTGTTGTTGAAAATTTAGAAATAATTTGTTGACTGCACTGGACAACGATAAAATCTCCATTCTGGTTTTACTTGACCCTTCCGCTGCCTTTGATCTGATTGACCTTTCATTCTGCACAGACTACAACAATCTCTTTGGCATTTCTGTCACAGTGCTGTGATGGCTTTGTTCCTTTGTGATTGACTGTTCCATAAATGGCAGCTTTTCTTGGCAATCTCCTGTCTTTTGGTGTTGCAAACATTCTCAGACAAATTCTGTTTGTATTGTATACTATGCCTGTGTTTGATGCCATCAGTTGTCACGCCATGCTCCATGAGAGTTTTGATGATAAAACTAACTGAAGTCGATAAGCTGAAATCTTGGACACAAGATTGCATCTCTAACCATATAACACGGATTAACTACAACCTACACCTAAATGACAACAAAACTGAACTAATACTTGCCACTTCTTAAAAAATTGTCCATCACCATTTTTTCCTGACTCTGTTCTCATAAATGCTTCTCTTTCACCATCTCTTTGCATACTTGGTTTCTCTGATAACTCTAGTCTCTTTGAAAAAACACATTTCTAACATCTGCAAAGTACCCTGTCTTGAACTATAAAGAACTGCCACCTTGTCTCTGCTGAATCAACCGTTATAATTTCCATAATAGATTATTATAATACCCTTCTTGCTGGTATCCCAAAGCATCTTCTTGATGAGCTTCAGAAAATCCAACACAATGCTACTAACACAATTTTCAGACACTCAAATTCAAAACGTGTCTGAGCTTCACTTTCTTCATTGGCTCCGAATTTCTGACAAAACAGATTTAAGGTTTCAACTTTGACTTCTCAGTCATCTCTTGGACAGCATCTGACCATCTGCCTGAATCTCTCTACATCCAGTATCTACCCTCCTATCAAATAACCCCACTCCTCATCTGACTTTTGAAAATTCTCTCTTTCACGAAAAAAACCTACAGTGAGAGATTTTTTGCCTGCCAAGCCCTAACAACCTGGAGAAATATGCATTTTATTTTCAGACACCTACTCTTTCCCTTCATTCACGTCCCAGCTCAGAACATATAATTTCTTCAGAATATGATCTTCTTTCTTGTTTTACTGTGCTCACAACTCCTCCCCCTCTTCTTGCACCACACTCCTCCCGCCCAACCAATGCATGAATGTTGTTAGGTGAATGTCTAAACTATTTTCTTTTCTTTCTTACATGTATTGCCAGGTGATACTGAAAGTGCTTCTGCTTTATTATTTACCTTTTTTTCCCATTTTATTTTCAATCACGTTTCATTCATTTGCATATTTGTATCAAGTATTGTAGAATGATTGCTTTCGCTTTTTTTTAATTTTTTAATTTCATCATTTCACTGTTCTGGTCTTTTATGATTTTCTCTACTTTGGCATGTACGTGCTGCGAACAGCAAATTTATTTTATTATTAAGAAAAAAAATGTGATGGTCCACAAAGTTTGCATGTTCCTACATAACCACTGATCCTTAGTGTTCTTCCGAGTGACAGTTTCTTTTCTGACTTGATCTGCAATCAATTTCACTACCTGGGCTGTATGAGGGTATTCATCATTTACACCAGGTCAGCACATTTAAAACCACACAACCAAGTTTGATCCTTTTTTTTTCAACCAATGACAGAAAGTGTTCACTCCTCAAAAAGCACAAGCATTAAAATGCAAAAAAATGTTACATGAATTTTGAGGTACCTGTCCGGTTTCTCAATTATACATCTAGCTTTTTTTATGTGTTGATTCCATCAATTTCAAGCTACTCCAAAAACATACACACTCGCACACAAACAGCAACATCTTCTTTTTACATCAGTTGGTATCAGGGCTATTCTGACCATAAACTCATTTTCCTCTGAACAATTTTTTTTTTGGTCTCCTTCAAACTTCTGATTTTTTTTTTGGTGCTGAAAAGCATAGTAATGATCGACACCTGGTTTCCTTGAAGAATGCAAGTCTAACTTCAAATACTTCAGTCTGCTGCTATGCATGTTTGTATCAAACTTTCAATCAAGACATGGAACATTTACCATCTAACTGTACACAGACTGGGATTTTATTTGTTCATTCAATTTTATATCATCTGAACACAAAAAGCTCTAGCAATAAGAAATGACACCAATGAACGACATGAGATAAGATAATACAGCTATCAAGTGGTCAACTGTAGCGAAAATGATACCTAGCTGTAAAAACTGAAACTGATCATCTACAGAAGATTGGGTGTACTCTTTAGCTGACGACCCTGGGAAGAGAGCAGAACGCAGTTCAGTTGAATGGAGTCTTTATTCCCCCTGATGCACTGGCAGTCCTCAAACAAAAACTGCTCTAAATAAATCCAACACAGCCTGGGAATTGCCATGTTAACAGCATTATATCCTGGGATGCAGCTCATGGGGAAGAAGAAGAAATCACTGGGGCATGAGGTGTGAAGGTGAAGTGTAGACGGGGGAGGTGGGTCACAGCGTCTGCCCAGTCATCATCTCTAGGCAGCAAAGTCATGCAGTGTTAGACGAAAGATCTCATTTGTGACCATAAACGACTGTCCATTTAATTTGAGAACAAACACTTGTGAGAAGCCCATTGGTTTGTCTGTGCTCTGCGATTCGGAGTCAACCTGTTGGACAGAAAACAGAACGATCAAAAATGCAGATCTTGGTCCCTCATCCCCATCCTACCAGCCCGCTCTCCCAACACCTTGTAAAAAATATGACTCAGCAGATTGTACCCTCAGACACTGTGGAGTGAATATGTGCCCTTACTCTTTGAATCTGGAGACTAAAATAGATATACTCATTCAAAAACAACAACAACAGATGGCGAGTCTCAATTGAAGCATAGATTGTACAACCAAGAATGCTGACCTGTACATCTCTTGGTCAGAGGCTTATAAATAAAAACAGTTGTGACGGTGAGGCACACAATCACTATGATGCAATGCTTAGCATCACAGACTGCAGCAGGAAGGGGCAGTCTCAACATCATTCAGAATCATCATCACTCTGGGATTCTCATTACCTCTTGTGGTTCCTGCACAATGCATTTGTGTGGTAAATCAAACCTCTAGTAGTGTTATTTTGTTATTGTTGTTGCTCCTGGCTCAGCAAAGGGTTCACAGGACAGAGCTCTTCCAAACTTACACTAATGGAATCTACAAGGAGTCTTTGAGAAACCATTGGATCTAACTGCCACAAGAAATACAAGGAACATCTATGTGCCCGCACAAAACAAGCACTTTACAACATTGCATAAGCAGTTTCTGAGCTGCCAGCTGCCAGCTTTCTGAAGCCAAAGCATGGTGGCCAGGAAATGGAGGGAACAGCCTGGCTTTGAACAGGAAGCACTTTGACTCCCTACAGCTTCATCTGAAGAGTGTATGGCTTAAAAACAGCAGAGTATTGCTTCCATCACATACAGCAGCTCAGCAAACAGTCATTTAACATCATTTAGTTTTATGCAGAGACATTTGGTTAGACCTTTGTTAAAATGGAAAAAAGTTCAAACCTTTGAAAATCAGATTTTTGTCCAGATATTTTTTTTTTTTAAGATTTCCAGAGTGACTTTAAACATAGGGAAAATTCAGAAAATGCTGGGAAAGCTGGCAGCTATGCAGTTTCCATTTTCACAAATAGAACTGTTGCAACCCACTGTTTCACACAGCAATCATTCATGCTTAGCTGTTCACAGCTGATCTTTTCAAAGCCAGTTAAGACAAGTAAGCTCTGCAATGCTATGTAAGGGCCAGACCAAAGAACAAGATTTTTCAACCACACGAGATCCAAGGACCAACATAGCCGTCTGCACAGTGATGTCAAGTCAGAATTATTTGCTCTAAAAATGGAACTTTAGCAGGATGGCTCTGTTTGAGGCTGTGCAAAGGAAACAGAATGAAAAGTATTAATTTGAAACCTCAAAAAGAACTATGAATGGAAAAAAGTCAACATTATAACGTATGTTTCTGATTCATACGCACCATCTACGGTGGCTGGGAACACAGAAGACTGATTTTACAGTCATATGGCTTAGTATCAAACAGGATGTGAACAATGGCAATTAACTAATTTTGATTCTTGCACAATCATTTCTATAGGCAGTAAGATACCGTTAACACAAAACTTCAATGCTTCGGCTGACTACTGTCGCCGTAAAGTGCATGAAGTGTTTCTACTGCCCATTTCAGAATGTATACAGAGGTGGAATTTCCCTATGATTTTAAGCCAGTTACAAACTTAAAATCTGAAAGTAAAAAAACCAATATATATTCATCACAAATGAAAAATGAATGCTTCACAACGTATCAGATGCTAAATTGCATATGTACTCGTATGGATGGACAGTCCAAAGTAATGTAGGGGGGGGGGGGGGGGGGGAGATGAAATATTTTCTTGCTACAGTGTAGCAAGTGGGGAAAGTTCCTAATCCTGAAATATAACTGTGGTCATCTTGGCAATCCTGACATTGCTTTGTGGCCATCCTAGTAATCCTGACAAAAAAAAAGCAACACGATCTTAAAACCATTTTCCAGTGTTGTATAACCATGAAATAATCTGTAATTCTATAGCTTTATCTAAAGAAACTTTCTGTGTAAATACTTTTTTTTAATCAGAAGCCCCCTTCTTAACACTTCACCATCTCTCTTTAAAAAACAAACAAAAACTTAAAAAGTACTAATATTCAACAATACATAAAAGTCTCTACTAACAGCAAGTTAAATAATTTTTATTGAAAAAAAGAAAAAGAAGAATCTCCTTTTGCAATCTAATTGCTCTCTGCTTTGTAGATGTACAAGTTGAAATGTTGGCTCTGTCAATCTACATAATGCAGATGATCACATCTCATTTTTATATGTCTTCAGTCATTTGCATGACAGTGAACAATCTTTTCATAACTGGAGCAAAACTTTGATGTCCAAACACCTGGGATGCCATCACTGACATCAATCTTCAGATACCAGTTTCTGTACCAGCCCATCTTCACCGAGTTCACCCAGCCATTTCCAATCCCAGTGATTTTGCATGCAGCTTTCATTAATCAGTTTTAAAATACTGTATGTCTTTTGTCTCAGTTACTCAATAACTGTAATTATTCAGAGACAGACCCACAGCTTGATAGGAACTTAAGGAAGCATGGGCAAAACCTGGAAAAAATGAAAAGCAGGAAGACCTGGGGTCAAGGGGGCTGCCTAAGGCCCCCTAGCCGAGTCAGTGGGCAGAGCCCTTTGTCGGGGGGTCAGGGAGCAAAGCCCCCTGAAGCTGAAGGGTTTCTACACCTTTGATAGGTAAAATCTGGGCCTTTGGATGCACCTTACCTCCTTTTTACCATCAATCCACAAGGACACCATTAAAACTGACATTAATGTTACTGACCTGCATGCAGTGGAGTTTACTTAATTCAAGAAATCGGAGGCAGAAATAATTTTTGTTGTCTATAATTTGTATACTTCTGAAACTTATGAAGACAGCTTGCAGTTTGATCTAAGGAATAGTTTGTGGTGACCAGAATTTGTGCATCTGGTGTTGGAAGAACTCTTTTGTATGGAAAACTAAGACTTTTTTTTTCACTTCAACCGAAAACTGGTGTGGTCTTGTTTATTCCAGCTTTCATCTAGCAACCCTATGTCTCAGGGAGGAAGGGGTGGGAGTGGCATGTGGGTGGAGTGGAGGTTATTGGTGCAACAGGTACGTGACTTGGCTCACAGATTTAAACTGTGAAGTTACAAAATGATACTTGGATTTAAACCTTGAGCCCCACACATGTGTAGTTCTTGAAGATCCAGAAAAATTTCAATACATTTACTAGGTAAATCAAGATAATTAGATTCTCAGCACAATTTCTAGCAGAAGCAAAAATAGTCATGTGAAATGTATAAATTTTAGTTTACTTTTTCTGAAACAGGTTCTAATAAACCTTATCTATAGAAGCTGTATTAATAATACATAGGGGTGACAAGCTTAAGGGTATACCAATCTCCTGATTAGTAGAAAGAAACTCGTGGAGAGCGTGGCAGCAGAGAGTCCTCAGAAGAGAAGCCCCCTTCAAGCAAGTGTTTCGGCCCTTATCTCCTGACACTCTAGGGGGGTTGGGCCACACCCGGTTCATGACTCCGGATGTCCCTCTGCTGCCCCTTTTTTTCCCATCTTGGGACGAGCCATGGCTGGGATTCGAACCCATGACCCTCTGGACATGCTCATTTTCCACTTAATGACTCGCGCTTTAACCACTGAGCCACAGGGACACCTGATATTTGTAGGGAAATTAAGCCTTATGAAGTTCACTTTTGTTCCTCCTTGACCAGATCCAGCTTGAACACCTCTCTGCCGTTTCTGCCATTGCTTTCAGGGCTCTGGTTTTTTCCTTCCCTGCAACTGAGAGCTGTTTCATGAGGCTGTATGCAGACGTTCCTACAAACCCCCTAGCTCCAATTTCTGCAGTGAGGACTTTGACCTGATAGCCTTCTCTCCTCAGGCTGTTTGCCAGATCAGCATACTTTTCAGTCTTGTAGATTTGAGCTGCCTCCATTCTGTTCTCATATGGCACCGTGAGCTCGATCATGATCAGCTGCTTGGTTGACTTAGAGTGGACTACTATGTCTGGTCTCATGCCACTCTTGCTGATGATCTCTGGGTGACTCTTCCATTCTGGGAGGTCTGCAGTGCACTCCCAGTCATCTGCCCCGTCCAGCAGACTCTGCCTGCATGTTTCGAGTGGCACTGTTGTTCTTGGCCATGATTTGCTGCCTCCTGCCGTGAAGAATGTTGCGGGTGCTTTTGGAGTCCTGATTTTCCCTTTTGTGGTGTTGGTACTAGCCCAGACTACTTGTACAATTTCTTTGAGCACTTGGTTGTGCCTCCATGTGTACCTTCCTTGAGCCAGGGCTACTTTACATGAGCTTAGGACATGCTCCACTGTTTGTTTTTCATGGCAGAGGGGGCATGCAGGATCGTCTTCATTAATCAGGCGTGAAAGATAAGAGTTGTAGGATCAGTGGGCATAACTGCTTTTGACAAGCTTAAGGGTATACCAGTCTCCTGATTATCATAAATCGGGCATGAAATGTAAGAGTTGTAGGATCAGTGGACATGACTGCTTTGCCGAAATGAATCAAGAGGAAATCTGTCATATACACAGAATGTTTGAAAAAATATAGATTGAACAATTTTGTTCATTTGCCTACTAAATTGACCAACTGGTGCTCTGTCACACAATAAAGAACCAGGAATCAACAAATTGCCCATCTAAAGTGATCTTTCAGCTCGCATTAACTGACTGATAAATGCAATTAATGTACTTTTATTTGGAATTAGTTAGGATAATACTTTAACATTTTTTTTTCTTTTCTCTTTTTTTTTTTGTGTGTTGCAAGCATATAACTACAGACTTGTTTACCCGTATGGTTTTGTCACAATTGCCTTTTTTTTGTTCCCATAACTGGTTAAAGTAGGATGCTGCATTTGCAGACCTGCCCGTAAGAGAGGAAGTGGGCTGTTATGAGGTAGCATGTGAAAATGAAACTTGTTCTGAACACTGGCATCGATCGCATACCTATCTTCATTTGGCTCAACAAAAGGTATCATGACTACTGGCCAAAGCAGCATTTGCACAGTCTCTTGGCAATATGACAAAGGAATGATCAGTTTGGAGAAGAAGAACCTTGATCCGACAGAGTATTCAGGACACAATTTTACGGGAACGTTCGGGGGGAAAAAAAAATCGACCTGGACATTTCTTCGTCATTTCAGGATCTATGGACAAATAGTGAGGTCAAATTCCGGTTCTTCTTCTCTTCACTTTGACAATGGGCCTATGGCTTGAAACGTCAGTTTCCTCTCGAACGGATTCAACTACCACCAAAGGGTTTTTATAAACTTTATTATTTTTTCATTTTACCACGAATCCTGCAGTCAACTTTTGTTTCTTCCTCAGGAAAGTTAAAGTCTAAAAGTGTAGAAATAAACCAGAATATAAAAACTCAAGAAGGGAAATTTTTCTCACCCAATCTGAACTGATCAAACATTCCAAAAATCAAGACTGTGTTCAAAGGTAAAATCATCTGGGTAATCAGAATCATCTGGGTGATCAGCATGGCTTCGAAGTTTCTTTTTTCCATTCACTCCGTAACTGATCGTTTTTGAGCAAACGATACAGAAAACGATACAGAAACACGTGCCGGCTACATTCATTTTCTTGCACCACTTGCGATATTCACTGCCATCGTCATCAGTTTCGTTTTGCCATTGCTGTCTCCTTTTGTTTCTAATTTGGCCCTCGATGCATGCAACTGGATCTCCTTTCAAAAAAAGGCATGACTGTAATGTATAGTGAACTCATACAAAAAACACACATACAAGTCACAAGGCTTGACACGATGCTTCATGTTTTCATGAAGCCGAACAGTTATAAACTAAAGAATTATGGGTAAGATGCATGCGCAGTGTTTTGGCGGCGGACGTTGTCTGCTAGTCTGTACTGCAACACTGCTACAATGACTATTTAATTTCCGGAGCACCATACAAACTTTCCTGGTCAGGCAAACGCACCAATGTTAGCCTGTGAAGATGCCGGAAATACAGAAACAGCTACTTCTGGTAAGAGATCGAAAGCTTGGACTGAACACAACATCGGAACTGACAAGTCGTGATTTTTTTTTTTTTTTTAATCGATGGAAGTTCCATCAAGACTGAAAGTCATTTTGACGGATTTCCATCCATAGACGGAAAAGTTTCACCCATGCATTCCTTCAGGCATGGCATGACCGATTACGGCAGCTTGCAAAGCTGAACTGTATAACAAATGATATGTGAAATGAAATGCATGCTACACACCTGGATATTTGTTAAACAATTTCAGGTACAGTATGTCCACATTCCATGTATTGATAACATATCATATACTGATAATACAAAACATTTATGATCATGACGGAATGAACTGCAAAGTTCAGCATTTCAGCGTGTGTGTGTGTGTATGTGTGTGTGTGTGTGTGTGTGTTTGTGTGTGTGCTTGCGTGCTTGTGTTGTGCATGTGTATTGGATGTGGTTGAGTGGGGAAGAGACTTCAAATTTGAATTAAATCATGTTTTCCAAGAGTAATACACGCATTTCTACATTGTTACTTATTCACCAGTTGTTAATGATGGGAACTTGCCCTCTTACAGGTTTAGCTGAGGCTAAGTCAATTATTCAAAAAGCCTCATTAAATCAAACACTTTTCCTGATCAAAGCCTCTGTTCGTTGCATAGCTATGTAAAATATGATTTTGATGAAAGTTTGTTGTATCATCAACATGATTTTTCTGTCAGATCCTCATTTGAAGTACATTTCACTTCTGTTGTTCTCTATAGACTGACATTTTAAATGAACTCATTCATGCACACCTAAAGTTTCCCTGCAAATATCTGGCTTGAACTGAAATTCTGTTTCGTAAATTTATATATTCTATGTGGCTGCACAGAGTACATGTATACCCATAACTGTCAGTCTGTGTGTGAATGTAAAAGTTATAAGGATAACAAAGATACATTTTTGTTTTTAACTTTTAATCTTACAACTTACGTCAGCTGCCAGCCCAGTTACTGTTACCATACAATGGTGTAATTCAGCATGCATCGTTTCAATGCACTGAAAATGGCTTAAGATGTCCCAGTCAAGACAAAATCCCAGCAATCTGTATGCATTGGTTTTATGCATACAATGACATTCTGTTTCTCCAGTCAATTCAAGTGTTTTTCAATCTCAGGTTTAACAATTCACAATACCTTGGATCCATATTCTCATGGACAGAATTCTATGTGCGTGTAGTATGTTTAAACTTAGATATGTGTGGGTTTATGCATATATAGAAAAACAATTGTAGCAAAATGGAATAAATACCATACCTCACACAAGAGAAATAACATGCCCCACAAGCGCAAAGTTCCTAGCTGTCAAAAGTACGCAGACTTTCATCCTGAATTTTTTTTTTCTTTCTTTCTTTCTGCGTACACACGCTGATATTCCTGCGACACTGCCTGTATAGACAGGCAGTGGAGTTTTGTGTGTATGACCATTTTTTATCCCGCCATTAAGGCAGCCATACTCCATCTTTGGGGAAGGTGCATGCTATGTGTAACGTGTCATCCATACCAACGGCCAAACTGGCCTTCTCTTCCGAAAGTTGGTGATCAGATTTTACGTGTGTGCAAGATGTTATGTGTGCGTTCACACACGGAACCTCGAATTCAAAACACAACATACACAGAATATCACGAGAGCTCACCATTTCCCCTATGGACTCACCAGTTGGCCCAAAACGAAGATAATCATGCTCTCTGGTGACAGTGGCTGACAATCGATTTTGGTAATACTCCGTTTAATGCAGCCAATCTGAAACTTCTGCAAACATTTACAAATGGATTATAAACAATTGACCACATCGCAATTCTTAACCCACCCCCCTTCCATCAAATAAACAGAACTAAAAATTGTCAATCTGATTACAAACATATACTGTAGGTTACAATGTTACACACTTCTTATCATCTGTTCCCCAAATGTAAAGAAAATAACAAATATTTAATGGATCTGTCCACTTTTACTTGAAGCCAGCTGAAAACTCATGAGGTGAAAATATAGCATGAGTAAGATGGTGGCAGTCTAATATACTAAAAATGCAATTGGTGCATTATATATAAACTAGGGTAATGTTGCTTATAGCCCAGCTGACAACAATGGGCCATACCATGGCTGTCACTGTTGATGTCAACTTACAAGTCGTTTAAATTAAAAAAAAACAAAAAAAAACTCACTTACACAAACCTTTAGAATGCACCTTCTAAAAACTTACAGGAAATTTTGTTAAAAATCTTTCATCCATAAAATGTTAGATCAGACGAAAAATGTTAATCTCTTTAAGAAATTAATCAAAGATCACATCTGGTAGGACATCTCTGAACTAGATTTTCATGGAGTTGGCTCTAAAATGTTTATCATGTCTCACATCATGCAAGTCCCATCACTCTGAAAGAATATGTTTCACTGTAAGTGGTACATGACATGGAATGCTCCATGGAGCTTCTTCACCTTTTAAAAGATAAAAATGGGTGTAAAAGGAGTGGCCTGTACGCAAATGGCACAAAACTGCTTCTTCTTTAAGGACGCCTAGGGAACATGGTAAAAACCGTTCAGGTTTGGACTGATTTTAAATAGTTTATCTGTCTGTAAGTTCCATTCCTCTTGCCACAGTTCTTTGATGTAAGCCTGGGCTTTCAGTTTCAGATCAGTATGAGGGAGAGACAATCTGCTTAACTCTTTCTTTGTGGCACTCTTGGCAAGTTGATCATCCAACTTGTTCCCTCAATTTCGAGTCAAATGTTGACATGGCTGGGAACCCAAACAAAAACCATGTTGTATCCATCCTATTTCAGGGAGGTGTACAGTTCAAATATTTCAACAGCTGAGGGTGCTTGAGGTTACAGCTGGCAACAGCCCGCAGAAACGGAGTCCGACAAAATGAGATCTTTTAAGTTTTGATATAGAGACCATCTCAAGACCCAGGACCAAGGCTGTCAACTCAGCAGTGTAGATGGAGCTGTCAGTGGGAATGTCTTTAGAACATCGCTGAGAAGAACCTGTTGCAAATATACAGCAGAGGCAACCCCCTCCTCAGATTTGGAACCGTTGGAGAAAATTCTTCTAAGGATGGAAACTTTGAACACAGATCGATGAAAAAGGATTTGATGGGATCTAGACTTTTCAGGGAGGATGGTCTGGCCGCGCCATAAGACTACACACCTATAGTCCAGTTTGGAGCGGATCAGAGCCCTGTAAAGATGGAAAACAGATTTCTGATCGGCTCCCTAATCCGTGAGGGCCACAACTCTTAGAATGTTCAGTGCTTTCTCTGGCAAGCAGTTTTTAAGTTTTAGATGTGACTTTTAAAGTTCAGTTTTTTATCAAAAGTAACACCTAAAAATTTGGCTTCTTTCACTGCTGGAAAGGTGAATTTGTCCAGACGAATTTCAGGATCAGCAAAGAACTGAAAAAAATTGTGGATATGGATACATTGTGTTTTGGTGCTTGAAAAGGTAAACCCATTTTCCTCGGCCCATTGTCGAATCTTATCCACACAAAGTTGGAGTTGCCGCTGTATGCTGGCATAAGAGGCTCCAACTGTGTAGAGTGCGAAGTCATCAACAAACAGAGAGGACTCTGAAGCCGGCTTACTGAACTGACAATGTCGTTAATTTTTATACTGAACAGGGCAGGAGAAAGATAGCTCCCTTGAGGTACACCCAACTCCTGCCCATAAATGTCAGACAGTGTGGTGCCAATATGGACTTGGAACTGCCGATCAGCCACAAAGTTTTGAATAAATAAAGGCAGATGACCACAAAAAGCAAGTTTATGAAGATCCATAAGAATTCCAGATTTCCAAGTCGAATCATACCTTACTCCAGATTGAAAAAGATAGCAACCACATGTTGTTAATGTATAAACTTATTACAATTAACCTTTAAGATTAGTTGCAATGATCAACAATTTTCAATCAATCATCCTCTTGTACACGTCACTGAAGAGGGAATCAAACTGAGACCAAATCAATGAGCATCATGTACCCACAGTTACAAGTGCTTCTTACAGGTATGCCTTCAGCTGTGCCCTTCAGAATTACAGCGCAATATGATTCTTGAAGCCGAGTATCTATTAGAGGTTCCAGAGGGTAATGGGGAATACCTGTTGCACATCACATCTCCAAGTATGCTAACTGCATTCCTCCACTGAGTGTCCCTTCAGACTTAGGGCCATTTTTCAAACTGCAATTTTCCAAAGACTTTTTTTTAGAATGGCTTCGAGTATATGAATGGCAACTCACTAAATGAATCAATCATTTAATTAACAAAAGATCTTCAAGTTTTCATGTTAAAACTGATCTGAGAAATCTGACACAAGCCTAATGATCTGTGAGAAGAAATCTAGTTCTCTTTCAAAACCGGTAAATTGACCATTACAACAAATTATACAGAATCAGATGCTAAACAGAATGCTTAAAAGGAAAGCAATATACATACAAGCACTTGAAAACCTTACTTCTGTGAGTTTTTCACGAACAGCATTATGTCCAAAATACCGTTCTCCTTCAAATGTCAGCATTGCATCAGGCTGCAACACAGTTTTTATTGCATTTTAATTGAATAATCATTTAATACACACAGATAGTCGATCATAATGAACACATGTGCGCACGCACACGCACACACACACAGAGCAATATAAAATCATTTATCATAATAGTGCTGTACACAAACAAACGAAAGGCATGCAACCACACACACTCTGCCTTTTTCTTTTGGTGCATACAAGTTAATTCTCTTGATATAACTATGTTCATTTTCAAAGATACCTAAAGTGTCCACACATGTGCCCATACATCCATACACACACATGTGTACATTCACTACGCACACATGTATACAATGATAAAAATGGCACAACCAAGTTAGGCAGGTACTCAAGGTCTGACCAGCACGTTGGGCTAATGCATAGGCCAGACATCTGGTATGTTGTAGCCACGAGACCCTCTTCTTAAATTCTCTCATCTTAGTTATCAATTCATTTATTCATCAGCTTTAAATCATGCGCAGTGTGGTCTTAAAACTTAGCGGATGTGGTGTAGCGTATATGGACTAGTCCGCATGCAGTGATACCTCCTTGATGAAACAGTGAAACTGAAGCACATGAAGGAAAATGCATGACAAAAGTGCAGTCTCTTCTATTCTACTGAGAAGACTGAATCTAAACTTTCCTGATTTTGGACTAGTTTCAAGCTCTCATATCTGCTGGTCAAAACCAATGCAAGGCTGACAGAGTGTGTCAACATGCATACTGATACAGATGCTAGTGACAGAGACAGTCTCATTTTGTTACCTGTTTTCACCTTCAATCTGTAATTTTTAAACACATTTGGCAATGTCTCTGCACATACACTGCATAGATTCACGTCTGAAAAATAGTGCATTAATGACTTAAAAGATAAAAGTTTAGCAGCCCCATTCGTCTCCATCACTCAACTTTACGGGAAGAATCTGAGGCCAAACAGCATACTGTACAGCGACTATCAGTGAGATCGGGACAGTACTTGGCTTTTGCCGGAAATCATACACACACACACACTGAAAAACCCGACAAGGTCAATTAAAAAAATCCAGGCTTTTGTTTTAGGCCTACTTTGAATTTCAATTTGAATCTGATCCATAATCGTAATCATCGTTGCGTCTACATCATGGTCTTCAAACAAATCAAAACTCACACTGTACAAGTTCATGACTTCCCCTCGGGTTTGTCGCAGGTCGAAATTATAGTAATAATGTTTCAAAAAAGCTTCTCCAACACACTGAACATCGAAATTCATGATTGCGCTTTAAAGGTTTCTTTCAATCAACTTCGCATCAGAATTTCACAGGAAGTTCATCAACGGCATACTTCTGTGCAATTCGTCGCCGCGTGATTCGGCGAGATCAATGGCTTTGTCTTTTTGCCGCACATTTTTATAAACAAAGATTGCTGACCGAAATCGCCAGTGACTAGATGGCGAACAATAAAGAAAGGACAAAGAAAAACAAAATTCTTCCCCTCCTCCTTTAGCCCATTAAAAAGGGTGGGTCAGAACTATACTGAAACAAATAAGTCCCTTTCCACTGCCACCTAAGCAATACAGTCTTGAAATAACACAAACAACAACTTCCTATAGCATCCAGCTATCCCATAACCTCAGGTGGAAAGATGCCAAGACTGTTGAGAAAATCAACGCCACCCTAGGCTTCTTGACACGTAGCCTCCGCATTGCCCTACAGGCTGCAAGTGCAGTGCATTTATGTCGCTCGTCCAATCTCTCCTGGAATGTGATTTGGGTTCTCCACACCAAGAACTTAAGGACACTGATCCTCTGAAGTGAGTGCAGAAGGTGCAGCACGCTTCATCACAGCGGATTACAAATCCTGCACCCCAGCAACATGTAGAGGATCCTGCCAGCCTAAACCTTCCTGCTGTCCAGGACCGTGAGCGCAGACAACAACCTCATTTCATTTCCCTTTTCAAAGTTGTTCGAGGGCTGGTGCCGGCCATCATACCAGGACTGAAATGTCTTTTGGAACTCCCTTCGCACTCTGAGCCCGTCGCCAGCTTCTGAACATTAATACTTAAAGAGCTGACAATCAGCCATCCGTAGACCAAAAACAAACAAACAAACAAGCAAACATAGGCTACAAACAAAAACCAAACCCACTCATGTATAATCATCAACCAAACGTCATCCAGTGATATATATGTAATCTGTAAAATGTGTATAGCTGAGACATCTACATTCATACATAGCAATGATCTACAATCTTTGTGCAAAACGACACAAAACAAAACAAATGGAAAAGGAAAAGGAAAACAATTAGATAAAAAAAAAGACAAAAAAGAAAGAAAGAAAGAAAAGAGCCAAGGACGTATACTGTTTTTCCGAATACTGAATAAAAGGAATGGTGCTGTTAGAAAATGGAATCCCGTTCCGCACAAAGACATTGGCCGATAACTAAATGACAGGTTGGACCCTATATCCCCCTTCAACACACACACACACACACACACACACACACACACACACACACACACACACACACAGAGAGAGAGGGGGGGCAGATCCGTTAGTTTGTAGGCGTACATGTGGATGATGGGAAGTAGGGGATTAGCGGGGGATGTGATGGGGTGCACATGTAAGTTTAACGTGTAAATCGACAGCGCGAGCGGCCGTAATTGCCAGGAGTGGTCCCCCACCTCCACTCCCACTTCCTTCCCCTGCCCCCTCCATGATTTGTTTTGTTTTGTTTGTTTTTGTGGTAATAAGATATGGAACCATGATTTTTTTTTTTAAGCTGGTGGAGGCACAGGAGCAGAGCTGTCACCTCCCCACCACCACCTCCCCTGTCCATCCCTCCAACGTACACACGCCTCTTACCCTCATACAAACACTTCTATCATTTATGTTGGATATCAGTCTGACTGAAAAGACGAAGGTGAACAATAACTGCGAAGCGTTAGCTCATGGTGTGCCACAAAGAGAGTGGCAGACAGCACTGAACATTTTCCGGGTTAGAGGTTGACGTGCGGCGGCAAAATATTCCTTCTCTCGCCATCTGTGGTGGTCAGCAAAATGTTGTTATTGTCCTTTTGCGTTGTTCAACGGCTGTCATGGCGATAGGAAGTGATATGGTTGCCTCCCTTCACAGTCATGGGATGACTTCCGATTTGAATGTGGACCACTTCGGTAAATGGCCGTTATATCTACATGTAAGACCACTGAGGCCTGTGTAGAACTAGAAGCCCAGTTCATCGTTCTGTTTCCACCCCACAACTTGTGCATAAGTGGCAGCTACAGTGACTGATGGGTGAGAGGCCCAGTGGTCGTCAAGCCTGACTTAAAGCACCAAGAGATACGGCACTGACCATGTCATCTGGTGGACTATTCCAGCCGGGGACAGCTCTACCTGAGGCGAAGTAAACAGCTCCTCATGCACGTTGAGCCTGCCTTGTGCGCGGTCAGCTCCAAAATGTTTCCTATAGAATCTCTCGCTCGGCAGAGTTCGAACCCCACTCTGGCTTAAATTTCCTCGGCGGGGCTATTAAAGATCATTCATGCCTCATCTCCTGTGGCAATATTCCAGGCTTTGCAGTTTCAGGACTGTAGGACGTTCTGGATGGGGCTTGTTCCATAGAATGGTAAGCAGCCAGTGTCTCTGCTCTGGACATCCTCTATGTCGCTTTGCATGTCTTCAGAAAATGGTTGCCAGAGTGCCCCTACTTCAGTGTTGGCTTGACTAGCGACTTAGAATGCTGCACAAATGTCCTTTTTATCAGGTGGTCGAAAGAATGTATGATGATCCCAAGCATGGGGTTAGCCTTGGCAGTGGCTGATGCCACATCAGTATTTGAGTGTCAGACGATTATCGATCAGTATACTTAAATGTCATTCTTCTGGGTACAAGATCAGTTGTTGATCTAGTGACCACTGATGAAGCCTGTTCAAATCGTCCTGAAGGACGGCTCTTGCTTCTTGATGGTTGCTTCCTTAGAGCAGCTGGGAGTCGTCAGCAAAGAGTCTCGCTTGATTCTTCACATTGCCTGGCATATTGTTGATAGACCAAACAAAGAGGATGGTTTCAAGCAGGGTGACTTGAAAGATGCCGGTAGACCCTGGAGCTTGATGGCATTTAAAACCATTGATAGTAACCTGCTGAATTTTGTTTTCAAGCAAGTGGTATATCATTCCTTGGACCCGATGGATCTCAGCTTTCTTTTTTCACGAGTCTGTGACAGTGGACAGAGTCGAAAGCCTTGCAGGATCTCTTGTAAATTGCATCAACCGACCATCCTTGGTCCGAATGTTGCGTCTAGGCAGTTTAGTCTGTCCAGAGGCTGAGTTATGTATGAGCCACAAGGGTTACAGCCATGCTGCTTCCTGTGTATCAGAGTGCTTCTCCGAAAGTGACGAAACAACTAGTCTCTGACGAAAGTCTTCATAACCTTGC
>CM065730.1:16432403-16449903 GCA_033310375.1 Conus canariensis | reverse complement strand
ATCAGCACAAGAGTTCAGAAAATTCCAGCTCAACCAGAATTACGTCCAACGAAAGCTGTTCTCCATAGCGAGAAAAAAGAGGATCATGCTGCAGATTTAGAAAGAGTCATGAAGAAACTGGCTGAAGCTAACCTGAAACTCAATCAAGAAAAATGTGAGTTCAGAAAGAAAGAAACTGAGTTCCTGGGCCACATAATCACAAAAGAAGGAATCAAGCCCGACCCATCAAAAGCCGCAGCAATCTTGAACATGCAAGACCCTAGCAACATCACTGAAATTCGACGGGCACTGGGAATGATTAATTATCTTGGATGATACATTCCAAATCTGTCAACCATCATGAGGCCAATCACTGAGTTGCTAGAAAAAGATCGGCAATCCCACAGATTGAGGCGTTCAAAACAGTCAAGCGACTTCTGACAAAAACACCAACACTCGCCTACTACAGCCCTAGCAAACCAACAGTAGTCAGTGCTGACGCAAGTTCGTATGGCTTGGGGTGGTGTACTCCTGCAACAACATGAAGATAGATTGAAGCCTGTTGCTGAATCCTGACACCAAAAGAAAGCAGGTACGCCCAGACAGAAAAAGAATATCTGGCAGCTGTTTGGGAATGTGAAAAGTTCGAGCGATATTTGGTAGGTCTGCCAAAGTTCACACTTCAAACAGACCATAAGCCACTGGTTCCCCTAATGAACAAGAAAGATTTTCAGGACATTCCCATCAGATGTCAATGCATGTTGATGCGGTTCATGCAGTTCAGTGCTGAAGCAGTCTACTCTCCAGGAAAATCACTTGTTGTGGCTGATGCACTCTCGAGAAGTCCCCAAGAAGAATCTGAAAACACAGAAGTCAGCCAGCTGATTGAGGATACAGAAGCGCATATCAGCTCTATGAGAATATCTTGGGAAGCCACAGACAGACGCTTGGAGGAAATTGCTGCTGAAACCAACAAAGATCCTCTCTTCAAGAAAGCACTGCAATATACAAGAGAAGGATGGCCTAAGTACCTTGCCGATGTGGAGGAAGGTCTTCGTGACCTGTACCCACTGCACAGTGAACTCAGTGAGCATGAAGGACTACTTATTCGAGGAAGTAGCATTGTGATTCTACAAGCTTTGCGAGATGATGTTTTGGCAAGAATTCACCAAGGCATTACAAAATGCAGGGAAAGAGCAAACTCTTCAGTTTGGTGGCCCAACATCAACAAAAGCATCAAGCAAGTGGTAGAGAACTGCAGATATTGTGAAGAACACAAGCCAGCTCAAAGAAAAGAACACATCTGATTTCAACAACACTGCCAGAGCATCCATTTCAAAAAGTCGCTGCTGATATTTGCACTTTTAAAGGAGAGAACTACATAGTTCTGGTGGACTATTTTTCAAGATACCTTGAAACTGGACATCTTCCACGTATTACCACAGAAGCGGTGGTTGGAAGACCGGAAAACATGTTCGCACACGGGTCACCACCGAATATCTTAAATCCTTGTCACGGACAACGGAAGACTTTATGTCGGGGGAGTTCCAGATTTGCTGCCAACTGAGGATTTGATCACATCACGTCAAGTCCTCATTATCCTCAGTCAAATGGAGAGGCAGAGCGTGCGGTACAGACAGCAAAGAAAATCCTGAACCAGAGTGATCCATTTCTCGCACTTATGACATACCGTGCAACACCAACGTCGGCAGCAGGAAAAAGCCCAGCAGAGCTCCTTTACGGAAGGAACATCAGAACAACAGTTCCAACTCTTCCTTCCAATGTTGAGTTCCAGTGCCCTGACAGAGCCTCAGTTGAATCCAGAGACAGCAGACAGAAAAAAGCGAAATCAACATAACTACAACAGAAGAAACAGTGTGCGTCAGCCTCCAGAACTACAACCAGGTGACATTGTTTCACAGAAACTTGATAATGAGAGGGAGTGCAAGAACCCAGCAGTCGTGACAGAAAAGATCGCTCCAAGATCCTACATGATCAAGACATCCATGGGACAATATCGAAGAAACCGACATCACCTGAAGCTTACTAAAAAAACCCATCAGCTCAGATCTGAGACGAGTTTCCGTCATGGTCCAAAACCTGTGACACGACCCCAGTACCCAGTTGTTCCCAATGTTGGTTCACAAATGACCAAGTCCCGCGACCTTACAATTCCATCTCCAAAACCCATCCCTGGATCCAGTCACAAAACATATGGACCTTCATCTACTAACAATCCTGTGGCAGTCAGATCCATTGACGACAAACCAGCTGGTGTTGGCGCGAGCCCTCGTCGCAGGAACCGTGGTGGCCCCGTGATGTCTACACACAGCCCTGTAACGCCTACACCCAGAACCGTGACATCTACAACCAACCCTGTGATGTCCACACACAGCCCTGTAACGCCTACACCCAGAACTGTAACATCTACAACCAACCCTGTGATGTCTACACACAGCCCTGTAACGCCTACACCCAGAACTGTAACATCTGCAACCAGCCCTGTGAAGTCGACACCTGGACAACCTCCAATAAGGACCAGCCGAACTTCAGTTCCAGACAACCTGTCAACGTCTGTTGAACCAGGAGTCACGATTACACGCAGTGGCCGAATTGTCAAAAAGCCTGCACGTTTTCAAGACTGAAGACTGTTTTTATTGCATGCTTACTCCAGAAGGAGGAAAATGAAGTGAATGGATGGTGTTATTATTTGATTTTCAGTTTGTTATTCTTGTTTGAGAAAATATTGATGCAAGACAGCAAGAGGCAAGTTTATTGATATTTTATGAAACTTCAAGCCGCAAAATTCAAAAAGTGCTTCACTGTTTCCTTCCTCCCCCTGAACATTAACGTATAACTTAATTTTCATCGATTTTGTCAAATCTCAAAGAAGGGGAGACGTAGCGTGTGTTTCTTACATGGTCGACTTCCGGGTCGCTCTAAATATACATATGACATAGACCGGCATGCATTGCTCTTAAACGTACGAAGTTGTCGACGTAAATAAATGGTTTGCGCCTGGTCAGTTAGAGTGCAGTGTTGACGATTGGAAGATTGTTACAATCTATATGTATAGATAGATAGAAAGATAGATTGTATATTATAACTCTTGTATATTATAACTCAACCGTAATTGAACACACGTTCATAATCGAAATCATTGCATCGCATTCGTTCTGAAAATATCTACTTATAATAATGAATGGTTCGTCTTTTAGATCGATCGTCACCAGATCTATTTATTGCCGGTATGTTCTAGATGATCGACATCGTCATCTTGTATCATCTCTATCTTCATTCCAATCACATATGTTGTACTAACCATCCACTGTCTGTGCAGCAACATCATCTTCATACAGATCTAATCTGTATCATGATATCATATGGTGGTATTGCATGCTGAGTGAATGGCATGGTAGTCATGTATAATTTGTAAACAAGTCTAGTGAAATGATATTGATCCCTAGATCGAGAAACCATACTATTGCTGTGAAAAGTAATGAGAGAAAAGTAAATCTATTGTAAGAGTAATTGCACAGTCATGTGCATAATAGATGTATTGAGTGTTGACTGTACAACTAACAACAATGTTTCTGTTTCACGTTAGGCTAAGATAACTTATAAATCGAAACATATGATGATATCTTTGTTGAATGTCCACTTGTAAATTGATCCCTTTCTTAACATGATCAAGAACTATAAAGGAGTGCATGTGGCGCGTATAAGAAATGAGATTAAAGAATGACGTAAAGTATTGAGAAGGGTGACAGAGTGCATGTGTTGCAGGTTTCAAAGCCATTGAAACGTTGACCATAGCATCATGACATTTTTTACCCATAGGAAGTGTATTGATACGTAGAGCTCCGGTGATCGAGAATACGCGGAACGATAACTCTTGTTTACCGGAAGAGTCTGTGTTGTCAGGACAGCATTGACGCTTCTAACGAACAACGATCAGAACGATCGTGCGGACACGCAAGTTGGTAGAACAATAGAGGAAGAACGACCCACGTCTTTGACCAGCATCCTCAAGACGTGAATGCATGATCATCTGGAACAGTGACCTCACACATCCTTTATTTTCATTAGATAAGTGAATCTTTCTTCTCTTATCATCTCGGCATCGTTGTCACATCAAACTCTTCAAAGTTCAAGGAGACATTTCTTCATAAGAACTGTGAACAAACCAAGATTGTGAAATCTGCAGCAAGTACTGTACGAACCGGCTAGCAAAATAAGTTGCATTCTGTGAAAAACTCTCTTTTATTTTCAAGGTTTTTTTTTTTTTTTTTTTCTTTTTCATTATTGGTATATTTAGTTTATTTGGCTTTGTTAAAAAAACAAACAAAAAAAAAAAACCAACCATCACAATCATCCGCAATCATTTCATTTCATCAATCTTCATACATTTCATTTCATCACATCATACATCGTACAACCATAAATTCATTCATTAAATCATTCCTGATTCATAAGTCACTGTCTCGGTCATAAACGGGGAGTGAAAGGAGGGAGCACGAGAGTGACATCTTCTCGTCTAATCCAGAACTCAGGTGCGTGACAGTGTGTGTGTGTGTGTGTGTGTGTGTGTGTGTGTGTGCGTGCGTGCGTGCGTGCGTGTGTGTGCGTGCGTGCGCGCGCGTGTGTGTGTGTGTGCGTGTGCGTGTGTGAGCGTGCGTGCGTGCGTGCGTGCGAGTGTGTGTGTGTGTGTGTGTGTGTGTGTGTGTGTGTGTGTGTGTGTGTTTACTTGCCTATATGTTTGCACTTGTAGGTGTGTTTGTCTGAATGCTTGTGCTAGCAGTCCTGCAATATATGAGAGACATAAACTTGTGTGTGTGTGTGTGTGTGTGTGTGTGTGTGTGTGTGTGTGTGTGTGTGTGTGTGAGTCAGTGTTTGTGTCTGTGTGTGCGATATGAGTATGTGTGTATGCATGTGGATATATTGTTTGAGTGCATGCATCCTGAATTGAAAACGGAAATAACAGCATTTAATTGTAGCATATGGCTGTTCAGTCTTTCCTGTCTGTCTCGTTGTGGATCGCACATGGTGCCCACAGGGTCGAGTATGTATGTAACACACGAGTGTACAGTAAACAGACTCATCAGTCTCACTGTGGATCACGCATGGACATGACAGGATCCGATTTGTAGAACACGACTACACAGAGAACAGACTCCTCTGTCGACTTTATCCCAGATCGTGCCTGGTGGACACGACAGGTTCGAGTGTGTAGCACACATGACTGCACAGACTCTCCGGTCTGGCTCATCGTACATGCAATCGTACACAGGGAAGACAGGATCGGGTGTGCAACACGTGGCTATAGAAAGAACAGACTCTCCTGTCTATCTCATCCTGAATTTGACAGAGACACGACAGGATCGAGTGTGTAACACATGGATGCACAGTCAAGAAACTCTCCAGTATATCTTATCCTGGATCGTTCCGTGTGTGAACGCACGCATAACATCTTGCACACACGTAAAATCCCATCACCAACTTTCGGAAGAGAAGGCCAGTTTGGCCGTTGGTATGGGTGACACGTTACACATAGCATGCACCCTGCGTGAAAAATGGAAAGAATGAAGTAAGGAAATGGAGTGAACGATATTGACTGGATGACACGGGAAACGACTGAATGAAGCGCCAGCAGGCAGCTCTTCAGTCAGCTCTACCCAGGTAGGCAGCCCGTTGTGTAAACGAGAATGCGGATTGTAAAGCGCTTAGAGCTTGGTCTCTAGCCGAGGATAGGCGCTATATAAGTATTCATAATAATGATAATAATAGGATGGAGTTTGTAACATATCGTTGCACAGTGAACAGACTGCCCTGTCTGTCTTATTGTGGACCGCACAGGGACTGGATAGCACTGTGTGTCACACACAGCTGTACAGAGGAACAAACTCTTCTGCCTGTGTTCCTGTGGATTGTACAGGAAGAAAAACCATCCAGTCTGTATCCCAGGTCTGTACTGTGAACACACTCCCCTGTAAAACCATCCAGTCTGTATCCCAGGTCTGTACTGTGAACACACTCCCCTGTCAGTTTCTTTAGGGGCTGTACCTCAACATACACACTGCAGCACAGACCTGTTCGATAGGTGGACTATCCCGACGTGGATTGTGCCTTGCCTGCGGCAGGGAATGGGCCAGCGATTGATCTCCGCCGTAGATATCTCACATCATAAGATGAACGCTGTTGGAATGACTCGACGCTTTTTGACGTGCTGTATGTCTTTCGAGGATAAAGCTATTTTGTTTTCTTTGATGTTGGTTTTTGTCATGTTCCCTTTTCTTTGTTCGTTTGTTTTGTTCACATGCTTGCAAACGCGCGCGCGCGCGCGCGCGCGCGCGCACACACACACACACACACACACACACACACACACACACACACACACACACACACAGAGGTAACCGCGTGCGCGCGCACACACACACACACACACTGCCACACACCGCATTTGCAAACACTCAATCACAAACACAGCATGTTTACTCCATACAGACGCATCTATTCCATTCATTCAAAAGAGAGACTGAGCAAACAAGAATTCACTTTTTTTGTACTCCCTTTACCAGAAAAAAAAAAAAAATTACAATGACAATTTGCATTAAGCAATACACATATAAATCTGATAACACTTTCGTTCCGATTTTTCACAAAACACTATGAATTATTGGTTAATAAGTCCCTTTTTCTTTTCAATAAACAACATATTAATATTGCATTTCTCGGTTGTTGTTTTTTAAATATTGAACTGTTGCCGCGTAAATGTCTTTTTTTTTTTTAAATTCCACCAGCGGGAATCAAGCTTCCAGGAGGTAGGTAGTACGATCCAATGGTTGGACGCTAAGGTTTTCTGGAAAGAAACCGCTAGTCCTAACGTTAGCTTAAATTAAGAACATGTAAGTTTGATTTTTTTTTTTTTTTTTTGGGTCTGAAAACATTATACAAGAAAACATGGTAACACATCATACTCACGAATCCGTAGCATTCTGTTTCGAGCACATTCCTACCTACAGTTGGAGGTACAAAGTGAAATCTTTATATAAAAAAAAAATACTATCTCAAAAAACGATCTGTGTGTGTATGTGTGTTTTTTTTTATATTAAAAAAAAAAAATTAAACCAATCACGCATCTTCACAAAATACGTTTCCTTACACGATAGCATTTCAATTTAACTTTTTTTTTTCATTATTGTTATTATTAATCACATCAATCGTTTGCATTCACTTATGAATAATTTTTCTTTTCTCTTTATGTATTTGTTATTCCCCAGTTGGCAACTTACCAATAGGGAATCAATGTTGAGACAAACAAAATCCCTAGCAGACTTCTGCCTGCGCAACATCGAAATCGACCACTCTCTGGTCCTTCGAAAAACAACGTTTTCCTTCTGCAACCCTCAAGGTTGAAAATTAACTACCATCTTGGCCCGAGCCAAGCACCCTATCCACCTGTCTGGCAACTCCTGGCATGTCATACAGATCTGGAAAACAACCGTCCTGCTAACAGTGAGCTTCTCTCATTAATCACGTGCTTCAACGTCCAGTCAACGCCGAGAAAAGGTTAAGGATTCAAATACTGTTCAAATATGGTTTAACATTCTCGTCAAAAGTTCAAAATCGATCCTGAATTTCACGCGTTGTATTTCTTGTCATGACACCCCCTATCCTATGCCAAAAAATTGAATCACCAATTTCTTTTTAAAAAGGAAAGATAGAAAAAAGCTTACCACAGCAACGAGTACACATTAAAAAAAGAAAAAAAAGCGAAGTTCAAAATCCATGAATCTAATAACTGTTAGGTGAAAATATTGAATCAAACAAAACCCAACAATGTCAGCAAGATTCACTGATAACACTATTAGATTACACATTCCAAAATCACCATTAATTGTCAATGCAATCATCACGCATACGATAAATAATATTGATGCATTTTCGTAGAAAAAAAAATCTAGTTATCATAAGTCAGCCAGATGAACAATCCGTGCAGAACAATTTATTTCTCAGAAAAAAAGAAACAACATCAGCAAAACAATGATTCAGGATGCAATATTTCATTGCTTGTCATAAAGAGACACAAAAAATAGATAACGATTGAGAGACAAATACATTACCATGCGCATCACCGTGATCACATTAGGTAAAAGAGAATTCATACCTCATCGTTTCGTTCATAAATGTCAAAATAGTCTTTTTTTAAAATCAAATCAAACATTGAAAAATACAAACACAATGATCAGAATTATGCATCATGAACACATCACAGAGCAAAACTACCTCTGTGATCATATAAACAGAACAGCAGTAATATAGTATCAATCAGTGATATACATGCAGTAAATAACAAAGTATTTTTTCAGCTTCTCCTTATTTCATCTAATCCCTAAACAAAAGATCGGCCAAAACGTTGGTAGAGCCAGAAATTTGCTCAACCACGAATGAGTACTCCTGGATGGTCAGAGAAGAGCGCAACAAACGACTGTTTTTTTGTCTGAGACGCCTTTTCAAAAGTCAGAGGCCAGTGATCTGTCTGAGCGGTGAAAGATCGCCCTGACAGAAATGGTTCAAACTTTTAGAAGGCCCAGACGATCGCCAAGCATTCCCTCTCAACTGTGACCGTGCTAGGATGCAGTGAATGTCTTGCTTGGAAACTGTACTGGATGCAGCAAATCATCATGTGGCTGCAGCAGGACAGCTCCTATTCCGGAGGAACTTGCATCAGTGCGCAAAACGAGATGTTTGCTCAGGTCATGCAACAACAGTTCAGCATTTTCTGCACTGTCTCTAAGGTTGTCTGACAGTCAGGAGTCCAAGTCACAGAACTTCGTCTTTGTCCTTTAGTGAGTTCAGTTAAAGGAGCAGTTAAAGTAGCAAAGTTGGGCACATAACGTCTGTAATATGAAAGCAAGCCCAAAAGTGATCGAACCTGCTACTTTGAACAATGGGTTTTGATGAACAAGATCTTTTCAATTTTCTTTTTCTCTGGACAAGTGGAACCGACTGAAACAGTATGTCCAAGGAATTCCAGTTCCTGGTAGCCTGCCATTATTTTGGATGGTCGTGCCGTAGGACCAAAAGTTCGAAGCCGCGAGAAAACTTCACGCACGCAAGAAAGCAGCAAATCCCATGTCAGCAATGCTAACAGAACATCATTAAAACAACAACAACAACAACAACAACAAAACCTGACTGCAGAAACCTCATGCAACATTAACATTCTCATAATTCTCGCAAAAGCTGCAGGAGCATTCTGTAGTCCAAGAGGCATGTGAACAAAATGAAACAGACCAAATGGGTTTGAAAGGCCGTTTTAATTCTGTCGTCCTCAGCCACGGGGATTTGCCTTTAGTAAGGTCGATTTTGACAAAATACCGAGCATGCAACAATTGTCAGAAAAGATCTTCCATGTCAGGTATAGGCTCAGAATTAAAAAAAAACCCTGTGACTCTATTAAGTTCTCTGTAATCGACACAAAACTGAACTGTGCCATCTGATTTAGAAACCAAAACAACAGGAGCAGAATACGGGAAGCAGAACGCTCAAGAATGCCAAGATAATTTTCATATCTTCAAATGTTTCACCCTGAACTGACAAGGTAGGCAGTAAAACATAATCAACACCACCAGTCTTTAGAACACTCGCTGAAGATGCATGTATAACAGGTAAATCATTTAACACACACGACATTTGATCATTTGAGACGCACACATCAGACTTGGTGGAAAATGTAACACAATTCAATAGTAAAACATCAGCTATGTCAAAAGTCACAGCAGGATATGAGCATTAGAAACAGAATCAACATGAGCATTTGTTTTTTAGCAAGTGCCACAAGACTGACAATAACGGGACACATGCACTCTTACTCCAGGCCAAAAGAAATAAGATAAAACTCGTTGTAGAGTACGCTTTACACTACAATGACCTGAAAACATAGAATCATGAGCAGCCTGCTGGACAGTGCCACGTAATGACAAGGGAACCACAATTTGCTCCACAAATGTACCTTGCTTTGGGAACAAACGATACAGTACACCATTCTTTGTGACGTACACAATCTTATTACAATGATCTGGTAATTTCAGTCACTTTTGGGAACAAATGAGAAATTTTGTTGTCTTCTTTTTGCAGTTGCGCCAGTTTATCCAGTGTAATGTCAAGCTGAGGAATGGTAGGGACATGAAGTGGTTTTGGATCTCCCTTTTCTCTCTCTTCCTGTAATCTAGTACTAACAGAACAAGGACACAAATAGTTGGTTGACTGCAGGACCTGGATCAATGAAACAACTTGCCTGGGTTATGGTAGCAGGTCCTTGAGGAAGAGGTGGATGAGGGCGCTTCGGTTTAAAACCTTCTTGGCTCGGAGGGACAAGTGGGAATGGGTGACAGTGGGCAGGGAGAAATGGGGAAGTGAGGAAGTGAGCACTGCCAAAAAGCTGAAAAGTGAATACTGCTAGAAGATGAAAAGTGTTCAGCAAGGATTGAGGGGGAAGGAAGGAGAGAGTTGGAAGGGATGAGGGGGGGGGGGTATAGAAGGAGAGGGCAGGGTGGGGAAGAAGAGAGAAATGGGTCAAGAGCAGAAGGACTGGGGGGGGGGGGGATAAAGTAAATAAAAATAGTAATAATAATGTTAAGAGACAAAATCAAGATAAGTAAGAACAAAGGGCTGTTATGGAGGAAAGTCAGTGTTTGATATTGATTCCATTTGGGTGGATAGTGCCAAGTTTGTGAATAAGGAGGGACTCTTGTTCTTTACGTCTTATAGAGGAAGATGAATTTTGCCAGACTGCAGCAATCTGCATGTGGGAGAGGTTGTGGCCGGAAGAGCAGAAATGGTTTGCAATTGGTGTATTGTAACCGAGACGGACTGCTCGTAGGTGTTCTGTGAAACGGTCGTTAAGGGTTCTGTAGGTTTCTCCAACATACAAGAGGCCACAGAAGGAGCAAGAAAGAATGTAAACTACATTGCGGGACTGACAAGTGAAAGGGTTGCGTATGAAAATTTTGCCTGAGGGGCCACAGATGGTTGTAGAAGAGTTTAGGTGAGGACAGGTTTTGCATTTGGGTTGCTTGCATGGAGAATTGCCAGGTGGTGAGACTGTGTTTGTGGACAATTTTGAATGCACAAGAAGATCTCTGAGGTTGGTGTCACGTTTGTAGGCAACTAGTGGAGGCTGGGTGAAAATGTGTTTCAGGGAAGGATCAGTCTGCAGAATGTGGTAGTTCTTCATAAGGATGTTTTTGATGGCGAGGTTGTGAGGATGGAAGGTGATAGCAAGAACAGGCCTGTCGTCTGATGAAGGAGTGATCTTTTGCTTAAGAGCGGTGTTTCTGGGAATTCTAGAGGCCTTTTGTAGGGCTTCTTGGCAAATGGGTTCAGGGTATCCACGTTCAAGGAAAAATGAGATCATCAGGGTAGATTGTTTGGCGAAATCGTCATCATCGCTGCAGATGCGTCGCAAACGAAGTAGTTGAGAGAAAGGAATGCTTGTTTTGGTGGAAGCAGGGTGACTGGAGGAGTACAGAAGGTATGAATGCGAGTCGGTGGGTTTGTAATGAACAGATGTGGTGAGGTAGGGTGAGTTGGGACAGATAGAGATTTTGATGTCAAGGAAGGAAATGGTAGTCTGAGTGATTTCAAAAGTGAATCTAAGAGCTGGATGAAATCCACTGACGAAGTCAATGAAGTTTTTCAGATCTTGGATTGGACAGGAGGCTGCACCGAGGCAATCGTCAATGAAGCGACGGAAAAAGTCTGGGAAAGTGCCTGTGTATTGTGAAAAGATCTTTTCTTCAATGTAACCAACAAACAGGCAGGCGTAGCCAGGACCCATCCTGGTGCCCATGGCAACGCCGCAATTCTGTTGGAAATGGTCAGCACCAAACTGAAAGTTGTTGAGTGTGAGAACAAGCTCAGCAAGATGGAGAAGAGTGGTGGTGGGTAGATTTCTGCTGTCTTTTGACAAGAAGTGTTTGAGGGCTGAAAGCCCTTCATGA
This sequence comes from Conus canariensis, assembly GCA_033310375.1. NCBI lineage: Eukaryota > Metazoa > Mollusca > Gastropoda > Neogastropoda > Conidae > Conus > Conus canariensis. The sequence continues at coordinate 16,437,916 of CM065730.1, read as the reverse complement.
TGGGGAATGCTTGTGTAAAGTGCACAGACGTCCATGGTGAAGAGGTGACGGTGTTGGGAGCCAGGATGGAAGGAGAAATTTTGCAGAAGATCAAGAGTATGGTTTGTGTCCTTAAGAAAGGTGGGGAGGTTGGAAACGATAGGCTGGAGGATTTTGTCGAGAAACTGAGAGATCTGGACAGTGGGGCAGGAACAGGCAGAGACAATGGGGCGGCCTGGGTTATTTGGTTTATGTATTTTGGGAAGCAAGTAGAATTGGGAATCTTTGGGTTCAGAAACGACCAGGGAATGGGCTTCATTTGGGAGGTTTCCAGCGCTAATGCACTCGCGAATGAATTTTCTGATCAGGGTGTTATTGGTTTTGGTTTGACTGGGCTGTGAAGAGGTGTAGAGTCTGGTGTCTGAGAGCTGGGACAGTGCCTCGGCGATGTACAGGTCCCGCCGCCAGACAACAATAGCGCCACCCTTGTCAGCTGGTTTGACTACAATGTCTTTACGCTGGCGTAGTTCTCTGAGAGCTTGAGCTTCTGCTGAGGAAATGTTGGAGTGTCTGAGGGGTTTGGGTTTTAGAGCAGCGATTTGATGAGAACAGGTTTGGATGTAAAATTCTAGAGAGGGAAACTGGTTTGTGGGAGGGGTCCAGGAGCTGGGGAGGGAAGGAAAGGGAGGGAGGTCACTGTCAGGATCAGGTATAGATGGGGTGGTGTTGGTAGTGTTTTCAAAATGTGCCATGAGGCGTAGTCGCCTGAAGAAACGCTGACACTGAAAACAAGCGTCAGAACCATTGGCCTTGGGTTTGGTGGGTACGAAGTTCAGCCCACGATTGAGGACTTGACGCTGTGTGTCTGTCAAACGGAGATCAGCGGGAATGGTGACCACAAGGTTTTTGTGACATGAGGTTTGAGGGGGCTGTGGCTGAGGTTGACTGGAAAGCAGGTTGGATAGTTTTTTTGATTTGGTCTGTTTCAGGCTATTGTACAATTTTTCATTTGCTAAACGTACTGTTGAAATGATGAAATGTGTCATAGAGGGAGTGCAAAGGTCAGATATTTGTTTGCGAGTTTGTTGCAGTTTTTTGTCTGTTTGTTGGATAGATTGTTGGTGAGATCTGACAATGTCCTTCATGAGTCGGAAAGAGGTGCTTTGTAAAGTAGAATGGACAGAGCGGAGAGCAGGAGGCGACAAAATAGAGGGATGAAACTTTAAACAGAAACCTTGGGGGATGACTTTTTTGTTGATGCAGGTGCGGAGAAAGGAGAGATGACTGCAGGTACTTGTCTTGTGAAGGACAGATTTACAGTAGAACATACCTGCAGAGCGAGGAATGGTAGGAAGGAAGCGGAAGGCAGTGCTCACTTGTTGGAAGAAGGGAGAGGAAACAGGCATGATGGGGAGGGAGCAGTCGTTGGTAGCTTGATGAAGAACACAAATAGTTGGTTGACTGCAGGACCTGGATCAATGAAACAACTTGCCCACCGACTCGCATTCATACCTTCTGTACTCCTCCAGTCACCCTGCTTCCACCAAAACAAGCATTCCTTTCTCTCAACTACTTCGTTTGCGACGCATCTGCAGCGATGATGACGATTTCGCCAAACAATCTACCCTGATGATCTCATTTTTCCTTGAACGTGGATACCCTGAACCCATTTGCCAAGAAGCCCTACAAAAGGCCTCTAGAATTCCCAGAAACACCGCTCTTAAGCAAAAGATCACTCCTTCATCAGACGACAGGCCTGTTCTTGCTATCACCTTCCATCCTCACAACCTCGCCATCAAAAACATCCTTATGAAGAACTACCACATTCTGCAGACTGATCCTTCCCTGAAACACATTTTCACCCAGCCTCCACTAGTTGCCTACAAACGTGACACCAACCTCAGAGATCTTCTTGTGCATTCAAAATTGTCCACAAACACAGTCTCACCACCTGGCAATTCTCCATGCAAGCAACCCAAATGCAAAACCTGTCCTCACCTAAACTCTTCTACAACCATCTGTGGCCCCTCAGGCAAAATTTCCATACGCAACCCTTTCACTTGTCAGTCCCGCAATGTAGTTTACATTCTTTCTTGCTCCTTCTGTGGCCTCTTGTATGTTGGAGAAACCTACAGAACCCTTAACGACCGTTTCACAGAACACCTACGAGCAGTCCGTCTCGGTTACAATACACCAATTGCAAACCATTTCTGCTCTTCCGGCCACAACCTCTCCCACATGCAGATTGCTGCAGTCTGGCAAAATTCATCTTCCTCTATAAGACGTAAAGAACAAGAGTCCCTCCTTATTCACAAACTTGGCACTATCCACCCAAATGGAATCAATATCAAACACTGACTTTCCTCCATAACAGCCCTTTGTTCTTACTTATCTTGATTTTGTCTCTTAACATTATTATTACTATTTTTATTTACTTTATCCCCCCCCCCCCAGTCCTTCTGCTCTTGACCCATTTCTCTCTTCTTCCCCACCCTGCCCTCTCCTTCTATACCCCCCCCCCTCATCCCTTCCAACTCTCTCCTTCCTTCCCCCTCAATCCTTGCTGAACACTTTTCATCTTCTAGCAGTATTCACTTTTCAGCTTTTTGGCAGTGCTCACTTCCTCACTTCCCCATTTCTCCCTGCCCACTGTCACCCATTCCCACTTGTCCCTCCAAGCCAAGAAAGTTTTAAACCGAAGCGCCCTCATCCACCTCTTCCTCAAGGACCTGCTACCATAACCCAGGCAAGTTGTAACAGAACAAGGGACAAAAGATCCACCTTGACCCTCACACAGTAGACACGCCAGGAAGATTACCCAGAATGAGATCAGTAACTAGGTTATCAACAACACAGGCTTCAATCTGTCGTGTAAAATATAGGTTGAGATATGGATAGATGCCAGGGCAAAAGTTTCTATTTTGTCCCCAAAAGAGAGACAGTGTTGGATGCCGCCAGTGCACTGGTCATCTCTGACTAAATCTTTACGGACACCAGCAGTAGCACACCGAGTAACTCTCAACAGCGTGGCATGAAATCCATTGACGCAACGAGTCTCAACGAGCAGTCCCTGAACAGAAGTGTCAGAGACCAAAGCATCTTGTTTATCCTGTTTTTGGTTTCTGGCTGTAGCAGTACCAACACTGGTTTGAGCAGGGGACCGAGACTGTGAATAGGGACACTCATTTCGTTTGTTGAACTTGCAGCTGCAGTACCAGCAGTGAATGCCTGTGACATCAGATGCACTACCACGACCGAATGCTTGACCACATCCACAATATGGTCTGAAACGTATGATCTGAATGTCGCTAAAATGAATTTTCACGTGGGATAAGAGAGGGGGTCACATGATCAAAATGAGTTTGTTCCTGTGTACGCTTTTGACCAAACTGTTGGCCGCCCATAGCTAAATTTCGCTTGGCAGAACGAAAATGACTTCCAGGAGAAAACTGTTGTCCTGGTGAAGCAACGCTGGCCTCAAACAAAACATGATCTGATTTCTTTGAAAAATATTTTTTCCGGATGTGCATCACGATGTTGATCGGCGAGTTTACACATATCTTCAGCATGGTCAAACGATCTTTCTTTCAGGAAAATGGCTAAGTCTTTTGACACACTGTGAAGGATCTGTTCACGGGATAATAAATCACGTAACTTATCAAAGGTTTTTCCGTGCCAGGTAAACCAACATAGCGATGAAAAAGGTGGCTAGTACGAAGTTAAAATACCGCGAATGACTCGCCTTTTTCCCGACGCACGGAATGACATTTTCTTTGAAATCCTTCCGCAGAGCACTGGAATTTCTTGAGGAGTTTGGCTTTAAGATCCTCCCACGTCAAATTCACGCGAGCCGCGAGGCTGTGGTAAGTTCTGTTCGCCAAATTCGTGGTTCTTAAAACTGACTGCGACGGGTGACATGGTGAAAATGTAAGAGGAAGACTTTACATACGAACATGTGTTTAAAATGGGAAAAAAGAAAAAGAAAGAAGGAAAGAAAGAAAGAGAAAAAAAAGAAAGAATGAAAGAAAGAAGCAAACAACCCCGAAACAAACATATAGATAAGTGACCAGTCATTCCTCCCTCCCCCCCCCACCCCCCTCTCCCATGTCCACCCCAATCTCCACAGCCCCAGTCCCTCCCCCCTCCCCCCAAAACAAACAAACAAACAAAAAAACCAGTATGTAAGGGAGATCAAAATGTGTAAACGACATTGCCACATTGCCAGAAAATGGCAGCAATACATAGCAAATCAAATTTTGCCAGGCAATGTAGTAATATACAGTAAACCAAAATATTGCCAGGCAATGGTAATTATCTGTAGTAGACCCAAATATTGCCAGACAATGGTAATGATGTACAGTAAACCCAAACGCTGTCAGGCATTGATAGCAATTTGTGGTAAACACAAACATTGTCACGAAATGGTAGCAATGTGTTGTAAATTCAAATTTATCTGGAAATGGTGGTAATTGGTCGTAAACCAAGCATCGCCAGGCGATGATGATGATTTCTATTAAACCAGAATATTGCCAGGTAACGGTAATAAGGTATTGTAAGCCCAAACATTGCCAGGGAATGGTTATAATGTGTACTATACTCATACATTGCCAGGCAATGGTAGTAATGAGTAGTAAACGCAAACATTGTTAAGCAATTGTAATAATGAGAAATAAACCAAAAATTGTCAGGCAATCGTAGTAATGTATCATAAACCCACACAGAATCAGGCAGTTATAGGAATGTATGTTAAATCCATATACTCTCAGAAAATATCAGCAAAGTACAATAAAACCAAACTTTGCCAGAAAATGGCAAACCGAAACATTTCTAGGCAGTTATAGTAATGCAAAATCGATTGAAACATACCCAGGCAATGAGAGCATTGTAGAATTGACTCAAACACTGCCAGAAAATAACAGTAACGTAGAATCGATTGCAACATTGCCAGGCAAACATTGTCAGATAATTACAGTCGTGTACAATCGACCCAAACATTGCCAGTAGGCAGTTACAGTCATGTACAATCAACCCAAACATGGCCAGGCAATTACAATCATACACAATCGACCAAAACATTGTCAGACAATTGGACCCAAACATTGCCAGATAGTTACAGTGACGTACAATCAGCCTTAAAATTGCCGTACAAGTACAGGAATGTACAATCAACCTAAACATTGCCGTACAAGTACAGTTAAATGCAATCGACCCAAAGATTGCCCTACAATTACAGCAATATTTTTTTTTTTTTTGTACAATCGACCCATACAGTTACAGTCATGTACGATCGAACCAAACATAGCCGTACAATTATAGTCATGTACGATCGACCCAAACATTGCGGTAAGTTACAGTAATGTGCAATGGACCCAAAGGTTGCCATACAATTACAGTAATGTACAATCGACCCAAACATTGCCGTACAATTACGGTTATGTACAATCGACCCAAACATTGCCGTACAATTACAGTAATTGGCGAAAACATTGCCGTACAATTACAGTCGTGTAAATCGACCCAAACATTGCCATACA
>CM065730.1:16417403-16427403 GCA_033310375.1 Conus canariensis | reverse complement strand
TGAGATAAGACATTTTTGAAGCAGGGAAGATGCCCTGAATGCCAGAAGAATGTAACAGTCTAAAAAGAAGAATTTCATAGTCACTTGCGTGAAATGCCGCTGAGAGATCAAGGCCCATTTGTATTAGAAACTCAACCCTAAAGCATACAAGATGTTTTGCGATGCAGTACTGTGAAGTGGAGTGATAAATCCCAAGAGCATAACAACAATCTCCGTTCTCTATAAAGGGAATAAACTCTGAAGACGGCAGGTGGATACCTACGCGGTGAGGACCCTGACTCCCAAATGACCCTAGTCGCCAGTCGTGTGGCCTGATCGTACAAACTCGGTGACCCTACAGTGACTGGCCAGGAGGCGGTTATACACCGGATGACCGACCCGACTCTCCAATGTGTTCATCCCGGGACTATCAACGGAACAACAAACAATCAAACAAGCGTTTGAGTTATCTGTAATAAGTTCGTTGGAATTTGAAAAGAAACACAAGATTGACGCACGTGGTCGATCAGTATTGCACTGCCATAAAAAAGAGAAGAAAGGCAACTCGGGAATATCAACGGAACAACAAATAAGCAAACAAAAGCTATTCAGTTAGCGGTGATACGTTCGCTGGAAATGGAAAAGAAACACAAGACTGAAGCGCGTGGTCGATCAATACTACATTCGTATGTATGGAAAAAAAATGCAGTGCATTTCTAATGCATGTTTTGTGTGTTCTGGTTGTGGCAGATCCCCACTTTTTTTGTCAACAGAAGTCTTGTTTCTTCTATGAACCCAGTCAATCTGCCCATATGATTATGCTAGGGTTCATCAGGTTGTTTTGTAAGTGTTGATACAGAGAGAGAGAGAGAGAGAGAGAGAGAGAGAGAGAGAGAGAGAGCAAACAGACAGACAGACAGACACACACACAGACGCACGGACGCACGCGCGTGCGCGCGCGCACGCACGCACGCACGCACGCACACACACACACATACACACACATACACGCATGCACACGCACGCGCGCACACGCACGTATGCACACACACACACACACACACACACACACACATACACACACACACACACACACACACTTCACACACCACACACACACACACACACACACACACACACACACACACACACACACACATACACACGCGCGCGCGCGCGCGCAAACACACACACACACACACACACACACACACACACACACACACACACACACACACACACACAGGGGAGGGGGGGTGGGGGTGGGGGGTCGACATTTATACTACAGAGTCACTTTCTCTAATTATTTGAATTAAAAACTGTTTGTCGGTGTAACGCGTCAAAGTACTCTAACGCAGAATAGATTCTTAAAATAATTATTTGGCGTACGCCTTTACATAGGATATATGTATGCTGCTTTATCTGACATGTGCCGAGCTTACTCCGTTTGGACTCTATATCTATGGCCTGCACTTCCTCCCTCCCCTCCCCCTCCCACACAGGCTTATGTTCTCCCAGGTCTATATTTCCCCTGGACTATGTTACCCCAGATATGTTTCCTCCAAGTCAATATTTCACCCATGTCTATCTTCCCCCACCTCCGTTGGTGTTTCCCGAAGGCAAAGTTTCCTCAGGTCTATGTTTCCCTAAGACTATGTTTCCCCCACGTCTATGTTCTATCCATGTCTATATCCCCCCCCCCCCCCCCCCTCAGTGCTTCCCAGAGTCTATGTTCCCCTAGGCCTATGTTTCCCTGTTCTATCCATGTCTATATCCCCCTCAGTGTTTCCCGGAATCTACATTCCCCTAGCTCTATGTTTCCCCCACGTCTATGTTCTATCCATATCTACACCCCCCCCCCCCCCTCAGTGCTTCCCGAAGTCTATATTCCCCTAGCTCTATGTTTCCCCCACGTCCAGGTTCTATCTATGTCTATATCCCCCTCAGTGCTTCCCGAAGTCTATATTCCCCTAGCTCTATGTTTCCCTGTTCTATCCATGTCTACATCCCCCTCAGTGCTTCCCGGAGTCTATATTCCCCTAGGTCTATGTTTCCCTGTTCTATCCATGTCTATATCCCCCTCAGTGCTTCCCGGAGTCTATATTCCCCTAGGTCTATGTTTCCCTGTTCTATACATGTCTATATCCCCCCCCCCCCCCCAGTTCTTCCCGGAGTCTATATTCCCCTAGGTCTATGTTTCCCTGTTCTATACATGTCTATATCCCCCTCAGTGCTTCCAAGAGTCTATATTCTCCTAGGTCAATGTTTCCCTGTTCTATCCATGTCTATATCACCCCTCAGTGCTTTCTGGAGTCTATATTCCCCTAGGTCTGTATTCCCCTAGGTCTATGTTTCCCTGTTCTATACATGTCTATACCTCCCCCCCCCCCCCCCCCCCCCCGCCAGTGCTTCCCGAAGTATATATTCCCCAAAGTCTGTATTCCCCTAGGTCTGTATTCCCCTAGGCCTATGTTTCCCCCTAGTTCATGTTCCACCCATGTCCATATCTCTCCGACCCCTTCAGGTCAGTGCTTTCCACAGTCTCCCCCCCCCCCCCCCCCCAGGCCTATGTTTTCCCCAATCCATATTCCTTGCATGTCCATACTCCCCCCTCCCCCTTCAGGTCAGTGCTTCCTACAGTCTGCCCCCCCCCCCCCCCCCAGGCCTATGTTTTCCCCAATCCATATTCCTTGCATGTCTATACTCCCCCCTCCCACTTCGGTCAGTGCTTCCTACAGTCTATATTTCCCCAGGTCTGTTTTCCCCACTGTCTGTGTTCCTCAAGATCTATGCACTCCGCACCCCCCCCCCAACCTCCTGGACACATGTTTACGCAGGTCTATAGTTACCGTGGTCTGTGTTTATCAAAGTCTATGTTCCGTCAAAGTCTATGTCAACACTGATATGTGTTACTTCAAGTATATCTGTACCCGTACCCTCGGTATGCCCGGGTCTATGTTTACCCAAGTCTGTGTTCCTCTTAGTGTTTGTTTCCCCGTCCCCAGTCTCAGTTAAAACCATAGCAGGAGTGTATAAGCGAGCTGTCAAGCTGCAATGGCACATTTCCTCTGATTACGCGCACGCAAGCGCTTCACTCCTTCCTTTGTGGGCAGGACTACATGTTCAAATCTTGACTTCCGATCCTTCGGATCGGGAGTTGTGAAATGCAAAAAAAAAAAAAAAAAAAAAAAAGAAAATCGTGTGACGTCAAATGGATCAGCTGATCTGGATCAAGGTTAGAGATAAAGTGAACCAGAAATGAAATTACGACCCAGGTCGAGGTTGAGGTGACCAGTAATGGGTCCACTGACCCAGAATGGGCCGTTGTGAGCAAATGCCATGTTATAGGTTCATGACTCCTATGGTGCGCAGTAGTAAGCACTCAGGTTAAAGGCCAAGTGATCCGGAATGTGGCATATTGTGTTCTTAACTGATCATGACCTAGATTGGGTCACTGTGACCCACGTCTGAAATTAACTGTTAAGTGATCTAAACATGGACATTGCGGGCCAGATCTAAATTAAAGGTCGATTAAACTCATGCTAAGGTTAAAGCTCGAGTGACCCAGGCTGGGTAGCAATGATCCAGAATAATGTTCAATGTTAGGTGACCCAGCATGGGTCACATGGACCCACACGTAGATTACAGGTTAAGCTAGTCAGAATAGGATCCAAATTATGGACAAGTATATACATAAGCAGAATTTTAGTTTTTAAAAAAAGGCTTCTATACCATTGTGCCCAAGGCATATTGTTAGATTAATTCATAAATTAAGGCTGAATACATGGAACACTAAATATTTTCATGGCATTACTTGTGTCTGCAGGAAAACATTTCTGTGCATCATCTTTTGTTTGAATGCTCGGCGTTGACCTCGCTCTATCAGGAGAAAGGTATTGGGATGAATAACTTTGATAATGTCAATACTGTCTTGTATGGTCCATATTTTGCTGAAATTGCCATGGTTATTTCGCAATCACAGGTTGCAAATTATTTTTTTATAAAGATCAACAATTTTGTGTACCACTAGGGTATTTCACTTATCTGAATATGACTGAATCAGATGTGGGTTTGAAAGTACTTACATGGATGATAAGTTGACTGTGGAGGTGTTTGTTGTATGTTTGTTTGTTTGTTGTTGTTTTGTTTGTTTTTTCACTTTTCTTTTCTTTTTTAAGTGTCTAATATCATCTGACGATGAAAAGACATTAAATAAACCACTGAACTGAACTGAACTGAATTAATCGGAATGTGATATCGTGACCCAGACTGAGACTAAAACCGAGTGACTCCCAGTGCATCAAAAAGTCGACGTTAATGGTCAGTTGGCCCAGAATTGGGTATTACGACCCAGATCAGCTTTAAAGGTTGAGTGACCCAAAGTGGTCGATAGTGATCTTCGCGATGTTATATGTTAAATGAACCGGAATGTCTTGCAGTGAGCCAGACCTAACGTCCAGGTGAAATGACCCAGAATGGGTCATGGTGTCCAAGCACGGGTCGATTCTCTTGACCTTTAATCTAGATCTGGGTGACTGTGACCAGCTCTCGGTCGCTCAATATGTCACACTACTCCCAGTCAGTATGGCCCATTACGGGTCCTTGATGTGTAACCAGTTTCTGAGTCACCGTGATCCATTTCAGGTCTTGTGACCTTTAAACTTCATCAGGGTCACCATAACCCATTCTTAGTTTTCCAAGACTCTTCTGGATCACTGTAACTCATTCTGGGTCATTTGACCGTTGAACCAGGTCTCAGTCACCGGGCGCCTCTGCAGTCTTTCAACCTAAGTGAGCGTCATCGTGACCCGTTGTTAGTCATCGAACCCTTAACGTCACTGTGGGTCGCTGCGACACATGTTGGGCCATTTGACCTTTGAACCTTGAACTTTAATCATGGTCAGATGACCGGTTCAGGGTCACTCATGTCTTTCATTGCGATGGGAGGGGTGTGTGTGTGTGTGGAGGGGGAAGTGTAGATCTGGGAGAAGTGTTGGAAGCATAGGTCCGGAGAAACATAGACCCGGAAGGGAAGGTGGGCACAGACCTGAGGGTGACATAGATCTGGGAAGAACAGAGAGATGGGGTGCCCCTCAGGGATATTACTCCCACGCCGCCTATTCCAGCGTCCTCTGACAAAGCCCCATCGATGACGTCCTGCGGGAGCCTCAGCACTGCGGTCTGCAGGCAGCAATTGATAGTCCATCGTTATAAAGCAAGTTAGCATCGCGCAGAGGCGAAATCACTTTGGTGGTGTTCAGTGATGCTTGTTCTGACCCAATACCCTCAAGACATTACATACTAAACCCCCTCCCTTCCCGTCCTTCCCCCTGCCGACCGCGGCGTATTGACGACAATCATTTCCAAACGAAAGAACAAACAAAACAAACACTTAAACTTGTTTCAATTTCCGCCTGTAGCCACCTCCCTTTGAAGCCGACAATAATTGCTTCTGTCTGCGTCCGGATGAAGGATTAGGAACTGGTGGATGTTTATAAGCAAAAACAAATAAACAAAAACAAACAAACAAAAAATCAGACAGATGACAGCAACAACAACAACAACAACAACAACAACAACAAAACGAACAAAGAAACACAAACAAGCAAACAAACAAATAAACAACCACCACCACAACAAAAACACACAGAGAGTAAATTGAAAGTGACATACTCAGAATCCATCTATAGATTAAAACAAAGACACACAAAATACGTTTGACTGACCTAATTTGAGAAGATACCATTTGGTCAGAAAAGCATCCTTACAAAACACCGTTTAAAAAGGCAGATTAAAAAAAAAATTATGTTTCTGAAAATTATTGAAAATAAAATGCAATACATATAATTTATAACCCCTGACTGGCGCCAAAATTTCCAGTGTGACACTTTATCCACACATAACTGCCATTGAAAACTTCAGTAGTTTGCCCCTGACCCAAAAGGGAACTCAGTAGTTGTTGTCTTTCCTTTTTTGAACTGTACTGTGAAACAATATTGAAGCATGAATTAAAAAAAAAAAAAAAGGAATTGAAAGCCCTCCACCAGTTACAATGGTTCTGTCATGGACGATTCACACGCCTCATAGTAGATTCGTTTCTTCAGACAAAGACTCTTGTCATTCAAAGAGGTCAAATTGCCTGCCGTTAGAAATATTATGTACATTTTTTTTTGTCTTCTTATACACATATCCTGTCATTGTGTTTTAAGTATTGATACAGGGGAACTGTTGCGGCAACATCACGTCAAAATGGCTGCGCACATCTTTCTGCAATAACCACACGGGATCTTAAGAGCACAAATTAGGTCAGAATTGAACAGTCCAGGCAGGAAGTCTTTTCAACAACGAGTAATTACTCTTGATAAACTGGTGACACTGCTGCGCTACCATGAAAGACAGGACCGTTCACAGCACAGACAAACCGATCAGCCAGAGCAATGACGTGGTCATGGGAGGTTGCATGTCCATCTCTGTGTTCGAACTTCATGTGACGGTTAGACCCCAGTCATCAGTGAGTGTTGTGTGAATGAGAAAGTGGGGAGGAGGTGGTGGTGGTGGTGTTGGAGATGGGGTTAGGCAGAGACAGTCTTCAGACGTGGGAGCAAAGACTGTAGATACAATTTGTACTGACTAATATTTGGTGGGAGCAAGGGAAACAATAGTGCTACTGCTGCAGAGATGTGCATGAAGGGATACAGAAAAAAGCAGTGGCAGGGTAGGGGGGGGGGGGGGGGGGAGTGCAATGAGGGAAGTTATGAACAGGGTGAAGCCTGGTTAAAAATGCAAGTGTTGTAGTTAAGAGTTGTTACAACTGACCCACATGGCTTCATCTCTAAAGACTGTCTCTACCTAAGCCCATCTCCACCACCACCACCACCATCTCCCCATATTATGGTCACGTGCAGCTTCCATAGTTCCAAGCCCATTCTCCCCCCATCATGTGACACAGCCATGTGTTCTGCAGTCAATGCTGCATGCAGTGATGGCTCCAAGTTGGCTGACAAACGCTCTGATATTTGATGGGGAAGCAATATGGCGACGCAAACGACTTGTGCGATATTGTCGCAGTTTTTTAAATTTTATTTATTTATTTTTTTCACGATGATGAGCTCGACGCAGTGTTAGATGTCGCGCGAAGGCCAGCAATTCGGCAACAGATCTTTTTTTTTGCAACACATAAATGAGAGTAAGAGTAAATGAACGTAGGGAACAGTAAAACGTGTCTTCAAACCTGCTCTACGAGGAACATGATCATTTTAAAAACCTGCACATTATTTCCTTACAAAACTCTCTCTCTCTCTCTCTCTCCTCTCTCTCTCTCTCTCTCTCTCTCCTTTTCATTTATTTCATGATTTTTTTTTTTTGCAATTGTGTTCATGTGTAATTCGTGTGTAATCGTTATCGGTCATTCATTTTTTTTTATTTCTGCTTTCTTCACTTCTTTTTGTTTTTTTTAAAACTTATTTTCCCCACGGGAGCATGGCGTACAAAAGCTTATTCGTTTATCCTTAAATAAATATTTGTATTGGTTTTCTCTCTCTCTCTCTCTCTCTCTCTCTGTGTGTGTGTGTGTGTGTGTGTGTGTGTGTGTGTGTGTGTGTGTGTGTGTGTGTGTGTGTGTGAATAAAGTCACTTTCAAACTAACTTCGGACTTGACATCCAAATAATGATTAAGGTTCCTGCATGTTTACAACACTTTAGAACAAGACAGACCAGAAGGTGCCCGTGGGGTCCAAAGAAATCCTATCCTCAACTGCCCAACAACCAGCTGGTTACATTCCTGCACCATTCTTGAGAGCCCGCACCATGTTGACACGGGGTGCAGATACCCATACAGCATTCCATCAAGGGACATTTTTACTCCCTGGCAGATGCCATTGTGTGGTGGTACTGGACGCGACACATCGGAACTTCCACGGAAGCGTCGCCATGGGCGTATCAGCCTGTGTTTCATGACAGCAGAGTCCAACGCAAAAGACGCCGCCATCAAGCAAACTGCTGCGTGCATCCGTAGCTCCACTGTTGCTTTATTGCTGATAGGCGAAACAGTACAGCTCAAGACACAGCCAAACTTTTGCCACACGGTCTGTGTGTGTGAACACGTTCCCGGGTTACAGTCTTTGGTTTAAGCAAAACGTTATTCACAAAAAATAATTAATAGTACAGTAACAATGATGAGAATCGCATGTTGCAGTCTTTCCTGCTGTTAACAGTTGAATTTACTTGATGATGGTCATGGGCGTCGACACTGAGAGAGAGAGAGAGAGAGAGAGAGAGAGAGAGAGAGAGAGAGAGGGAGAAGGGAGCTAATAGCCTAGCCGACCACAAATGGCCATTTCAGAGCTGTAGGCGTCGACCTCAGTATTGAAGATTGAACCATTATGGAACAGAAACCAAGCGATAGCCACCGTTTTGCTTCAGAGTGCTCCGAGTCCTGTTAGAAAGCTGTTATAGCGGCTCTGTGCAAACGCCGTCATTCGAGTTGTTCCGTAGACTGAGCGGCTGAGCGGCCGCAGCAAGCAGCTTCCACCACTGAACACATGGCTGGTCTACTGGAACTTTTGCGTCATCAAGTGTTCCCATTCTCTCCCCTTCCCTTCCACCCAGGGTTGTAAGGGAGAGAACATCTTTCACACACGTATTATCTCATCACCAGGTATTATTTTCGTTATTCCTATCATTATTAAGAGCATTTACAAGCCTCTATCGTCGGTTAGAGACCAACCTGCAAGCGATTTACGATCTTACAATTTTCTGTTACACGACGGAGTCCAGCCTGGATAGAGCCCATTGAAGAGCTGGCAGTACATTCAGTCTTTTCCCGCATAATTCAGTCTGTCAGTAATTCAGTCTGTCAGTCAGTCAGTTTGTCATCCACACTTTCATTCTTTCGGTGCATGCTATCTATGTGTTACGTGTCATCCATACCAGCGGCCAAACTTGCTTCCTCTTCCGAAAGTTGGTGATGGGATCTCACGTGTGTGCAAGATCTTCTCTCCCTTACAGCTCTGCCACGACTCCGTTTACTGTCCATTCCTAAAAAAAAAAAAATCCTTTGAAATAAATTCATTTTGCTCAGCTGTTGTTTGTTCCTGTCGTTTTCACAGTGCACACATGTCGGAAACTTGCGGGGGAGGTCGGTTCGAACATTTTTCGTCAGACATTGAACATTGCTCATCCCACCTTTTGACAACACAGCCACACCCATGCTGAACATGTGCCACACCGTCTCCATCGTTTTTCTTTTTTAATTTTATATTTTACTTCTGTGTGCTTTATATGAAAGGCAGTGGCCTGGGGCCTCTACAGTTTCAAATTGAACTATTTCCATTCTAAAACCTTCGTGACACAACACATCCATTAACCCCTTGGTATCTGAACCTCATTGACCGTGTACAGATTGGATCGGAAAGTAACAGACGCTGTTTTAAAGGTGGCGTTGCTTCACCTGAGTCAACTCACACTGTCCCACGTGAAAGAAGACAAGATTTGAAAAACAAATGGAGCTTGCTGAACGTTTCATTCTATCCCAAAGCTGCTACAGCTCGTCATCGGCAACCCTCATCACCACTGATTATCAAAGGATTAATACTCCTTTTTTTGTTGGTGTTGTCTTGCGGGCACTGATCTTGATCACTACTGGTAATCACAAAGGGTTAATACTCCTTTTTTGTAGTGTTGTCTTGCGGGCACTTATCTCAATTCGGATGTAACGTACAATACAGCTGGGCTATAAACAACATGCTTTCACTTGGTATAGTTCTCATGCCGCTTATTTCCGGCAGCCCTCCCATACGCATACCCACACCGTTTTGGTCCTGTCGCAGTCCCAACGATAGAGTCCTACAGAGAGCAGTCAGCATCACATCGGGGTCCGGCTGCCCTGCCCATTGGCTGGGATTCGTTAGAGGGAGGAGGGAGGAGGCTGGGGATGGTAGGAGGGGGAATTCTGGGGAATCTGCTGCGGCTATATAGTAAATGCACTGTATTCGGTAATAGCATCACGGTCGTGGTCATTTTC
>CM065730.1:16349903-16407403 GCA_033310375.1 Conus canariensis | reverse complement strand
ATTTATATCTGCAGTGGCAGTTAATTCTGCTTAACTAACAGTACGTGCTTGAGAGGGTGAATGGGGAATAATAAATGCTTCTCAAAATGAGCCTTAAGCAAGCTTGTAAGTCTCCAAGGGGGGGGGGGGGGGGGGGGGACACAATCTTCAACGGGAAGGAAACTCACTAACATATAACTCCTGGTCAGATACCGATATTTCGAAACCTGATTGTTTCTCCTCAGTGACCGCGGAAAAAACCCAACCAAAGGTGCCACCTAAGAAGCAAAGAAAATCATGAAAGAGCAAAACAAGCTACATTTTCTTGTGAAAAGTAGAACATTTACAAAGATAACCTCTTAAGGCACAAGTGCTGAGGGCCAGTTCTTGGAATGAATCCACAAGGAACTAAATTATAATAGACCAATAAATTCCAAGGATAAGAAACCGAGCACCATTCCAGCAACTTACAGAGCAGCTTGGTGTTGCAATGACTGCAAGAAATATTCAACTATAAAACAAAACTTGCTCTTATGTCTTAGATTGAAGAAATAGGGGGAGATAAGCATTTATATCTGCAGTGGCAGTTAATTTTGCTTAACTAACAGTATGTGCTTGAGAGGGTGAATGGGGAATAATAAATGCTTCTCAAAATGAGCCTTCAGCAGGCTTATAGTCTCCAAGGGGGAGACATTCTCCAATGGGGAGGAAACTCACTAGCATATAACTCCTGGTCAGATACGGATATTTCGAAACCTGATTGTTTCTCCTCAGTGACCGCGAAAAGTGGTAACTTGACTCCTCTGCCTTTCGGTTTTAAGAAGAATGCTACCCAGAAAAAGGCTGGTGTGCAATACCGTAGTATGTTTGTTGAGTTTTTCAAAAACCCAACCAAAGGTGCCACCTAAGAAGCAAAGAAAATCATGAAAGAGCAAAACAAGCTACATTTTCTTGTGAAAAGTAGAACATTTACAAAGATAACCTCTTAAGGCACAAGTGCTGAGGGCCAGTTCTTGGAATGAATCCACAAGGGACTAAATTATAATAGACCAATAAATTCCGAGGATAAGAAACCGAGCACCATTCCAGCAACTTACAGAGCAGCTTGGTGTTGCAATGACTGCAAGAAATATTCAACTATAAAACAAAACTTGCTCTTATGTCTTAGATTGAAGAAATAGGGGAGATAAGCATTTATATCTGCAGTGGCAGTTAATTTTGCTTAACTAACAGTATGTGCTTGAGAGGGTGAATGGGGAATAATAAATGCTTCTCAAAATGAGCCTTCAGCAGGCTTATAGTCTCCAAGGGGAGACATTCTCCAATGGGGAGGAAACTCACTAGCATATAAACTCCTGGTCAGATACGGATATTTCGAAACCTGATTGTTTCTCCTCAGTGACCGCGAAAAGTGGTAACTTGACTCCTTGCCTTTCGGTTTTAAGAAGAATGCTACCAGAAAAAGCTGGTGTGCAATACCGTAGTATGTTTGTTGAGTTTTTCAAAAACCCAACCAAAGGTGCCACCTAAGAAGCAAAGAAAATCATGAAAGAGCAAAACAAGCTACATTTTCTGTGAAAAGTAGAACATTTACAAAGATAACCTCTTAAGGCACAAGTGCTGAGGGCCATTCTTGGAATGAATCCACAAGGGACTAAATTATAATAGACCAATAAATTCCAAGGATAAGAAACCGAGCACCATTCCAGCAACTTACAGAGCAGCTTGGTGTTGCAATGACTGCAAGAAATATTCAACTATAAAACAAAACTTGCTCTTATGTCTTAGATTGAAGAAATAGGGGAGATAAGCATTTATATCTGCAGTGGCAGTTAATTTTGCTTAACTAATAGTATGTGCTTGAGAGGGTGAATGGGGAATAATAAATGCTTCTCAAAATGAGCCTTCAGCAAGCTTATAAGTCTCCAAGGGAGACTCCTGGTGATGACCAGGAGTTTCATATATATATTAATATATATATAATATATATATATATATAAAAGTGTCCTTAAAAAATCTGAAGGTGCTCAACCCCTTGAAGATAGCAAGGCTTGAAACA
Organism: Conus canariensis; assembly: GCA_033310375.1. Taxonomy (NCBI): domain Eukaryota; kingdom Metazoa; phylum Mollusca; class Gastropoda; order Neogastropoda; family Conidae; genus Conus; species Conus canariensis. The sequence goes on along the minus strand of CM065730.1, from coordinate 16,405,365 downwards.
AGCTTGTAGATTTTGATACTTCATTTTTAAAAATATTTTTTAACAAATATATATATATATATATATATATATATATATATATATATATATAAATTAGAGTTAAAAAGCCACTCAGAATATTAAAAGTGCTGATATATATATATATATATATATATAATAAACTAATAAATTCCAAGGATAAATACCGCACCATTCCAGCAACTTACAGAGCAGCTTGGTGTTGCAATGACTGCAAGAAATATTCAATTATAAACGAAGCTTGCTCTTATGTCTTAGATTGAAGAAATACGGGGAGATAAGCATTCATATCTGCAGTGGTAGATAATTCTGCCTAACTAACAGTATGTGCTTGAGTGGGTGAATGGGGAAAAAATGAAATAAATGCTTCTCAAAATGAGCCTTCAGCAAGCTTATAGTCTCCAAGGAGGAGACATTCTCCAATGGGGAGGAAACTCACTAGCATATAACTCCTGGTCAGATACCGATATTTCGAAACCTGATTGTTTATTCAAGGATAAATATTTTCCTCAGTGTGTTACTTACTGAGATATGCTGTCTATAGCGATAGACTGGATACTATCTCGATAGCCTCTTTCAATTGTCAGGGCCTGAGAAAGGCACAAAAAGGGGATGCTGTTTTCCAACACCTAAAACGAAAACGATTTTCTATTTCTTGTTTACAGGAAACCCACTTCGATGAAAAGATAGAAAGATGTGTTACATCTGTTATTGTGCATCATATAAATCAAACGCTAGAGGAGTATGTATTCTTTTTAACGACAACTTTTTAGTTCAAAGTTGAAAAAAGATTTAACGGGACAAAGATGGAAATTATCTCATGATCTTGATTAGAACCATGGAATACGATGTACTAAATGTTAATGTTTGTGGTCCCAACAGAGACAATCCATCATTTTATGAACTCTTACTAAACCACATTAAAGAATTCAAAACTCGTTACGTAATATATTAATTGCAGCTGGTGACTGGAACCTCGTTTTCGACCCCACAATAGACTATGATAATTACAAATGTAATAACAATCCTAAAACTCAGGATAAAGTCGAATATATAATGGATGATAAAGAGCTAGCAGGTATCTGGAGAGGATATAATCCGGAGTACAGACGGTATACCTGGCGTAAATCAAGCCCCTTAAATCAAAGCAAGCTGGACTTCTTTTTTGTATCTGAATACCTTCTTCACTTTGTTGAGGAACCCGACATTCAATATTGTTGCCGTTCAGACCACTCTATGGTAACTTTATCATTAAAATGTGAAAATGATACTATTCGCAAAACATTTTGGAAACTTAACAGTTCGTTAGTAAGGGATAAGCACTTTGTAGAAGAAATAAACGATGTTATTAATAATGGCACTCAAGAGTACGCCGCTGCACACTATGATAAAGTAGAACTACTTGACATTCCAAAGTGTGAGTTACACCTAACCATACGGATAACGTTTTTCAAGACTTTTTACTGATGAAGATAAGAACAAAGCTATGGCGTTTGCATCTTTAAAAAAAGATTGGCAGAAGAAAATGAAGTAACATGCGTTTTTATGTACTTTACAAAAATCATCTAAATTAAATTGTAGTTCAATTGTCGCATATCTAAAACTCTTTGACGCACAAAGACAACCAATCGCTCCATATGGTGCTGAATTGTGGGGACTTAAGAGCGCAGCTCGCCACTGTGAAAAGATACATCTTTTTGCTCTTAAAAAGTTTTTAGGAGTCAAAATGCAAACACCAAATAATCTGATTTATGGGGAGACAATCAGACATCCAATTTACATAAATTTTGCTGTAAGCTATTGGATAAAATTGATAAGAATGGATGAGTCGAGATTACCGCGAAAAGCATTCAGAACACTGTTCGATTTAGATTCTCGCGGCAAGGCAAACTGGGCATCAGTTGTTAAGTGTGTATGTTTGGTTTCGGGTATGTGTGGCTGACCAGGTGTTGAGGGAGAAAATCAGTTTACTGTGGACTTTAAAGAAAGACTGGCGCCCTGCAAATGGCAAGAATGGGATTTTCATGTTAAGAACAGTGAGAGGTTCAGTATATATAAAACGTTCTGCGCAGTAGCTGTTGATAAAACGCATTTAATGTTGGATCTTGCCAGCATCTTAAAATAACAACAAGGTTCAGACTTGGCTTTTCGGATATTGCTGCGCATCAATATCTATAGAAACAACACACTCCAGTCGATTTGATTTGTCCATTATGTGGACAAATAAAAAAGACGAGGTGCATTTTGTCTTATGCTGTCCTGCACTAAAAGGTTTAAGAGTGTGGTATGTACATTTAATGTACTATGAATATTCGAGTCTTTTTCGACCTAAATTTACTTTTAGCATCAAACCAAATGAACGAACAGTTATAAACCTGTCCATTTTCTTATATAAAGCGTGTAAGTTATGATCCGTTTTGGTATTTTAATGCATCAATTCTGAACAGTTGGAAATATTAGAGCTTGGAATGATTGTTTAAATGTCACCCCGTCATTAGGAGCAATGGCCTGTTCATGACTGAATATCCGTATACGTCTCTCTCTCTCTCTCTCTCTCTGACAACACACACACACCACACACACACACACACACACACACACACACACACACACACACACCATGCTACACAGATTCGCACGCGTGTTCAAACACACACACACACACACACACACACACACACACACACACACACACACACACACATGCGCGCGCTTGCGCATATTTCTTAAATGGACGTTTATTACTTCTTACTTTAACATATTCTGGGTTAGGTGTAGCGATGGAAGCTGATCAGTCTCTTGTTTCTGATGACGTATGCATTCTGTTTGGGGTCTGTTTTGTTGCTGAGGGCAAAGGATAGCTTGCGCCATCTTCCCGACGTGCTTAGCCCTGCCCCACTCAGTCTCGAGGAGCATCTGAAACCACACAGAATTATCAGATCTGATTTTTGTTTTAAAATGACAAGTACAGAGATAAAAAAAAAAAGTTTGTGTGAAACATGTGTGGGTATTGATAATGGTGGTAAGAATTACTGTAATCTCTCTGTCTGTCTGTCTGTCTGTCTGTCTGTCTCCCTCTCTCTCTCTCTCTCTCTCTCTCTCTCTCTCTCTCTCTCTCTCTCTCTCTCTCTCAAGGTTACCGTAAAGTGTTCAGAAAAATTGTATGTATAATAATATCAAACAGATCCTGGATTCACTGTTTCATGTCGATCCACACCAAGGATTCTAACGAAAATGTAATGGGTTCCACAAAGACCACATTGTTTCCTTCCAGTAGTTCTAATTAAAATAGCTCAGAATAATCTTGCAGAACGGAGCTGGATGCGCCGCTTGATCCGTATCCGCGCCATGGATCCTCACCAAAAAATTAATGGGGTCATTTTGGGGCCACATTCCATTTTTTCACGAAGTGTGTTTACCATTTAACTTTAACGACGAAGTTTATCTACCATTTCATTTAACTCGTCATTACTCAGAGACGAAAAAAATGTGTTGATTTGGCAAAAGAAACTAAAGAGAAAGTTAGAGAGCAGTATGCAGCATCACCGTATGGAAGACATACCTAAAGTAAGATACCCGACTATGAAATCCAGCTCACAATTAGAATTCAGCTGTTTTTAGATGTTTTAATAATGGAAATATGGGTAAAAATCATATTGTTCAGTATATGAAAAAAAATCATATTGTTCAGTATATGAAAAAAAAACCCATATTGTTCAGTTTATGAAAGAAGAAACAACTAACAAACACTGAAGAAAAACTTGTAACTGAAATTCAGGAGCTAGAAAAGGAAATAAATGGGAACGATAGGGAACTTGAACCAAAGTAAGAAGAACTTTTAAAAATGCGAAGGAGGAAAACAGAAGGAATTATCCTAAGATCCGAAGCAAGGTGGGCTGTACAGGGAGAAAAAAATAACGAAGCACTTTTGTAATATGGAGAAAAGTCATTTTGTGAATAAACAAATAGTAAAACTTGTAACAGACAATAGGGCAATTTTATCGAAAACTGACGACATGCTGGAAGCCACTAGACTAAACTACGAAAGCCTTTATAAAGAACGAACTGTAAGGAATATTGATAAAAGCAAATATGTTCAAAACTTACCACGACTGACTGAATCAGAATCCAAAGAATTAGAAGGGCTAATTACTAGAGAAGAAGCTACAGAAGCCTCAAAGGAAATGCATCGCAATGAGAGCCATAGGACTGACGGGATTACAGCTAACTTAAGTAATGTTTTAAAAACAAGTTAGAGAGTTTGTTGTTAGATTGTTCAATGGAGGTTTCTGGAGAGGAGAAATGTCTGTTAGTCAGAGAGAAGGAATAATATGTCTACCAGAAGAAGATAAAGCGATAGAATTTTTTGAATGATTTGTTTTATGTTGCTTAAAAATAGGAACCACGTGCATAGCAAACAGAATGAAAAAAAGTCCTTTCGAAGATAATGAATGAAGATCAAACAGGATCCGTTCCTGGCAGATACATAGGAGACAATGTAAGTATTGTGTATGATGTAATGCATTATTTAGAAATAAAAGCTCTTCCAGGCTTGTTGGTATCAGTAGATTTTTTAAGAAGCTTTTGATACAATAGATTGGGAATACATGAAACAAGTTCTGAAGGCATTCAGATTTGGAGACGACTTCTGTTGCTGGATCTCAGCCTTTTTTTTTTTTAAAAAGAAGAAAATCATACATTATAGAGAATGGAAAAGTTTCTCAGAGCCTTGAAATACAATAGGCTGTCATCAGGGTGATCCCATTTCGCCATATTCATTTATTTTTTTGTGCATAGAAGTACTAGCCTCCAGGATTCGAGAAAACAGTAATATAAGAGGCATTCTTGCAGCGGATACAGAGTTTAAAAGTACTCAATTTGCAGACGACACAACGTTTACGGTGAAAGGGGGGGGGGGGGGGGGGGGGGGGGGTAAAGAATCGTACGAAAAACTCTTTGGCAGGATATCTGAATTTGAAGAAACTTCTGGACTGAAACTAAACTTCGAAAAAACTACCAATATTTGGTTAGGACACAGTAAAACTCGGAAAAGAAATATCTACTTGAAAAGAAAATGATATAGAATCCACCTAAATTCAAACTTCTCGGTATATGGTTTTCAAATGATTTGTCAAAAACGACTGCACTTAACACAAAGGATATACTAATTGAGGTAAAGAACTTATTTAAGATTTGGTCAAGGTGGATATGTACACCCATGGGCAGGACTGCTATATTGAAATCACTCATACTTTCTAATTTGATATATTTGTAGATACATTTACCAAACCCTCCAGACAAAGAAATAAAAGAACTACAAAAAATGTGTCACGAATTTGTGTGGAACATGAAAAGAGATAGAATTAAAAGAATATGCGGTTCTTGCCATCGAAAATGGAGGTATAGGAATGCCAGATATAAAGAACAGTATGTACAGGCGCTAAAGATGACTTAGATTAAAAAGATATACACTGCTAACCCAAAATGGAACACAATAATTGAAGCACTCTGTCCAGAAATAGATTCATTGAATTTATATGGTCCTAAAAATGTTCTTGCTCACAAACTCGGCATTTTTTCAAAACATGTCTTTATCTTACCTAAACTTCAATAAAAGCATAGAACTACAAAATTGACAAGAGGTTCTAGCAGAGCCACTTTTCTATAATGATAAATTTAGAGTAGGTAATGATGTTTTTTGGATTGGCAAACACATTTTTTGGCCAGAGAGATCATTGACGAAAAAGGGGATTTACTGGATTTTAAAAGATTTTGGTCTAAGCATGGCATCAACGTAAGTTATCTTGAATGTGTGGGATACAGTCTATAAAAGCTATCTTAAGAAAAGACATATTACGATAAAAAAATGGAGAATGTAACCAAACGGAAAAAGCACTACAAGGTATAATAAATGTAACTAAAGGTTCAAAAGTTTTTTTTTACAATGCTCTCTTGGAAGAGTTAATGGTATTTGATGTTAACGCATTTGCTCAATGGAAATATATTTAGGATTTGCGATAGACTGGGAAAAGACCTTTAAACAAACTAGCAAAATAAAGAAAAAAACTTAGAAGGTTTCAGATTAGGATATGTCATAAAAGTCTTGCTACAAATAATATTCTGAAGAAAATGGGTATAACTGATAACGATAAATGTTCATTTTGCAAGACAGAGAAACATTCAATATAACACTAGTTGTTTATGTTCAGTTTCTGGAGCGAGGTAGACAGAATGTTAGGAGAAAATTGTGAAGTTGAATCAACGCCCATCTTGCGTTGAAGTGAATGAAGGTAAGTGATTGCTCGTTCATTTTCGTCATCCTGAGTGTTCTGTATCTTGCCTGAAGAAGACATAAGAGGTCGAAACGCGTAGTGTTTTGTCTTGTGATTCGTTTGCCTACATTTCCTTGGCGGTTCGCTATTAATTACACTTAAAAATTTGTTTAGATTTCCGCCTACAGTCGTTTCACTTTGCAACTAGTACATGATATCTTTAAACAGATTTCGCAGTAGAATGCAGGGCATGAATCCCCAAACAGACAGTGTTATAATGAGTAGACCGATGTGACTTTAGTTCACTAGCTGTTATATCAATCAACAGGACGTGACGTTTATAAACGGTTGTAAATCAATAACATCAGGGTGGATCACCAGGATGCAATACCCGTAAAACGTTTGTTATGTCAGTGAGCAGGGCGTCAAGTTACTGACCAGGACATGATATCTGTAAATATAACATGACATTTCACAAGAGGACGAGACGACAATAAACAGGTTTTTACTTCGGTAAACAGGGCTTGACATAACAACAGTGGAACAGACATCAATAAAAAAAAAAAAAAAAAAGGGATGTGACATTAGTTGACAAGACGTGGTATCTATAATTATAGCATGAACTTGGCAAGCAGGTATGGCATCCGCAAACATGATGTCAGTACGCAGATCCATAAACAAGACATCAATACACAGGTAGTGGCATCCGAGGACAGAACGTGAACGATGTCAGCAGATTACCATACAGTCCACGGCGGAAAAGAGGTCTCAGTGATTTTCTCCCTTTCACCGTCAGCGGAGATCCTCTCCATTTGACTTAAACTGTCCTACGACGTCTGCCTGTGTAAATAATACAAGCACAACCAGTTCTAACAAGCAAAAAAGAAAACAGCCCAAACAATGTCCTTCTCTCTACTACGCTCGAAACCAGTAGCAAATAATCGTATACTTCATGCCACGAAGACTTCGAGAAGGCCTTGAATGTAATTTATACGTAACTGCTTTGGCCAGTGCAAGTCGAATGTTGTGTAAGTGTAACTTGATCTTTTTGATAAAAGCAACATGAAGAGTAAAATCCAGCCTGAGGTGTCGCATGGCATTTACATTAACTGCAATCAAGATGTCTCACAAGGAGATTTACGTTGGCTATCTGTGTTAACATTCAAGTTCAATAATGAAACTATCTATCTGAAGTGTTGCTCAAGGGCGAACGATAGACAGAGGGAAGCCGAAAGGAGAAGGCCATGGGACACAAAATGAACCAAGGAAAAGATCAAATGAGAGAAAAGAAAGGGTTCTAAGAAGTACGCCAAGGAGGGAGGGAGTATAGAGAGAGAGAGAGGGGCGGGGGAGGGAGAGAGAGAGAAAGATAGGAGGAGGGGGGAGAAAAGAAAAAAAGACCAACATTGAAAGTCAACACTACCTGTGAGGCTTTACATTAGTGTCACAAGTTTCATAAGTGTATGGCATCTTGAAAATTAACAACACACAACAACAACAAAGAAGCACTATGGTTAGTCAGAAGTCGATCATAGACAGGTGACAGCCACGGAACTGGCGTTAAAGACGGTCAGTAGACTCACTGACCGAAAGCAAGTAATACGCAGGTGGAGGGCAGTAGAGAAGATAGAGTCGGGGGAATGTAGCAACGGGCAGCTGTTTCTGATAAGAGTCGAACTCATCAACAGCGAAAGCTGAAGCACCGAAGAGGCAAATGACGTCACAGTGTATGAGTGTTTCATGACGCGAAAACGCCAAAATAGCACACACACACACACGCGCGCGCGCGCGTATGGTTAACGAAGAAGTAATCATAGGAAAAGGTGCCCATTCTCTGTCTTTAAAGGACGGTCAGTCTCTTCTGCCAGAACTCACCAATTATACCATCGCAGGGTCTCACAACAATCTGGTTATGCTCGTCAATGTAGCACCTGCACTGTTTCTCGTGATAAATGCAGTCGATCATCGACAGCGGAAAGCTGAAGCACCAGAAACGAGGCAACGACGTACGTGATGAGTGCTTTCATGACGCGGTAATCTGCCACAATAAACACAAGGTCTTCCGGTACAATCGAGCTAACAAGCAGCCAGTGAACCCTCCCCTCCACAAGCAGTTTGCCAAATCATCTTACATGACACACAAGCGTTCTAAACATTGTTGTCGTGTCTATAAATCACCTCTGTAGCACATAATGAAGCAAAACTTCGTCGATTGTCATATTTCTAACATTGAAAATATCGATACAGAAACTAAATCTAGTCGATCTTGTAAAGAAGCATTTGACCTTTTGACTAAAATATGGGCGACAGTTTCGGCTTTTTAAAACAAAACTTGCGTTTGGTTTCTTCTTTTTTCCCCCTAAACTTTTTAATTTTCAAATTGTTGTTTTAAAGTGATAAATACAAGAAAACAAAAAAAATCTAAAGCCTGAGATTGTTATAAACGGACATTTTAGGAATCAAGACACTCAACTATGCTAAAAGGCAGAGAATGAAAATTAGACTTCAGGTGGAAATCAGGCAAAAGACATCTGACCAAATTATCGTTAATTTTATCATTGTGCCATCCATCCTAAAACTCACTCAGGCTGTGATTAATTCGATATCGTGCAATCGGGTTTCAACCTGTTGCTCCGCTGACTTTGACTTTTTTCAAATTTGCAGCAGTGAACATAATTCTTTCACAAGCATAAACATGAATCAATTTTTTTTTAGCAACAACAAACTCACAAATTACAATATCACCAAAGAAAAGTTTGGAGGTTTCGAAGAAAGCCAACTAGACTGTCTGGGTTACAGAAAAAAAAGACGAAACAGCCTTCTTAATACCAACCATTCGGAAGCACATTTCATCTGGTTGAAAATGTCTTTTTTTTTAAAAGTGTATTATGGACACTCTGTAGATGGCTTTTTTTACTTACATTTAAGAAAGCCTTTGTATTACATGAAAATTATTGCTAGAATCATTTGCTGAAGTGATCGGTGGTGAACATTGGATAAGAAATTTTCTCACTCGTAGGCCTTGTAAGCTTAAGGTTGGATCAGATATGTCACGTAATTCTCAGGTCCAGACTGTAGCCCCTTAGAGGAGAATGCTGGGGCCAGTTATTTTTGTGCAGACCTTCTCTCTCTGTCTCTGTCTCTCTCTCTCTCTCTCTCTCTCTCTCTCTCTCTCTCTCTCTCTCTCTCCTCTCCTCCCTCTGTGTGTGTGTGTGTGTGTGTGTGTGTGTGTGTGTGTGTGTGTTTAATGACTTACCAACCGTGCACAAAGTACTTCAAATATTTTGCAGATGATAGTAAGATTTATGGGAAGTCTGATGACAAACATGTATACAGAAAGATAGTTATGAACGATCCTGATCAAGTGTGGTGGTCAAGCCAGTTCAGTTTGGTGTATCAAAGCACAATGTGCTGCACAACAGCAAAATGCTCATCAATTTGATTATAACAAGGCTTCAGACACACACAGACGATCAATGAATATGTAAAAGAAGAAGCTCTTGACTAACTCTTACTAAGCTTTGAGTACTCACATGTACGATATTATGGGTAAGACCAAGGAGCTGGAAGTAAGGAAGTGAATAAGCTCTGACTGTAATACAGACACCTGTTTAAGATTTAACGAAGCATCATTAAGATCATACGTTGACAACGGGAACGGTGTTCTGTGTCCAGCGTTTTAAAGGCAGTCAGCTGCTACTGAAAGAGTCTACAGATGAGATACCGCATCTTTTACTGAGTGCAACAACAAGGGTTGTTTAGAAAATAAGTGTATATCAAACTACATTCACTTACAGGAAGATGAGTAAGAGAAACTTAATACATGCTAACAAACACAATTTGCAGTGGGATGGACGACACTAATTCCATGAATATAGTTACTTTGGTTACCTACACATAAAAGAAATCCTTTAATGAAAAGATCGTTTAAACACCTACATACTCATTCATTTAGAGAAAAATGTTTTTTGGTCGCAGAGTTAAATGAATGTAGAATTCGCTTGCATAGAGGTGAGAAATATTCAAAATGTGAATACTGTCAAAAAATGTCAGGAAATAGATACAAAGTATTGTATAGTTGTAAAGGGGCAAGCCCATTCCTCCCGTCCTCACGCTCCCCCCTCCCTCCTCCCATCGATAATCCGACGACCACTACCCACTTTTTCACATACACAGGGACTTCCCGTCCATCCTCTCTGCACTAACCTCGTACCTTCGAAAAAACAAAACAAAAAAAAAACAAAAAAAAAACCGAAAAAAAGGAAAAAGAATAAAGGGAAGGAAAAACTGTATCGGCCGCTATTGGGGGGTCACTTTATCTTTGAAGGTCGGGTGGGGGTGTAGTCACTAAATAGCCAGGCATGTATTTCAACTATCCGACAGGAAATACATTAGAAACTACATTTTATGAAAAATGAACAGTCTATCCATTATAACTGCAGAAAGCAGCGACTTATCACTCGTCTATCGAACATTATTTCCAGACATTTTTGTTCATTGGTAAATTGTGTCATGATTATGTTGTGATTGTGGAGACTTAAAACCAGACCTATGATTAGTGAATTTGTAAATTACAAAAAAAAAAGCCTTCAATAATAACGAGCCCCAGACACAGAAGACTTGTGCCTGTTCACCGCCACAATGGCCACCAGGCTATAGGACTTTAACCTGTTAGCTTTTAAATTGTTGAAATGCCAGATAACATCGTTACATAAACTAGCAATACTACAGTCTAAAAACCTCTCCGAGCCGATTCATCTTTGGCTGCTTTTTCAAAACTACCTGGTTTTTAAGAAAAATTGTTACATTTTATTGAATAAAAAAGTAAAAAAAAAAAAAAAAAAAAAAAAAAAAAAAACCCAGCACATATAAACCGTAACTGATTCTTGGCAGATGGTTGTGAACGGTTTATTTCTTTAAAATACAAATTCCGACAAAAAAAATCTGCTGAACATTGCCAAAGCGTCATGTTATACAAATTCAGATTGGGGAAAAAAAACTATTCTCTCCAAAATTTTAAAATGGAGATGTTTATTGTCTTGCAAATTTTTAACAGAAAGGACAACCCCCCTTCCCCATTCTACTCACCATTATAGATGATATGATATCAACATTTATTTTCTCACAGTCTCCGAGTATAGGTTGGCAATAATCTAATGTCTTATAAGTATGATATGACCATACAAAATAACAAATATCAGTTCTACTCACCATTATAAGAAATGTCAATCAAGATTTCTTGACTGATGAAATTTTAGGAGTGCTATGCTGCGATAAATGGGACTTAAAACTGTCGCAAACTCAACACTGGAAATCATTTTTTTTAATAAACAAGTAAGGTAAGTCTTGCTCCCATGCTGAAATGATCATTCAGTCATTCCCCTGACCGCTGGGGTCGTTGGGGGGACGTGATGAGGCAGCCGCCGTTTCTCTCCAGGCTCTTCTGTTGGTGGCTGTCTTGAGGAGATCTGGCATGGTCATTTTGGTCCAGTCCTTTATATTGTCGGCTGAAATAAATACACGCCCATAACTCAGAACGAATGCTGCCCACGACACCAAAACGCCTAACAGAAATGACAGCACAGAACACACACAACAAACAAGGAACTCCCCCCCCCTTCCAAAAGGATGTTCTAAGCTTGCCTTATACCCTATACCGTACACGTCTGGAGAAACGAACATTTGTTCAAGACTGGCACAGTCTTTTCTATCTTATTTGTACATTTCTCCAGGTGTTGTTGGTGTGTAGATGTGTCCGGTATAGGGTATATAGGCAAGCTTGTAACTTGCTTTTTTTTTTTTTTTTTTTTTTGATGTTTCCTTGTTTGTTCTGTGTGCTCTGTGCTGTCATATCTGCTAGGAGATTCTGTGTCGTGAGCAGCATTCGTTTGAAGTTATGGGTGCGTATTTATTTCATTATGGGAGCAAGAGTTACCCTACTTAATTGTTATTTACTGATTACTGTTCCCCGCCTCATTGAAGGTTTCTTTTTATTGCAGTCAAATCGAGGTTACCTGTTACTGTTCGTCCGTGTACTCCTCTGACTATATTCAAGATCGAAAAGGCTGTGCCAGTCGTGAATAAATGTTGATTTGTGTTTGTTCATTTTTCCAGTTGTTGTTGCTGTGTAGATGTGTTCGGTATAGGATATATAGGCAAGTTTGGCCATTCTTTTTTTTCTGGCTGTTTCCTTGGTTGTTCTGTGTACTTTGTGCTGTCATTCGGTGTCGTGGGAAGCATTCGTTTGGAATTTTGGCTGTGTATTTATTTCATCACAGGAGCAAGAGTTACCCTACTTGTTTGTTATTTACTGTTTACTGTTCCCTGCCTCATTTAAGGTTTTCTGTTGTTTTTTGTTCTATGCAAAGATTAGGGAACATGGTTTGGGGTAAGAAATGTTTTGCTATTTGAAAAGAAATTGGAGTCGTTAACAGCGGGAAGTGCAGTTTCGTGGTTTACGTAAAACAGTAGAAAGAAACTCGTGGAGAGCGTGGCAGCAGAGAGTCCTCAGAAGAGAAGCCCCCTTCAAGCAAGTGTTTCGGCCCTTATCTCCTGACACTCTAGGGGGGTTGGGCCACACCCGGTTCATGACTCCGGATGTCCCTCTGCTGCCCCTTTTTTTCCCATCTTGGGACGAGCCATGGCTGGGATTCGAACCCATGACCCTCTGGACATGCTCATTTTCCACTTAATGACTCGCGCTTTAACCACTGAGCCACAGGGACACCTGATATTTGTAGGGAAATTAAGCCTTATGAAGTTCACTTTTGTTCCTCCTTGACCAGATCCAGCTTGAACACCTCTCTGCCGCTTCTGCCATTGCTTTCAGGGCTCTGGTTTTTTCCTTCCCTGCAACTAAGAGCTGTTTCATGAGGCTGTATGCAGACGTTCCTACAAACCCCCTAGCTCCAATTTCTGCAGTGAGGACTTTGACCTGATAGCCTTCTCTCCTCAGGCTGTTTGCCAGATCAGCATACTTTTCAGTCTTGTAGATTTGAGCTGCCTCCATTCTGTTCTCATATGGCACCGTGAGCTCGATCATGATCAGCTGCTTGGTTGACTTAGAGTGGACTACTATGTCTGGTCTCATGCCACTCTTGCTGATGATCTCTGGGTGACTCTTCCATTCTGGGAGGTCTGCAGTGCACTCCCAGTCATCTGCCCCGTCCAGCAGACTCTGCCTGCATGTTTCGAGTGGCACTGTTGTTCTTGGCCATGATTTGCTGCCTCCTGCCGTGAAGAATGTTGCGGGTGCTTTTGGAGTCCTGATTTTCCCTTTTGTGGTGTTGGTACTAGCCCAGACTACTTGTACAATTTCTTTGAGCACTTGGTTGTGCCTCCATGTGTACCTTCCTTGAGCCAGGGCTACTTTACATGAGCTTAGGACATGCTCCACTGTTTGTTTTTCATGGCAGAGGGGGCATGCAGGATCGTCTGTTTTCCCCCACTTCACCAGGTTTGCATTTGAGGGCAGAAGGTCATATGCAGATCTGAGAATGAAGCTGATCCTGAGAGGGGCCATGTGCCAAATGTCATTCCAAGTGAGACTTCTTTGGAGTGCATTCTCCCACGTTGTCCATTGCCCTTGCTGGCTCTGCTGGACTGCTTTTTGGAGCCTTTTTTGGTCTTCTTCTTTTCTCATCTCCTGAATCATCATGTCTCTTTTGGCTTTTCCTTTGGCCTTTGACCACCATTCAGTTTTGGTCACCCCCAGTCCCTGTCTGTTGGTCTGTGTGTGTCCTGTTATTTCTCTGATCTTGAGACTTTCTTTTGCAGAATCCATCGCCTCTTGAACTTTCCATTTTCTGCCTGTCTTCAGCTGGGGCTTAATTGCTTCTACCACCTTGTCTCCTGAGTCCTCCAGCATGCTTTGAAGTCTGATCTTCCCTGCTTTGTATTCCTCCAGGATGGATTTCAGGGGTAGTTTCAGCTTTGCTTGGCGACAGTACAGCGCTATGTCAGTCAGACAGGGTGGGACACCAAGCCATTTCCTTGTGAACTTGTTGATTTTGGCTTCCATTGCCTCCACTATGCTGGTGCAGATGTCGTATATCATCAGAGGCCATAGCAGCTTTGGTATCAGCATGAACTGCAGACACCAGACCTTGTATTTGCCAGGGAGCCCACACTGGTCAATGGTCTCCAAGCCTTCCTCCGCCATCTGCTTGGTTTCTTTTGCTCTTTGTGTGTCTTTCAGCGTATCATCATACCATCTTCCAAGGCTCTTGACTGGTTCTTCTGTGACTGTTGGAATGGCCTGGTTGGCAACACTGAAGACCACAGATCCAGCCACTTTTCCTTTCCTCAGTGAGAGACTCCGTGACTTCTTTGGCTTGAACTTCATTCTGGATGAGGCAACTATGTCGTCCAGCCTCTCCAGCACATGACGTGTCTCTTCTCTGGATGAAATCACTGTAGTGTCATCCATGAAGGCCTTGAGAGGAGGCATCTTGTATCCATCGCCAAGGTCTGTTTGTCTCGCGTTGTTTGTTGCTGCTTTCAAGATGAGTTCCATTGCCAGCACGAACAGTATTGGGGAAATTGCACAGCCCATTGCAATACCCACTTCCAAGTTGATCCAGTCTGTTGTGTACTCCTTGGTAGAGAACCGCATTGAGAAGCCATTGAAGTACTTCTTGAGCATGTCGCGGATGTTCTTTGGCACATGGTACATCTCAAGAGCCAACTGTATCATCTCATGGGGCACAGATCCATATGCGTTTGCCAGATCAAGCCACACTACGTCCAGGTCTCTCTTTTCTGTTTTTACTTTTTGGATTGCGTCCCAGATCATTGTGGCGTGTTCTACACAGCCCGCCACGCCTGGGATGCCACCTTTCTGGACTGACACATCCAAGTACTTGTTTTCCATCAGGTACTTGGTCAGCCTTGCTGCCATGACAGAGAAGAAGATTTTCCCTTCGACGTTCAGTAGTGATATTGGCCTGAACTGGCCAATGTCACTTGAGTTTTGCTCTTTGGGGATGTACACACCATCTGCCGTCATCCACTGGCCGCTGATCTTCTGGTTTCTCCAAGCCGATCGCAGCAGCCTGTGGAGCCACTCCAGCACCTTGGGACATTTCTTGTAAAGCTGGTAAGGTATTCCGTTTGGCCCTGGTGATGATTTGGCTCTGGCTTTGTCGACCACCTTCTTGATTTCCGCCAACGTTGGAGGCTTGCCATTGAACTGTTCCTCAGGGTCGGTTGGCCACACCAGACCTTGAATGTCGAGTGGTGCTTTGCTCTGTGGGTCAGAGTATGTTTTCCTCAGATGCTGCTCAAGAACTCCTTTGTCCACACTTAGGGTCCCAGATTTTGGCTGCTCAAACAGTGTTCTGGCAAACTGGAAGGGGTCTCTGAAGAAGCGCTCTTGTGTCTTCTTTTTGCTCTTCCTCTTCCTCGCAGATTCCGCTTTGCTGAGGGCACTGTGTTTTTCTTTCAGGTCTTTCCACAGTTTTTCCAAGCCTTGTTTTTCAGCTGGCAGTGCGGTCTTCATTTGCATCTTGAGGTTTTTCTTTTGGACCCTGATCTTGTCCATCTTTTCTTGGCGTCTGGATTTCTTTGGAGGTGTTTTCTCTTTGGGTAGTTTTGCTCCATAGGCGTCTCTACATGTGGCATACACAATGTCCCCATATGTGGCTAGTTTGTGTTCCAGGGTGCTTTTCCCTATCAGTGCATCGAGTCTTTGGACGATTTTTGCATCCAGTTTCTCCCAATCTTCAGTTTCGTTTGCTCGTGGCAGGTTGAGTTTCAGGCGCCTGTGTCGTGAATGTGTATGGAACTTGTCTACTTGTTTGCAAAAATAAAAGTGTGTTAACGGGTAGAATACACGCTGATAGAATCACTGATAGTTTTAAGTTTTGATGCTTAACTGGTATTAATTGTAATATTTTGTTTCATTACATTTTCAGCAAAACATTGCATAAATGCAAGCTAGAATGCAGCCTTCAAAAAGTTGCATTTAAAAAATAACTATTGAATGTTCAATACGGAATAGAAAAACACAGATGTTATGTTTATATTGAACCGTGATGATTTCTGTGTATTAAGCTGGCAAACAGCACACATTGTGATGCGTAAGGTGTTGCAATGGTAGCTGAATGACGGATTCTTTTCTCCAACTCTTCTGCTATTAAAAGGTATGATTCTCTTCTTATGTTGCTCAGGTGATCTGATGTATGTCCGTCTTTCTTTCTTTCTTTCAATTTTCTAACCTGATAATGGCAAAACAATGTGTGATGCGCACACATCATGATCCTCCTCCTGCTCCTCCTCCTCCTCCTACTACTACTAGTAATAGTAGTTGTAATAGTAGCGGTGGTGTTTTCTCTTTTAAAACATTTTTTTTCTACGCTAGGCTTTGTAAACAGCTGATAAAAGATTGTCAAGAATTCCGCAACACAAAAACTAAGGGGCGCCGGCCGATCAGTAAACTAGAATTTTCATTTTCTCACCTCATCGCTCGTTTTATTCTAGTTTTCTTTCCTCGCTCCCTGGTTGCACCTCCCGAGATTCACGGTAGGTATCCGACCGTTTTTTTTTGTCTCATCATGAAAGTAGCCATATTCAGTGTTCAGGGGCGGCGCTTAGACACGACATCATCATGCATGTATTCTATCTTTGAGTTATCCATCCCTCGGCTACATGATGGCCTATTCAGAAGGTGGACGGAATTCAACGTAGGATCCTTTAGGCATGCGTGCACGCTTCGGACCTGGATTAAAAGTCTCGTCGCAGAGAACTAGGCGGAGAACAGTGTACACAGACGTTAACTCCAAAGAGAACGTTTCTTCTATCCTGGCTGTCTTGTGTTGGAATCGAACCACAGACTTTGTAACCAAAGTCTGACAACCATTAGGCCAACCAGCTCTCCCCCCTTTTCCCCAGTTCGGAAGTTTGTTTATACCTAATGACAGAAAACAACTTTAATCATAAAGTTTACATTTTGTCTGTTCTTAAGGATAAAAAACAACGACATGGACATGCATGTCACACAATTAGCGTCATTTTCTTTATCACAAGTGAAGACTCACGTAACCTGGACAGGGAGATCGAAATACCCAGTCCCAGTAGTCAGTGAGCCATGTGCAATGACATTACATTAGCATCTTTGCTATTACTATTTTATATTTCATTTCGCTATAATAGGTCATAGCCTGCTGGTGTATTCGCAGAAAGCATGATTATCACCACGACTTCAATACTTCTTTCAACAAGTCCAATTTTTGAGTCAAGTGAAAGTCCTTACCTTGTAGGTATAGCCCAATCTGTCAAACGAACATGGGCAGCCGACAAATCGTAAATGAAATTTAGTCGTTCGTTCATCGAAATAAATACCGCAGAATAAGACCCGAGGACATATGCACCGCCAAATGAGGTCGTGTATGTTTGCTTATCGTTCTGTAAGGGTGCCATTGTTTTGAAGCCGATCACACAGATGTAGATAAACTGCAGGTCACCTGAAAGTCGGTGGTACTGGTTCAAAACTTGGTATGGAAAAAAAAGACAGAGAATAGTGGTGTGCGTTAACAGACGTCAGAGAGCCGGTAACAGATATTCCTGAAATTGTTCAGCTGCAGCTGTCAAAAAAACACACGTCTGTCGTATTTTCATGCAGTAATACTTACATGTTCTATATGCAGCAACATCCACTAAAGATCAGATTGCAGTCACAGTTGTGCATGATACATGCAGCAACTTCCACGACGGATCTGACTGAAAACGCACGCTGTGATTATGTCTTCTATTTTCATCAAGACTGATTGTCAACATTTTCGCTAATATTTTATTGGTTTCAGGTACGAAACAGGTAGTTCCTAGTGTGCAAAATAAAGGCTACATCTCACGTTTCCATTTATTCCAGGGCATTATTATGGAAGCATGCTAGCTTCAAAACCTGATGATAGCCGTCTTCCCGCGGAAAACAGTATTCTCTTTCAGGAAATCGGCATAAATCTGTTACTTTAATGACAAGACTGTCTTTCCTTAGAGTGCAAATTATTTCCTCTGTTCTCCCTTAGAACAAGAGCGGGTTTCCTTGTTTTGCAGAGCAAAACCGTGTTACTGATGTTCTCCCAAAGCATCACAGTTGTTTTCCCTATCTGCGTGGAGAAAAGAAATTGTTCTTAAGAAGACCAAGGAAATTAGGAAAACGGTTGTGATCCCTATTTTGCCGTTCCCCTTTTCCGGATCGTCATGGTAAGAGCGAGCATAGCTGATTTCCTTGTTATTTGCTATTTTTCTCGAAGTAATATCTGTTTTTCTAAGTAAAACGAAGATAACAGTTATTATTCCAAGGAAAAGAAGGTAAAACAACTGTGATCCTGAAAGAAAAACCGGAAACATTTATCATGAGGGAAAAAAAACACACAGTTATTATCAAGAGAAAACAGTTGTGATCGTGGGGAAATGATTGTGATCCTCAGGATGATGGGTGTCCTTATTTTCACTATTTTCTGAGATGTAAATGAGCACGCGATTGTATTCACTCAAGAGGGGTTTCCGGACCACGCCCCAAATCAGGTACTGGGAAGTAGTTTTGAAACAGGGAAGGCAGAGAGGTGGGCATGGATCGGCGCTGCCACTTTGTAAGCATACCGCGGGAACTGCACGTTAACGGTCAGAAAAACGGAGAAAGGAACTGGAAGCTGGGGTCGGGGGCGCCGCTGTAGTCTTCACAGCGGAAAGACGGAGCGCCCTCACTAATGCTTATTTTCGGGAAACGGGCATTGGATTGTGACTGTTGAGGCACTGGATTGTGACAGTTGAGGCACTGGATTGTGACTGTTGAGGCACTGGATTGTGACAGTTGACGCACTACATTGTGACTGTTGATGCACTGGATTGTGACAGTTGATGCACTGGATTGTGACAGTTGAGGCACTACATTGTGACTGTTGATGCACTGGATTGTGACAGTTGAGGCACTACATTGTGACAGTTGAGGCACTGGATTGTGACAGTTGAGGCACTGGATTGTGACAGTTGAGGCACTACATTGTGACTGTTGATGCACTGGATTGTGACAGTTGAGGCACTGGATTGTGACAGTTGAGGCACTACATTGTGACAGTTGATGCACTGGATTGTGACAGTTGTGGCTCTGGATTGTGATAGTTGAGGCACTGGATTGTGACAGCTGAGGCACTGGTTTGTGACAGTTGAGCTGGTCGCTGTGCTCATGGCAGTACATTGTTGTTTCCTGCCGAGGACACATAGGAATATATATATATATATATATATATATATATATGGTGATGAACAATAAATCGTCAACACCATCCACGAAGTTCATTTTTTTTAATTCAAGCTTTCGCCTTTCAAAAGGCTTCTTCAACAACCGATGGTACTTTCATCTCCTTGGCTGCAATGACATCAATACTATTGACGTCCTAGTAGACCTGCATGAATTTAGAAAAGACGTGACATTATTTTCTTTTTTACTGTACAGTTCCACCTTTCACCGTACCATGTAGAGTCCACCTTTCACTGTATCCTGCAGAGTCCACCTTTCACTGTATCCTGTAGAGTCCACCCTTCACTGTACCCTTTAAAGTCCACCTTTCACTGTACCCTGTAGAGTTTCGCCTTTCACTGTACCCTGCAGAGTTTCGCCTTTCACTGTACCCTGTAGAGTTTCGCCTTTCACTGTACCCTGTAGAGTCCACCCTTCAGCGCGCGCGCGCGTGTGTGTTTTCTCTTTAATGTTAAAACAGGCAGAACAGCAAAAAGGAGATAAAACACTCTTTCAGTTAGTATAAAATTCAATTGACCATTGACACATAAAGTAATGAAAAAAAAAAAAAAAACAGACGGAAGACACACTATTCAGGCACTTCAGTTCAACTCTATAACCTTATCAAAAGACACATACTTAGTTCAAATCGGCAGACTTGTTTCAAGCCTAGCATTCAGACGTATATAATGGCCCTAACATCAAGTATGTCTGTTTGAATGATATAACTGTTCATCGTTTCATTTTTGACTGTGACTTTTATGAAGCCTTTTTGCACGAAAGTCTGTCATCTACAGACACTAGGAATGTTGCTGTTTTGACTTTAGGTCTGTTTCTATTTGTTGCTCGTGTTTTCATTGAAGACTGAAGTGGTACAAAGTCTATTCAGGAATATTCTTTACTTGTCCTTTAGATCATAACTAAGTGTTCGCCTTTTGATCCTTCTCTCCACTTATCTCTTTTACTCATACAAACTAGTCCCCCCCCCCCCCCCCCCCCCCCCCCCCCCCCCCCCCCCCCCCCCCCCCCGCGTCCCCTCCGTCCCTCTTGGCCTTCTTTTTTCGCCACTTATCTCTTTCCCTCATACACACTATCCTACTCGCCTCCCCCTTATCATACTAACATTCTTATATTGTGAAAATCGTTCTATTTAGATGTCACCGACCATCTGTATGTATACTGTTCAAAAAAAGTTAAGGACCAACATTGAGAATGCAAAAAATTTTACAAATTCACAAAAATTCAATTGTACCGCCTTTGCGGTCCAAACAAATTGAACCACACGCACAAATTGATAGTGAATGCGGCAACTGCAATTTTGTGGCACACATTTCTCACTCGCCTTGAAAAACACGTGTCGCGACTTGTCATTTTTGGAACAAATTGGGGTGAATTTCTGATGTGCTTGGGATCCGAGGAGCATGTGCTGAATCAAAATCATGTGAAGCACGAGCTAAATCAGGCTGTATGTCATAACGTATGCTCAACCAAATGTCTTTAAAAGTCACTGTACTGGCGAAAAATGCAATGCAACAGCATGCCTCCACGTCGAAGACTGAACGAGCTGGATCGAGGAAGAGCAATAGGATGGCTCCAAGAAGGAGTTGCAGTCCGGGAAGTGGCACGGAGACTTGGGGTATCACACTCTGTTGTTATCAGACTCAGACAACGCGTTCAAGACACAGGAAGAGTGCAAGAACGACCACGCTCTGGTCGACCCAGAAAAACAACACCACGAGAGGACCGATACATTGAAAGGCAGGCCACACAAGAAAGAACAGCAAGTGCAAACAACATCAGACGTCGCCTTAGAGATGCCACCAACACTGTTGTCAGTGATCAGACCATACGAAACCGCCTACACGCCGCTAACCTCCGTGCTCGACGACCAGCCATAAGACCTCGTTTGACTGATGCCCACAGAGCAGCACGCCGAGTATATGTGCACGCAGCACGTGAGATGGACACATGAACAGTGGGCTAACGTCATGTTTACAGACGAGTCGCGGTTCTGCCTGGATCCCACCGATAGACGGAACAGGGTCTGGAGACGCCGTGGGGAGCGTTTTGCAGAAGAAGCTGTCCTGGAAAGGAACCGCCATGGTGGGGGATCCGTTATGATTTGGGGCGGCATAAGCACACGCTACAGAACGGTTCTCTACAATGTGGCAGGGAACTTGAATGGTGTTCGCTACCAAACAGAGATTTTGCAACCCCTGGTGCTGCCAGCCCTTCAACAGCTTGGACCTCAGGCAGTCTTTCAAGACGACAATGCACGGCCCATCGCACCAGAGCAGTAAACACGTTTCTCCAAGCTGCTGGTGTCAAACAGAATGCAGTGGCCCGCAAACAGCCCAGACCTAAACCCCATCGAACATCTTTGGGATGAGCTGGGCCGGAGACTGCAGCAGCGTCGTCCTCCTCTGCTAACCTGGGTCAGCTGTTTGAGTCACTCCAGCGGGAGTGGGCTGCTGTCCCCCAGGCCTTTCTGCGCACACTGGTGAACTCCATGCGACAACGCTGCCTTGAATGCCTTGCCAATAACGGGGGACACACACGTTATTAACCATGACATTGAACAAACACTCCTCCTGTGACTTTCAAATTTGGGGGTGGGGGTGTTTGTACTGCGCTCGATTCCAGTTTGTTGATTCCTCGGACTCGTCATTGTCTTTACACACTTTTCACATATTCAATAAATTCATGTTACACTTGGAGATTGATCACTTCCCAATTTTCTTTTTTATAAGTCAGTGAAATGTTGGTCCTTAACTTTTTTTGAACAGTATATATGTGACGGGACTTAAACAGAATACCTGCCCCCCACAATCTCCACCTTCATCATCTCAAACCCGCCACACACGTACTTAAATACACAAACACATACACAAACATACAGACAAACACTCAAATGCAAAGGGCGCACGCTCGCACGCGCGCGCGCGCGCGCACACACACACACACACGAACACAAACGCACGCGCACACACACGCACACACGCGCGCGCGTGCGCGCGCCCAAGCACGCAGGCACGCATGCACACGCACAGACAGACAGACACACACACACAGACACACACACACACACACCACACACACACACACACACACACACACACACACACACACACACACACGCACGCACACAATGCGCGCGCGAATGCACACATGTATGCCCACACATTATGGGGATACATTAACTCTGATTGTTTTCTTTTCTTTTCTCAACATTTTTCTTTATCCTGGAAAAAAAATAACGGCTGATGGCAGGAAGAAAGACAATAATCTATGCTTCCGTAAGCTCCCTCTTGTTCTGTCTGTTGTCTGTGTGTCTGTCTGTCTGTCTGTTCCTGTCTGCCAGTGTATGTCTATATATCTGTCTGTCCCTGTCTGTCTGTCCCTGACAGACTCTCTGTCCTGTCTGTCTGTCATGTCTGGCTATTATCTGTGTTTCTGCCCTCTTCTCCTTCTCTCCTCTGTGTATGTGTGTGTGTATGCGTGCGCGCGTGCGTGCGTGCGCGCGCGCGTGCGTGTGTGTGTGCGCGTGTGTGTGTGTCCGAGCTGCAAGCTTTTGACTCCAATAAACATTATTGTTTGTGTGTATTTGTATTCGTCGCGATGGTAAAACTTTCATGTACCTCACTAGCACTACAGCTTTGAAATGATATTAATCAATAACGTGTGTCAGTATCACGCTCCCGTTCCTTCCTTCCTCCACAGCCCTTCTCTCTCTCTCTCTCTCTTCTCTCTTCTCTCTCCTCTCTCTCTTTGTGTGTGTGTGTGTGTGTGTGTGTGTGTGTGTGTGTGTATGTGTGTGTGTGTGAGTGTATGTGTGTGTGTGTGTGTGCGCGCGCGCGCATGTGCGTGCGTGCGTGTGTGTATGTGTGTGTGTGTCTGTGTGTGCTTCTCTCTCTCTCTCTCTCTCTCTCTCTCTCTCTCTCTCTCTGAAGTGCTCAGTACTATATCTGTGATGACCGAGCGACGGCACTGTTGATTATTGACTCCATCATAAAACACGTGGAGCCCAAAAGATCAGCTCTTCGTATTCAAACTTTGTACTTCTGGTATGTGCACTCTGGATTTAGAGCCCGGCTTTCACAGCAATCTCCCAACAACAAGATCAAAGCGCTGGTTGTACATGTAGGGGTCAATAATGCCCTTCAGGACAAGTAGCTGAACAATGGGAGAGAATTATTCAGTCATGTTGTCAGGTTTTCCCTTTTAAAGATCGCATTTAGTTCACTTATACCGGCCAAAGGGCAGACATCATTTAAAACAATTCGATCATTCCTTCGAACCGTAATCTCAAAACTGCATGCATATCCAATGGCATAACTTTTATTGACAACACTGATTTCTTTTGTGGCTACGTCTGGTGATCCCAGGCTGGCTATGTATCAGGACTTTATTTACCTTACTTTTAAAGGGACTGCTAAACTGGCTGCCAATATCAAGCGCAGTTTAATTAACTGACTTGTAGACTCTTTCCAATCCCAGAAAATCTTTCATGCAGAGCATGGCTTAACCAGTGGTCTGCATCCCGGTGGCAATGTGAACAGTCGTACCATGGGTACAGACCGGCAAACATCAGGTCCTATAGACCTGATCATGGCAGGGGCACCATCTGTTTATGGTGTGCCTACAAACTCGGTTTGAATCAGGTGGCTATGACCCCCAAAGCCCCAACGCACACAATCCCAGTATTCATAATTCCTATGACCCCCACTTTGATAATGATGCTGGCTGGCAACACAATTTCAGGCCAGCCCTGCTCAGTACAGCGGTACAGCGCGCAGGGTGCCAGTGCAGAGTATTAGAGAAAGTTAATATCCTTGTTCTCCCTCACCACATCTTATTTTGCACGAAAACCCCCTTTTCACAAACAAATCTCGTCCATCTCATGCTACTTTTTGCCAAAATTGACATCTTTTTACAATCAAGCTTAACATGCAAAAACCTCCAAAATTGACGTAATCGTTTATTTTAAAATGGGGGGCTTAGTGCAAAACAAAAAAATGGGTGATTTAGAACCTACATATTGACATTCTCTCCTAGCTAAGCAAAGCACCTCAATCAACTCGGTCAAATGATCACATAGGGTTGTTTGACCCAGTTTACTGCACCACTTTGTAGGTCAAGTGATCACATAGGGTTGTTTGACCCAGTTTACTGCACCACTTTGTAGGTCAAGTGATCACATAGGGTTGTTTGACCTAGTTTACTGCACCACTTTGTAGGTCAAGTGATCACATAGGGTTGTTTGACTAGTTTACTGCACCACTTTTTTAGGTCAAGTGATCACTTAGGGTTGTTTGACCTAGTTACTGCTGAGCTTTGTAGGTCAAGTGATCACATAGGGTTGTTTGACCTAGTTTACTGCTGAGCTTTGTAGGTCAAGTGATCACATAGGGTTGTTTGACCTAGTTTTACTGCTGAGCTTTGTAGGTCAAGTGATCACATAGGGTCGTTTGACCTAGGCCAAGTGATCACACAGGGTCGTTTGACCTAGTTTACTGCTGAGCTTTGTAGGTCAAGCGATCACACAGGGCTGTTTGACCCAGTTTATACCAACAGAATCACTATTTACCCTTTCTCTCTTCTGATTCTTGCGCAAACAAGAAGAATGGCTTGCTTAATTTTTTAAATTGGGTGTTTTTAATCTGAGTTAAAAATGAAGCCCGGAATAGTTGCAGAGCTTATTAATATATTCAGAGATTGGGAGATGCAGGAAAGGAGCTGGGGAGTTGATAGAGAAGAGTTTGAGAATTAATTACGGAGCTTTTTGAGCGCGTAGATATGCGAGAAAGCGTAAGGAACGCCATCAGTAAACTACCGCATTCTTGGCCCCATCCAGTTATAAAGTTGTTTGCTATTTTAATTGATCAAATAGTTCCTGAGATTTTAATCTGACCGCTTCTACTAACCCTGAAAAGGAGTAACTGTTACCTTTAAACCTAAACAGTTTTTTAAAAATTAGTAAAAGACTATGAATAATAAAATAACAGCTGAATTTACAATTTTTTTTTTATTGCTTTTAAAAATGGATTGCGACGAGCTATTAAAGTGTGAGGAGGCAGCAGACCTCTGTCATAAAGAAAGATTATACTCGCTGGCTGCGTGTGGGAAAACCAGGCAGTATTTAGGCGTTGAACTAAGTATTGAACAGATTCAGCAATTGTCTACATCAGACGTTGAGAAGTATTACGCTAGGTACGAAGCACAGCTAGGATAAAAAATGGTTAGATCGGTGGGACAGACAATGATTAGTTTATATGCTAAGTTAGTAGGCAAGATAGCGCCGATTGATTCAGAAGAAGATTTAAAAATATGACTTAACACAAGATCCGGTTTTAACCAAGTCTCTAGAATCTCTTGCATGTGACATGTATTAAAAGATTTGGGACGTTGCTATGCCCATTCATTCATGGGATTAATTACTTTTAATCACATTAATTTTAATCATATTAATTTTAATCAGACTAAAAAAAATGAGCGAGCAGGAGAAGAAGACTCCACAGGAGCAGAATGCCCCACAAGTGGATTTACAGGCGAGTGCCCACAAGTGAATCCACAATGGTGTCCCGCAGGTGAGTTTTCCCACAGGTGAGTAGTGTTACTAAGTCTAAAAATTCTGGTCGCGTTGAGGCCGGTCGTAAAACTAGCTGAATGGAACAGACTGCAAAAAGCAAACCAAGTAGCAAAACAAAAATTATTAGATAGTAATACAACATCAGTACCAGCACCGCCGCCGCCACCAACAACAACACAATCAAACTATAAGATGTATTATTATGTACTGGGGAGTATTGTTGTTGGTGGAGGGCTTTTAGTATACAAGCGCCTAAAGCCATACTTAGCAACAAAGTTACAAAACCCCCACAAAAACAGTAAAAGAAAAAAGAACCAGCCTCTGCAAAAAAGTACAACCTCCTGCTGTAGACCCATTTTTAATAAATTTTTTTTTTTTTAATGTGTTGTTAAGTACTGGTTAAGTACTGGTTAAGTACTGGTTAGGTCAGTTATAACAAGTTAAGTGTAAGGTTAAGTGTAAGTAAAGCGCAATTTTAAGTGCAAGTTATGTTAAGTACTAGTTAAGATCTTAAGTTAAGTACTAGTTAAGATCTTAAGTACTAGTTAAGTAATAGTTAAGTACTAGTTAAGATCTTAAGTTAAGTACTAGTTAAGATCTTAAGTGCAGGTCATGTTAAGTACTATTTTAAGATCTTAAGTTAAGTACTAGTTAAGTCGGACAAGTCAGTTCTCCGGGGGCCTATAGCGTATGAAAACTCGGGGCTAACGGAAGTTCGCTTGCTATTGTTAGAGTCTAGGGGACTTCTTATTAACAGCAGTTGTGTTTACTTGATGAAGAGTAGAGCACAGATTAACATTTGTGTGATGAAATACTTTGTTTTCAAAGAGAGCCTGCTTGTAGTTGTTGTGACTTATTTCTTTTTTTACAACTTCTTTATCTATGCCCTTAGCTTTCTTTGTTACAGAGGTCTGGGTAGCAACGCTATACATCTTCGACCGCAGACCAACATATTCTTGTATAACCGTCCCTTTTAAATTCATCCTTCATCTTTTTCCCAAACACTTTCTTGTTCACGGTTGAATGTAAAGGCGAATCTTTTGGGTAGTCACATGTGTCGTACCCTCCGTCGGTCCTTTTAGCTACCTCTATTTCCATGTTTTTGTAAAAGTCTTCTGTTGGAATGTCTAGAATAAAACTATCAGTGTCTGTGTAAAGGACATTTGATTCTGGGTACAGCGGTTTAAAGTAGTCGTACAGAAATTCAAGCATTAATAACTTTGACAACTCTAGCACGGCAAAGCCGATAAACACCGGCCTGTCTAACTTACATTCTGTTTCTTCATCATAATGCCAACCAGGCTGTCGCTAAATATTCTAAAGTCTTGGTAGTTAGGTTTAGAGGTCAGCTTTATTGCTTGTTTTTCGTTTGTAACTAATCTTACGTCTTTACGATTGTGTACGTTCTCCATCGTCTTGCCAAAACAACTGTTGTTCATCAACTTAAAGAAGTCTTTTTCTGAAGCGTCGGTGGCCGCAGTCTAAGATCAGTGTTCTTCATGATTGTATGGCCTCATGAAAGGCTCTTGGTCAAAGGTAATTATTCTGTGAACGGCGGTAAGTTTCAACCCGTGCCTTAAGTAAAATTGTAAAAAGCCGGTAATGACAGACATATTTAGTTTTGTTAAAGAGGTTAGGCACGAGTTTGGGCGGTTCGGTGGGGCTCATCTTTAATTTTTCTGCGGCTAAGGGGAAATCGTTATGGAGGTCGTGCAAACTCTGCGGGATAATCTAAGTCCACCTCTAAGATTAATCCTATTGGATTATCGGGCGTAAGATCTGCCAATAGTCCTACTACCCGATCAACCTCATGAGGCCCGTTTATCATTTTAAAGTTTCTCAATGGCAGTGTCTGACTCATGGCCCACCCATACAGATTGTTGGCGTCTAAGTACATCAGATAGTTGGATGGTTTAGTTGAATCATAATCGTCTAAGTACTTGTTGTTGGCTCTGCGATAAGGATGACAGGCCATGCTAATGCCTCCCCTCAGCCCATCCTCAATCATCTGGAGTGTATCCAGATCCGATATTAAGTCGATCTGAATGTTTGTAGACTTAAAGAATGCGTCCCAAGACAGCCCCGGGGCAGAGATGTACTGCGACGAATCCAGGCCGTAATGTTTCATGCAAGTGGATCTGTAATTCTGAAAGACGTCAGCTAATAAACACACGTCGGCCAATAAATATTGATCGTGATAATCGCCCATCGTCTTGCAGTGTAATTCTGTCCAGGCTTTCTGTGCGTATTCATTAGTCGGCGTCAGATATGCCTCCACCTCTAAGACGGCTGTAAAAGTCTTCCTTTGCTGGCAGCGCCGGCTCGTCAACTTGTCCCACGAGTCCATGTATTCATAGGGATAGACGCCTTACGAACTAAAGATGGGTCGAAATATTGTTTGGTGATTGGATAGTCTTGTAAAGATCCCGCCAATTTATCCAAAAATTCCATCAGATGCTGGGCAGAGTCATAAAAGGACAAACAGTCAATAGTAAAGGTCATGTACTTTTCTGAAGACTGCAATACAGCTAACCCTCTTACATTCAGAAGTCACTGCTTGCATGATAAAGTGAGAATCGTAGCCCCGTAAGTTATGAAAGAAGATTGGCAGTTTCCATGTCTTGGGTTTCAACCTTGAGTTGAAGATTGCAGCTGTTGTGCGCTCCCCCTCTGAATTTGCCAAGTAATGTGATCATGGTCTCTTACAGTGTCGCCTAATAACTTGCATTTGCATATCCAGCAGTGGGTGGCTGATTTATAACGTTCTTCATCTTCGGGGGTCATCTTAATGTCTGAAAGGTTCAGCCGATTAGAGAATTGATTGCGAAGGTGTTTCATCTGCTCCAAAAATCGGCCAGCCGCGTCGGGACCTCTGTAAATCTCTGGTTGTGTGTGTCCACCGTTGACCTAACAACGACAAAAGCATAAGAACAGATCTGATGACGGAGACAATAAGGTTGTTTTTTGTTTTTGTTGTGGACCATAGTACCGTAGCAAGATTTGATTCAAAGTCAGCATAAACTACGTATGGGTCATCTGATTTTTCGTACATTCTTAAAGCTGACTTTGGGACCCTGGTTTTGGGAAAAGAAGTTCGATTTTACAGTCTACAAAACTTTTACAATGTTTCTTATGGCTGGCTGCTGCCTCTACAGTGGGGATTCTGACAAACACCTCCTACAAAGCCCTTGTTTAGCTGTATCGTTGTAGTATAAGCCAGAAGTCTGCTTATTGATCTGATTAATACATAATGGCTTTTGGGAAAACGTCTGCAAACAGAATCAAGTCCACATGATTGTCAAGTGATTCGCCCAAAGGGGGAGCATTGGGGAGAGACTCTTATGGGCTGTAAATTGTCTATTTACAGACCATGTGTATACGTTTACGGTTATCGGTTTGTTTTGTTCTTCAAACTGAGATATACTTTCTACGCTCACGGGAAAAAGGTTATGTTATTTAAGTTCAGCTCATTTATATACTGCCTATAATTGGAAACTCTCTCTGCATTCTTTTTAACATGATGTAAGTGTGCCAAAACACACCACATGAAAAACATATTGTCAAAATTATGTATGTTTAAGACTGCCGTTTAAAAACTAACTCTTTTGGGAGAGGGATGTAAGAATGCCGACTATAGGAGAGTATTTGGCTTGTCTTAATCTGATTTCAATGACTGTTCCTTCAGACCAACGGAGCCGCGCAATTTCGCTTCTTCACTTGCATGGTTAAATGTGTAAGCATGTAATCAGCCCAGCCAGGTTTAAAGTCGTAATAGCTGATTACTTCTTTCTGTCTAGTTGAAACCCAGACTTGCATACTACTATTATCAGGGGTTATTATATTTAATCAGAATGACTAACAACATTTTTTGCTGGCGGGGTTAATTTGAAGAGACTCTGGGATTTTAGAAATAGCATGTGTTACGCTTTTTTGAACGTTTGTGGGGTTAATGATGTCCATGTCTAATTCAATGAACTTATTGCTTAATGATTTGTTACTACCTTCCAACTGTACGTTGTTGGAAGGTAGTATTTCAAACTCGGACTCACTTGCGGGGTTCATTTTTTAACTCACAATATTTTACGTAAATTAAAAAAAATAAAAGTAAGTAAAAGTAAGTAAAACGCGTTTTTTATTCTTCACTCAAGCGTTGCAATACTTCAAGACACTCCAATTTTACACGAACGACTGCCAATGCTTTAGCTTTTGAATCACTACAGCCAATGCTTAACTCTTTGATTGCTTCGTTAGATTAGTTCACTATGATTTTTGATTTAAAATGTTTACATCATTCTCAAGCCAAGTGTCTAACACTTTCACCGCTTTGTCAAATAGTTCATTTACAATTTTCTACTAAAATCATTAGATCAGATTCGCTGTGTTTGGCCGCCATTTTTTAAAGCCCTTTTTAAAAGCAAATAGAAAAAAATAAAACCATGAGTTTAACGCTGGTTAATTATGCAGTGCCTATTGTTGGCGTAATAGTTTACTCAACCCTAGCAAAATGTTTGTTAAGAATAAAACCACCCAACATGGGAAAGATAGAAGATTCGCCGAAATAGTTACAGCCTTATTTTTAGCTCTAGCAACAAAAGATTATCTGATTAAAAAGCACATAGACAGTCTTTCATATTATGATTATTTTAATTATTTTTTTAGTTAATAAAAATATGGAGCACTGCAAAGATCATCAATACGATTTACCACTCTGCTGTAATCGGCGGCCTTAGTATAGGATATAGCATGTTAGCAAAAAACATGTTAAAATGAGGCCAGCTGATCTAGGAAGGTTAGAAATTGAGGATGTTGTTAAGGTTATAGCTGTAATAACGGCGGGGATTGCCTCAAAAGACTTTCTTGTTGCACAGGGGTTATCCCAGAAAACATCAATGCATAGAAAGATTAATGCATAGAAAGATTAATGCATTTAGGCAGATTGATTTATAAAAAAAATTCATTCATTTATAAAAAAAGATGTCTGGAATAGTTCTGAGGTGGGTGGGGCTATTGTTAATGCATTGGCTTTCTCTGGCAGCAATTGTTATGTTTAGTAAATTGCGGTCTGATGAAGAAAGAGAACGCCATAACAAAGCAATGGAAGATTTAGCTAAGGCAAGAGACGCTTACGAGAAAAGGAGAATTGCTCACTTAGACTTTATTAATAAAAGTTAAGAGAACAGGGACATGCAGAGCACACATTTACAGACGTTGATGAAGCAATGAATGAATATTACTTAGTGACAGGAAAGAAGTTTCTAACATCGGCACCGCCAGAGCTGTCCGACTTTTATGAACCATCTGAGGATCAGAAAATGGTAGAAATAGGCTTTATTATAGGCGCTATGGGAGCAATCTTTCTTCTTGCATATTCAATCTAAAAACATAGTTAAAAAAAGTAATAAAAAAACCCAGTCCCTTCTTATGGACGATACGAAGTACAAAATATATTATTCTCCTGGAGGGTATTGGAAAGGAAAGGCCGCTATTGATAAAATGAGTAAAGCTGCTAGGGTGTCTGAATCAGAAGCGAAAGGACTGGCTTTCAAAAACAAGCGATCTGGCAAATATATCTGCCTGCCCCAAAAAGAATAATAAGGCCTCGATTTGTTAACTCAGTTCCTAATGACACCCACCAGATGGACTTGCTGTATCTTCCACTTGACAAAGTTAGAAGAAAAAAGTTTAAGTATGCTCTGATGTTGTTGACATGGCTTCAAGGTATTAAAGATGCTGAGCCTTTAACGGATAAAAGCTCAAATGCTGTGGCTGTGGCTTTACAGCAAATATACATGCGAGGTCCATTAAAGTATCCTAGGCTGATTCAGGTTGATGATGGGAAAAGAGTTTAAAGGAGCTGTAAACCAGTTGTTTTTAAGACATCGCGTTACAGTTAAGAGAGGAATTCGGGCAACCATCGCTCCCAGGCTCTAGTAGAAAACTTTAATAAGAATCTGGCTGAGCGTTGTTTATCTATTCATACCACAGAGATCTTATGGACAGGACGCGCAACACAGAATGGGTTAGGAGATTGCCAGCAGTCTTACGCGCCGTGAACAATGAAGAATTTAAAGCAAGGGTCTTAAGCCAGTGAACGCGATCAAATTAAAAAAAATTAGCATTACTGAAGACATTCAAGGTAATCAAAAAACTCTTACTTTTGGACTAAAAGTAAGATACTTGTATGCGCCTGGAGAGGCAGAGGGCGATGTTAGAATTAGAGCCACAGACCCCATATGGAGCGTAGACGTTTATGAAGTTGAAAGAATTATGAAAACAGCCCCTCCCGTGTATTATTTAAGAGAGACTCTTTCTTCTAGCGGTGCTACTACGTCTAAAAAGCCCGTCCCTAAAAGATCGTTTGTTCGCGAAGAGTTGCAAGTTGTCCCGCCAAACACAGTGCCGATTAGTTAAAAAAAAAGTATTTATTTATTTGTTAAACTTATGATTTTTTTTTTTTTTAGTTCACATCTTATTTTTTAGTCTATTTTTGGGTTTAAATGATTGTTTGCTTGCTTTTCAATGTTCTGTTTGATTGTCTCAGTGTCTACTTGTTGCGAAGTAAAAGTCTTTCTCACTCCTTTTGTAAGTTCAGTTTTTTGTCGTCTGTAATCCTCACCATCAGCCATAAGATGCTCAAATTCTTCAGCTGTAATGTTTTCATCCTGCAATGCTTTGCTTATTCTCAGTCTTAATGAAACAAAGTTTTGCTGATGCTAGGGCTACAATGGCAGTGTGCTTTTGTAGTTTAGGCGTTAATTTTTTTAAAACAGCACTCACAATCATAGACATAGCACCTAAACCCAAACCAATGCTCCCTAATGCTAAAGAGGCTGGCGCTCCAGCCCCAGTAGCTAAAAGAGCAACGCTAGACCCAGCACTTACGCTCGCTACAGCTGATGAGCCGGTGATTATATAAGAAAGAGTATTTAAAACTTTAGCTATTTCTTTCTAGTAACCCTATACTTATCCAAGTCACTTTCTATTTCTTCTTGAAGTTCAGTTATTTGCTCTAACCTAAACTTTTGAGCCTGATCATCCATTTTTAATTAGATTAATTTTTTAAATTAAGATTAATCTTGTACATATCTTCTTATTAACCCTTCTGGCAGCACTTCATCAACAGAGTAAAACGCAATAAAATCAACATACTAATAAAAAATAAAATCGAGTACTGTTAGTTTAGTATTGTCAACCATCACCGTGACTTTGTGATGATACAGAAGTGTTTATTTCATCCCGTTTTTAGTAATAACAATAACGAGCCTAAGAGGCCCATCCAAGTTTTCAGACTTTATTTGTACGCCTCTGATTAACGTATGTTCTGGCAAACTAGGATCAGACTCCCTTGGAGTAATAAATAAGCGAAAAGCATCGTCATTTTTTTAGGCGTGATTCTAGTTTTGGGTTAAACTCTAAGCCGACGGTGTTCCCCCACTTCAGCTAAGGACTTCTTTCTCTGCAGCATATATTCAGAGCCCCGCTTAGTTATTTTCATCTGCTTTTTGTTGTGTTCCTGGGACTAGGCTAGCAAGAAGGGTCCTTCATTCAAAGCTTTTCTAAAATTGTATTTCTTATCAAAGTATACATAGGGGCTTCGTAGTTCAAACTTTAAATTCCAGTTAATGTCAGGAAGCAACGCCCAGGCATTCTCTCGTTTATGAAGTTTGTATTCGTGTTTGCCAAAATCGTTTGCCCTTAGATTTCTTATCTCTTCCAGGGTAGGATATTGCTGTCGTTTTTTTATCTTCAATTTCTATTCGTTTGTAAACACCATCGTCGGTGTATTCAAATCCATAAACATTTCCTGCCACTCCTATTTTGATCAAAGTCAGTTGTATCTGCTAGATTTTAGCTCTACTGCAACGCATTTAGGAGCTAACTCTGCTTTTGATTCAGGTCCTCGGACATTCTTTTTAATATAAACAATTTATTATTAAACAATTTTAGTAAACAATCTATAATAAACAATCTATAATAAACAATCTATAGAAACAATTTATTATAAGAATTATAATAAACAATCTATAATGAGCAAACGTATTGAACTGGCGGGTCAGTCCGTAAGCATAGTTTAGCGTGCTTAGATTTTTCTAGCTGCTCTTTTTTTTTTTTTAGTTCACCCCCTGTCCCTGATATATAGTTTTCACTTAAACATTCTTCAAAACTGTCCCGGTCCTTAGTAAAAATAAGATGACTGATTTTAATGCGATCTAAAGTCTTTTAAGACAGCATTGTATTTTTGAGTTAAGACCCCAAACAGAAAATAATGCGTGTTTTTCCCGCTAAAGGCTAGCTTAGACAGAGTCCTTTTTTTTAAACAATGTCTTTTTCGGCTGAACAGTCATCAAAATAAAACAGCGTTTCGGTTCCCTCAAATGCCGTATAGTAATGTTCAAAACAGTCGCCTAGCTTGTCAGTAGGATCAACTAAAAATATATTCTCGTCTGTCCAAAAAAACTGCCTTTCTTTGTAAGACTTGTTGTGCTTAATGGTTGTGCAGAATATAACAATGTATCGTAATGAAACCTGTAGACTTTTTTGTACAAAT
Organism: Conus canariensis; assembly: GCA_033310375.1. Taxonomy (NCBI): domain Eukaryota; kingdom Metazoa; phylum Mollusca; class Gastropoda; order Neogastropoda; family Conidae; genus Conus; species Conus canariensis. The sequence continues at coordinate 16,370,701 of CM065730.1, read as the reverse complement.
CAAGCACGAAGACAGTTTTCCCACACCAGTAATCCACAAATAAGCGAACAGTGCGGGTCTTTGGGCAAAAAGTTCAAAACTATCATCTGTTTTAATAGGCTTTTCTTTCAGTCTATTTTCTTCAATGTTCAGTGGGGGGTCATAAACCACAAAAACGTGCATTTGTATCTGGCCATTCTCCTCCTATTCCTTATTAAATCTGTATGAGTATGCCATCTGACCCTCCCTTCTTCCCCCTCCCGTGCAGTCTGTTGTCAATTGGATCTAAAATCCAGCCATAGTCCATATTTGTCTGTTAGATAACTTCGAGTCTTACATCGTGAAGGTGAAGTTTTTTACACACATGATCGGCTGTGGGGCTTGTCTGTCTGCCTCCAGCAAACAATTTTCTTATTTCATCAAAGTGTTGGTCGGGCAAAGTCCAGCTGAATACAGTGAAAGGCTTGCCATTACTGTCAAGACAGTTGCCCCAATTTTTGGGTTGTAAAAACACCTCGATTCTCTCTGAAAAGGAGCTGGGGTTTAGTAAATAGCAAGAGAACCCCCTTTAGAGCCTTTTAAAGAATTGCTTATAGCTATTTCCCAGACAGTGTCTTGCTTGTTTTTAATCACTAGGGCTGTGGTGTAAAAACTCTTTCAAAATAAAACAACCGCCCCCTACTTTTATACTGGTTTAAGGATTTTTTAGCTAGTTCAGGGTTTAGTAACACGTCAAAATTAAGAGAGATGTTGCTGCAGTGTATCTAGTGTTGGGTCATCTGATAGAATAACGACCCGCTGTCATTGAATGTCAGTTCGTAAGTAAGTTTGTCTCTTAGTGCACTTGGTAATATGGTGATGGGTTTTAACAGTTCAAAATCTAGAGGGATGCAAAATCTGTTCTTAAAAAGCTCGCGCTATTTTCTGGTCTCCCTCGTCTTCCTTTGCATCTGCGGCATTAAGCCTGTGCTTAAGACCGTTTGGACTCTGGATTCCCTGAAAGATTTTGTCTTTCCTTTTGTTCTGGGAGCCACAGATCAGAATAGAGATTAAAAATGTCTGCGCTACTCAGTGAGAAGACTTTTTCTACCCCCAGTTTAATTACCATATTTTAATGATGGGCCCTGCCCAGGTTAGCAACGACAGTAGCATTAGGATCCACTGGACTCAATATCTATTTTGAATGACAGCCGGCAGTGCCTGGCATTATAACTCGTCAGGCCCAAGGTCACTAAATCTTTCTGTTAACATTTCATTAGGCTCAATTGTTGATGATTTTTTTACAACCCGCACAGTCTGTCTTATGCCTTTTATGCCGTGGGGCTCTTTCGCTTTTTCTGAATGGATCAAGGTCGCAGCCGTATTTGGGGTTTATTTTTTATAAAAAAAAAAATAAATAAATAATATAAATTTGGCTGATGAAGATGTTGACGTGATTAGTCTATTGAAGAAGAAGAAGAAGACGATTTTTTGGGGGATTGATTCATTGAAGAGCCGGGTCCTTCATTGCAAGAAGAACTTGAAGCAGCAGCGGCGGGCCAAGGAGTAGGATTTAGTCAAATACGAATTTTTAGATAGAATTGAATCGTTATATAGCCCTATGGGGAGAGAGCACCGGAAGCATTAAGGTCTCCAATTTTTCAACAGATAAAAAATAATCATTTGTATGTAAGAACTAGTAAAGGAAACTTGTTTCGGCTTACTACAAAACCCGACCCAACCCAGTTTTTAAGCAGGAGCACAATTCTTAGAGAGCTCCCTGTTTTCTGACCAAAGGAGTTAAATTTATTGGCGATCTAAGGTCTGAGGCTGTTAGTCTTTTACAAAGCATAGTGCAAGAGTTGCCAGCGCAATCTGAAATGCAAAACATCCTTTCACGAATTAAGCCAAAGAGCAGATGAAAATAATAGCAGAACTTGAGGGCGAGTCTTAATGAGGAGACCCCAGTTAAAAACAATTGTCGGTTCTCAAGTGCCCAGTCAAAGAGAACGTGAGCTGAGTCCTGAAGAAGAAACGGCTTTTTTAAAAAAAATTGATGATCGCCCATTGCCTGAGCGCGAACACGAGGGTTCTTAAAGTAGAATCAAGGATCTTAAAGTGCACTGCGTGACCTCAGGTCTACTAGTCCGCTTTAACAACTATAAACGAAGAAAATAAAAAACAATTTGGCAAAATTTTAATAATACTAGAGAGAGAGATAGACGGGAAAAAAAAAAAAGGTTAGCAGCGTTGTATATTAAAGAAAAAATAACAACCCAAATAAGCAGAATCAGAGAAAACTATAGACAAAATGATTTATGAAAATACTACCTAGCAGAAAGAATAAGGACTCTGTTCAGAGAGCAGGGGATTACAATAGTTAGTATATTGACAGCTGTTGGGTTTGCTATCTCTACGCTGGTTTATGCATTAACCGGCAGTGCGCCAACAGGACCAGTAGCGCCTCCAACGCCTCAGCCCGGTAAAAGTTGGATTAGAAAACAACTGCATCATCTAGCAAACCTATTAAAGAAGTTAGCTGTCAAAGCGCTTGATGCTCTGCCTGGCATAATAGGCAGTGTTGTTAGTTGGGTTTTGTCTACCATAGGCAAAGTGGCTGGTTATATGGCCGACCATCTGTGGACGTTAGGGGTGCTGGCTGCTGGTTTAATTTTTAGTGAAATAAAGTATGGCTAATCCAGTAAAAGTTAAAAACACAACAAGGGCTGTCTTTTCGCTAGTGTGTCTGTCGGGGTGAGGTACATCAACGGGCGGGGGGTCGCTTTCTGGGCTGCTTATAACTGGTGGCGGTGGGTCGCTTTCTGCAGGTTCTGAGCTAGATACTTTTTTTAAAATGGCTGGCGCGGGCCTTGTGTTTAAGCCTTGATTGTGTCCTAAGTTTTGGCCGTCTCTGGCTATGAGAATTTCATTATTATAATTCTGTATTATGCCAATCTGTAGTCTAAGGTCAGAAGGCAGCATGTATAATCCATGGCCCACAACAAAGTCAACCTTTGACCTAGCATGTGAAAGAACGTTTTGGTACCTTTGTATGCTGGAAGGCAAATCAACAGCAGAGTTAATAGCATCTTCTAAATTGGCTAGAAATTGTTTTCTGGCGTCAAAGCCTGTAGATTGATCCACTATGCTAGACTTGGTCTGTGCTTGCGCTCCTAATAGACACCAAACGTACGTGCGTATGGAGTCATTAAGTCTTTGCACTCCCGGCATTGTTAGGCCTTTACTTTCATCCAAGATAAATGTTGCCCAAGCATTGGGGTGTTTTTGTTCTATTGATCCCAATCTAACTTGGGAGTTTGGCTTAAAAGAGGTGTGGCCGGGCCAGTAGTCAAAATTATATTCTCTACGCTGACCCCACAAATACAATGTGCCTAACCCGTGATTGCGGTCTAACTTTTGTCTAAAGTTATTTGAAGGGCTAATGTTAAATTCGTTGCAGATTCTTTCATATGCATTCTTGTCCATTGAGCTGTTGAATGGATTATACGCGTTGTCGTTGGGGAGGGGTACTTGTAGTTCAGTTAGTATGCGCCTATGCTGATAATAAACATGAAAGTTATATACTGACCTTACTAAGAGGTTGGAGTGGTTTAAATGGTTTGCATATGAAACACCGCAGCCAGTGGTTGAGCAGTAAACTGCAAAATTTAACTGATTCTGGTAAAAAGCCATGGGGTGAGTTGACCATGCTGATGGCACTCTATCACTCTTTATTGGAGGATTTAAATATCTAGTTAGTGGGTTTACAAGCCTGACTAGAAAGCCATATGATTCATCCACTGCGATGGTTAGGTTACTAAAGTCCAAAGATTTGGGCTCATAAACCCCTCCTACATCGTAAGTGGCACTTTCATTATATTTAAAAGGTTCCATTTTTAAATAGATTTTTAAAAAAGGATTTAAAAAGGATGCACATTTATATAACTAAACAAAACACGCGCGTGTTCTTAAAGTATCCAACTGACAATAAAGGCGGGAAGTGTAGGGCTGCTCTTAGAGAACTTAGGTTTAAAATAAGGTGGTTTAACATATCTGAAAAGACCCAAAATAATTGGATAGATATTTATGATGAGGGGGGCAATCGCTTAAAACGTTTAAAAATACCTGATGGTTACTACAGCTTTTGTTCTTTAAAAGAAGCATTTAACAAATTTGACATACGGGTAGAAATTAATGAGGCAAATCTTATAATTACTATATTTTTACCAAAACATAAAGACAAACGGGAGTACGTTTTTCCCAAGGGCCTTGCTCGAATTTTAGGCTTTTATGATAGTGGTAAAACCTATCGTATTAATACACACGCGTATATAGAAAGCGGTCTATATGAATATGTAGGCAGTAGGCCATCCGATTTTCTAATTAATCCAATGTTGTATGTTCATTTAAGCGAATTAAAAACAAACACTAATTTGTATAATGGCCAGCCATCTACAGTTCTAAGAGCACTCCCATCAACTAAGGTGGGGTTTTGCGATTATCAGTCATATACATTTGGTGAAAACAGTCAATTTAAAGAATTAGTTGAAGGGCCTATAAATTCAGTGTGTGTAAAAATAACTAACCAAGATGGAAGGCCGGTTGTTTGTTCTGATTTGTTGGTGGTGCTTGAGATAGACGATTAATCAGAAGAGGAGAGAGAAAGTTAATATCTTTTGTTCTATATCACCCATTTTTTTGTTTTGCACGTAAGCCCCCATTTTTAAAATAACGATTACTTCGATTTTTGGAGGTTTTTGCATGTTAAGCTTGATTGTAAAAAGGTGTCAATTTTGGCAAAAAGTAGCATGAGATGGACGAGATTTGTTTGTGAAAAGGGGGTTTTCGTGCAAAATAAGATGTGGTGAGGGAGAACAAGGATATTAACTTTCTCTGTATTCCCTTCACTCAGCGACAACACAGCTCCGGTCGTGGTCCTGATCATGGACCCTTTCCTCCCTCTCTACGGTCCATGGACCATCCTCCTCCCTCTCTACGGTCCATGAACCACCATCCTCCCTCTCTACGGTCCATGGACCACCATCCTCCCTCTCTACGGTCCATGGACCACTATCCTCCCTCTCTACGGTCCATGGACCACTGTCCTCCCTCTCTACGGTCCATGGACCACTATCCTCCCTCTCTACGGTCCATGGACCACTGTCCTCCCTTGATAAATCACCGTACTCAGCATTCTGGCATGCCACCCTCTGTTCCATTTTACCCTCTGTTCCACTCCACCCTCTGTTCCACTTCACCCTCTGTTCCATTTTACCCTCTGTTCCATTTCACCCTCTGTTCCATTTCACCCTCTGTTCCATTTTACCCTCTACTCCACTTCACCCTCTGTTCCACTTCACCCTCTGTTCCACTCCACCCCCTTATCCACTCCACCCTCTGTTCCACTTCACCCTCTGTTCCACTCCACCCTCTGTTCCACTTCACCCTCTGTTCCACTCCACCCTCTGTTCCATTTTACCCTCTGTTCCACTTCACCCTCTGTTCCATTTCACCCTCTGTTCCATTTTACCCTCTACTCCACTCCACCCTCTGTTCCACTTCACCCTCTGTTCCACTCTACCCTCTGTTCCACTCCACCCTTTGTTCCACTTTACCCTCTGTTTCACTCAACCCTCTGTTCCACTTCACCCTCTGTTTCACTCCACCCTCTGTTCCACTTCATCCTCTGTTCCACTCCACCCTCTGTTCCACTCCACCCTCTGTTCCATTTCACCCTCTGTTCCACTTCACCCTCTGTTTCACTCCACCTCTGTTCCACTCCACCCTCTGTTCCCCCTCTGTTCCACTTCACCCTCTGTTCCATTTCACCCTCTGTTCCATTTCACCCTCTGTTCCACTTCACCCTCTGTTTCACTCCACCCTCTGTTCCACTCCACCCTCTGTTCCCCCTCTGTTCCACTTCACCCTCTGTTCCACTCCACCCTCTGTTCCATTTCACCCTCTGTTCCATTTCACCCTCTGTTCCATTTCACCCTCTGCTCCACTCCACCCTCTGTTCCACTTTACCCTGTTATCCACTCCACCCTCTGTTCCACTCCACCCTCTGTTCCACTTCACCCTCTGTTCTACTCCACCCTCTGTTCCACTCCACCCTCTGTTCCACTTCACCCTCTGTTCCACTCCACCCTCTGTTCCACTCCACCCTCTGTTCCATTTCACCCTCTGTTCCATTTTACCCTCTGTTCCACTCCACCCTCTGTTCCACTCCACCCTCTGTTCCACTCCACCCTCTGTTCCACTCCACCCTCTGATCCACTCCACCGTCTGTTCCACTCCACCCTCTGTTCCACTCCACCCTCTGTTGCACTCCACCCTCTGTTCCACTTCACCCTCTGTTCCACTCCACCCTCTGTTCCATTTTACCCTCTGTTCCACTTCACCCTCTGTTCCATTTCACCCTCTGTTCCATTTTACCCTCTGTTCCACTCCACCCACTGTTCCACTCCACCCTCTTCCATTTCACCCTCTGTTCCACTCCACCCTCTGTTCCACTCCACCCTCTGTTCCACTCCACCCTCTGTTCCCCCTCTGTTCCACTCCACCCTCTGTTCCACTCCACCCTCTGTTCCACTCCACCCTCTGTTCCACTCCACCCTCTGTTCCACTCCACCCTGTGTTCCACTTCACCCTCTGTTCCATTTTACCCTCTGTTCCACTCCACCCTCTGTTCCATTTCACCCTCTGTTCCACTCCACCCTCTGTTCCACTCCACCCTCTGTTCCATTTCACCCTCTGTTCCACTTCACCCTCTGTTTCACTCCACCCTCTGTTCCACTCCACCCTCTGTTTCACTCCACCCTCTGTTCCACTTCACCCTCTGTTCCACTTCACCCTCTGTTCCATTTCACCCTCTGTTCCACTCCACCCTCTGTTTCACTTCACCCTCTGTTCCACTCCACCCTCTGTTTCACTCCACCCTCTGTTCCACTCCACCCTCTGTTCCATTTCACCTTCTGTTCCATTTCACCCTCTGTTCCCCTTCACCCTCTGTTCCACTTAACCTCTCTTCCATTTCACCCTCTGTTCCACTTCACCCTCTGTTCCATTTCACCCTCTGTTCCACTCCACACTCTGTTCCATTTCACCCTCTGTTCCACTTCACCCTCTGTTCCACTTCACCCTCTGTTCCATTTCACACTCTGTTCCACTCCACACTCTGTTCCACTCCACCCTCTGTTCCATTTCACCCTCTGTTCCACTTCACCCTCTGTTCCATTTCACCCTCTGTTCCACTTCACCCTCTGTTCCATTTCACCCTCTGTTCCACTCCACACTCTGTTCCATTTCACCCTCTGTTCCACTTCACCCTTTTCTCCATTTCACCCTCTGTTCCACTCCACACTCTGTTCCATTTCACCCTCTGTTCCACTTCACCCTCTTCACTAGAGATCAGTTTATCCCAACCTGGAGAGGGAATCCAGTTCCCCACATTGTGTCAAAGGGAACCCAGTGCCTACCTATCTACCCCCAGAATCAAACACAGTACTGATTACACGGGCAGTTACTCCTGAAAATAATATCAATCAATACCTTTACTTATTAAACATGATGACTTCTCGCATGTTAAATATGCAGCAGAACATTCAAAGATAAAAGATAAAATCATGCTTGCGGTCAGATTTTAAAAGTGATCTACATATAGCAATTAATATATTTCAGGCTTCTAGCCCTTTATGCCAGAACACACACGTCTATGTTTACATGTTGATACATGCACGTGGGTATATATGAGTGAAAACATTAGTGTATATGTGCTGCATGACGTTTACGTTCATCTTACGCATCCCAAACAGAGAGGCACACGTGGTCTTGATGATTTAGATGGTAAGATTCTTAAATCATGTGCTTTTATCATCAGAGATTTTTTAACTTATTTGTACAATCTCTGCATTGACAGAAGCTATTTTCCTTATATTCCTAAACAAGCCAAAATAATTCCTGTCTATAAAATTGGAGATAAAACCAATCCATCAAATTACAGACCTATTTCAAGATTATCAGTTCTGTCAAAACCTTTGGAAAAACATGTCTATAAACATCTTATGTCTCATGTTTTGCAGAACAAGTTGTTTCATCCCAGTCAATCAGTATTTAGAGAAAATCATTCATGCAACACTGCTTTAGCTAGCCTCGTCGAGGATTTGCTCGTTAATGAACTAATTCACAGGAGCATTGTTCGTCGACTTTGCAAAAGCTTTCGACGTCATTGACCATAATTTGCTGCTACATAAGCACTTTCCGAGCAAGCTCTTTCTTTTGTTAGATCTTTTCTTTCTAACCGTCATCACAAGTTTTTCGTGGGTAACCAACAATCCAAATTCCAGACACAAAAATGTGGTGTTCCCAAGGATCCGTTTTTGGTCCTCTTCTTTTTTCTCTCTATATTAATGACCTTCCCTTATAAATTTTACAAGGCGTATGTGAACTATTTTTGCACATGATACGCCAATTCATTCGAGCCACTCTAATTTGAAGCAATTATCCACGACTCTACAGAACAATGTTAATCACTCAATTGAATGGACTGAGCTGAATCACATGTCACTGAACGACCGAAAAAAATCTAAATACATGATGATAACTTCGCGACAAAAACAGCAAAAAATAACTTTCAGTCTGCCTTCTATACACATAGGTAAGACAGTCATCCATGAAGTTGATACTCACAAAGTTCTAGGTGTTACTATCGACAACAACTTTTCATGGTCACCGAATGTCGATAGTTTATGCAAACGTATATCCCAAAAGTTATTCCAGCTTTCAAAAAATAAGAATTTCCTCGATGTTACAGATCGAAAGAAATTCGATCATGCATTTTTTTCATCATCTATCGATTATGCATAACACTCTGTGATCTATGCAGTGCAAACACGTTGAAATATCTAAACAGGATCTATAAACACCCTCTGAAGTTAGTACTTTTAAAATCGACTAGTTTGACGACTAAAGACTACTTAGCACTGGATATCCTTCCATTATCGTATAAACTACAGTATAACAAAGCAGTTGTGATGTATCGAATAATCAATGGATTTGCTTCTCCTACACTAACCACACGATTTCCGCAAAATCAGTCCAGATACACGAATAATAATTATTGTAATTAGAAAACCCAGAATTGACCCTTTTAAGACAAGCCTCGCCTACTCAGGAGGGATCCTTTGAAACTCCTTACCAAATTACGTGAAAGTCAAAAATAGTATTAGCTCATTATATTCTTCTCCATGCCCAATGATGCGAAAGAAAGAATGCAACAGACATTGTGACTACTGTTACGTTTAAACGATACTGAATAGTTGTTGTTGTTGTTGTTGTTGTTGTTGTACATTAAATAAATTCGTTCATATGTGTGTGTGCGTGCGTGCGTGCGTGCGTGCGAGCGTGCGTGTGTGTGTGTGTGTGTGTGTGTGTGTGTGTGTGTGTGTGTGCGCGCGCGCGCGCGCGTGCACGCGCGCATGTGGATGTATGCACAATTATGTCGTTTGCTTTTATAGTATTAGTCTGTTCCTTCTTATAGTTTGCATGTTGACAAAATGCATTCACTTTTCCCCGTTTTTGCTGCTGTGTTGACTTGCATGTTTTCCTGTTTTCCATGTGCTTTTTATTCTCCTCCTTATTTCTCTAGGGCTGGGTTGAAAAAAAAAAGGTGCAATTTTCATATCTCATTACCCTGGTCAAACAAAATTTCGTCCGTTTGTTTCGTTTATTCGTTTTCTCTCTCTCTCTCTCTCTCTCTCTCTCTCTCTCTCTCTCTCTCTCTCTCTCTCTCTCTCTCTCTCTCTCTCTCTTAGCAGACGATGTTGCATTAATGTCTGAAACTATCACTGGTTTACAAACCCAGCTGAACAGTTTGGAAAGAGCTTCTTCTGCATTGCAGTTGAAGATAAACACGAATATGGGGAGTTTGTGTTATACTCCCTGTTTGGCTAATATACTTACCATGTCAGACCATAGCATTCAACGGCAGTTAGCCAGCTCTGTCAGGCCGAATTTTTCCGTGGCCAATGCAGTCATAAGACAGTCACGTGCAGTCACGTGATGTCACCCCACTTCCGGCCCCGGAAGAAGCCAGTGTCAACTTCGTATACGTCATTCAGCGAGGCCTGTGTGTATGGTAACCCCGAGAACCTTGGCGCCAGAGGGGAAGGTAGGGAGGGAATTAGAGTCTGACATGGTAAGTATATTAGCCAAACAGGGAGTATAACACAAACTCCCCATTTTGGCGTCATATACTATACCATGTCAGACCATAGCAGAATTTAAAGGAATCGGAGGAGGGCGAGCGCCCTAATGGTTCTTGGGGTTGACCGATATGGCTGCATTGGTCGCCACAAAGGAAATCCCCTTAGACCCATCAGCTCTGGTCATGCGGATATCCCTCAGGTAAAAATTAATGAAGGGATTTTCCGAACGCCAGTAGGCTGCCTCCAGCAGGTGGCGCACGGGAACAGAGTACTGGAACGCTGTGGAAGTGGCCAGTGCTCTGACCTCGTGGGCCCTGGGTGATAGGACAGGGAGATCCTTGTACGCCTGAGCGTAGGTAGATCTCACCGTCTTGGAGAGCCATCTGGAGATAGTTCCCGCCGAGATATCTCTAGTATTGTTGGGGTTGAGGGAGATACGGAGTCGTCTCTGGGAGGAGCGCCTGGGGCGTGTGCGTTCCCAGTAGTACCTGAGACACCTGGAGGGGCAAAGGTCCATGTCTCCATCTTTTTCTCCCTTTCCCAAGATGTCCGTCAGGGAACGGATGACGAGGAAGGGAGAGGGGGTGCCCGGTTCCTGATTCTTGCCAAGAACTCCGGAAGGAACTTGAGAGAGACTGAGCCGTCCCTGTGGAAGGCGATATCTGTGGGGTCACCGCTGAGGGCGTGAATCTCACTTCGTCTTCTGGCCGAGGCCAGGGCGAGGAGAAAGGTGGTCTTAAAGGAGAGGAGGTCAAAAGGAATAGAAGCAATGGGTTCAAAAGGGGGTTTTCTGAGGGCATCGAGGACCGTAAAAAGGTCCCAGAGGGGAATGCGCCTAGGGGACTGAGCTTCCCGTAGAGCAACTCCTCTAGACACCTCTCTGAGGAGAAAGTCATTGTCAAAAGAAGGGCCCCCCAGTTGACGAATGGTGGTGCAGATAGCTGATCTGTAGCCCCGAATGGAGCCAGCCGACAGCTTAAGGGAAGAGGATAGGTGGGAGAGGAAATTTCCTATCTGGATGTTGGAGGGGCAGTCATGGGGAACAGAGTTATCTGAGCACCAGGTTATCCATCTCTCCCAATGGTAGTTGTAGAGGGATTCGGTGCTGGCTCTGCGAGATGCCGAGGCGAAGTCCCGTAATCCCTGAGAGGCCCCTGCCCCGGCTAGTGTGTCTAGGACGGACTGGGGTCTCTCCGAGTGGGGGGTAGATGCAGATGTTCGCAGTTGGGCTGGCATAGAAGCCACGCGTGTAGGCGAAGCATCTTGGGATTGGAGCGAGGAAGACCTGACCGGGGTTGTCTCAGCATGTCCCAGCGAGGGCTGAGCCGGAGGGGGGGAACGTGGGTGAGGGACTTGAGGTCCGGGAACCAAGACTGGGTCGGCCACCATGGCGTTACGAGGATCAGCCTGGGTCTTTCCAGCCTTGCCTTCCTGATCACCTTGTGTAGGATGGGGAAGGGGGGAAAGGCATACGTCAGTAGGCCCGTCCAGGGGAGGGATAGTGCGTCGACTGCATCCGCCTGGGGATCTGGAACGGGGGAGACGTACAGGGGCAGGTGATGGTTGAAGCTGGTGGCAAACAGGTCGATCATGGGCACAAACCAATGGTTGCGCGACACCAGCGAAGGAGGGCCTCTGTTCTGAGGGAGAGGCCTATGGAGCGGGACCCTCCCCCTTTGTTGACATAGCAAGCTACCGACGTATTGTCCGTGAGGAGGAGAACAAGTCGGTGCGCGACCTTGTGCTGGAGTTGGAGAAGGGCTAGCCTGACCGCTTCCAGCTCCCAGTCCCCCGAGGCGTGACTGTCCTCCACGTGGGCCCCCCAGCCCAAGTTGGAGGCGTCTGTATAAAGTTCCAGTGGTTGGGTTGGGTTGGGAGGGAGATGGGGACCCCGGTGGAGAGAGTGGCTGGAGTGAGCCGCTCCTCCGTCGCCGAAATGAACCAGTGTCCGAGGGGAATGACCTGGTCCCAGCGGTCGGAGGTCTGTGACAAACGTCGGCGGAACTCCCTCTGAAGTTGGCGTTTGGGGACCCGCCCCAGGGGAATGAGGGGAGACAGGGACTCCATCATTCCTAGGAGGGAGGACAGGGTTCTGGCCGAGGTGTGGGGTGCCTGTGACAGGCAGGAGATGAGGTCCACTATGCGTGCAGGCCTCTCCGGGGTCTGCCAGACGAACCGTAGGAATCGTCTGTGGGCCGGGTGAATCAGGATCTGAAAATAGGCGTCCTTCAGGTCTATGGATGTGGCCCAGTCGCGATGATGGATGGAGTCTCGGATCTGGGTGGGGGTCTCCATCTTGAACTTGGTGGGCCTGAGGAACTTGTTGAGGGGCGAAAGATCTAGAATGGGCCTCCATCCTCCCGAGGCTTTTGGGATCACAAAGAGGTGAGAGTAGAAGCCGGGGTTTGGGTGGGAAACCTCCGAGATGGCCCCTCTTTTGAGGAGGTCTTGGACTTCCGTGCGAAGAGCTTCTGCTTTGGCGGGGGAGGGTTCGTTGGGGGAGGGAGGGGGAGATAGCATGAGGGGGGGGACGCTCGTGGGCCCAAGGAAGGCGAAACCCTTCCTGTAGCACCGCCACTATCCAGGGGTGAGGCGCATGCGTCTCCACTGGTGGGCATGCCGGGAGAGGCTGCCCGCCAGGGGGGGCGAGGGTCTGGGCTGGTGGGTGGGGGATAGGGCGAGGGGGGGTGCTACCTGATCTAAGTCCCCCTCGGGCTGTCTCCCTAGTCAGCTCCGGGAGCGTGACTGTTGGCCTAACCGAAAATTTTGCTGATGGGGTTTTGGCTTAGGCCTTGGGAGAAGATTAGGTCGCTTGGCGGGCCGTGCGGTGCGGGAAGGCGATTGTCTGGGATAGGGTCTGTGCCTGGGGAAGGAACGAAGTGGGGGTCTAGCAGGGCGTGGCGGTGGCCTGGGCGCAAAGGACACAGCCTGCTTGCGTTCCTCAACTGCTTGTGCTATGACGTCAGCCGAGTAGTCGCCAAAGAGCGACTGGTCCTGGCCCGGGATGCATCGCAGGGCTGCCTTAAGCGTCGGGGAGAGAGAGGTCCGCGCCAGCATGGCATCTCTCGCGACCAACAAGCAGTTGAAGTGGCTTCTGGCTGCGCTGTCCGCCGCAGCCGAAAGGTGATGCGAAATCCTGTTAACTAGGTGTCGCATGAAAGGATCGCTGAACAAGCGAGGGTCAGGCTCTTGGTGCGCCTCAGAGCCCGAGTCCCCCGGTACTGGGATGGCACCATCGTCCTCCGGCCATAGAGCCTCCGCTCGCTGAAGGGGCATGTCCAAGTAGGTGTGTCCCGCCGTGGTGTGGAGGAAGCCCATCCTGGCTACTCGGTCCCATTCCTTTAGGTTCTTAAAGGAGATGGTGCCGGAAGTAGGGGGGGCAGGTGGGGGATCAACCGACGGTCCGACTGGGAAATGCCCATCTCCCTGGTCACGGGATTGTCCGTAAACAAGGAGGCGACTGAGGGGTTCTTGGGTAGATTGGTCTAGATCTCTGGGCCGGGGGGGACCGGCGAATTGGGAGAGGGAGAGAACTTCGTCAGCGGGTGCGGCCTCCCTCCTAACGAGGTCTGGTCGCCACCGTTCTATCGTGCGGACATCGTACAATGAGGTGGGGGCTAGCTCCTCGTATCGTCCGCCTCAGGGAGGTACTGGTCCTGAGAGGGTTCATAGCACCCGTCTTCAGGAGGTAAGTCGAGGGGTGCCTGTAGTGTGTCCCCGGTGGCCCTATAATCGGCGGCCGGGACATCGTCCTGCCGATCGGACGGCGCCCGAGGAGGGAGACCAAGGTCGACCCAGGCAAGTGAGGCCGGGTGCCACATTCGACCATGTAGCTGGTCGTGCTGGGTGTTGGCGTTAAGCCACTGGTCTCTCTCGGGGGCATAGAGCCACCGGTCCCCGGGGAGGTAAACGGGCTGTGGCGGCCCTGGGGTGTAGGCAGAAAGTCCCCGGGGACCCGGGTAACCTGAATCACTGTTGGGGGGGTCTTGAGAGGCCGTGGCCTGTCGTCCCCGTCCAGGTCCGTGCACTGCACCATACACGTCCTTGGAATGGGCCTGGGAGGGCCATAATGGTACGGAGGAGGATGCGGAAGTCGAGCCCCCAACCCGCGAAAGTGCGGATTGGTCAGGATGCGGTCCCGTGTTCCTCCCCCTGGAGGAATATGTCAGGTTACCCTTGGTCCCGCTGGTAGATCCTCCCCCCGGAGGAGCGGGACCGCGGACGTTGCCCAAATGGGGATCCGAAAAGGTCGGTTCCCCAACGTCCAATACCCCTAGGGAAGAAGGTGACGTTCGATCGGGGTAGGTCGACCGTCCTTGTGCATGGGCACGGCCGGGCCCATGGCGCGGCGTGCCCGCACGCCCAGGATTATGGACACCACCGAGGTCGTGCGTCGGGGTGACCATAAGGCTGCTTCCGGAGTCGAAGCGCTCCTCGAGCTCAGGTGTTGGCTGCACCTGTGCCCGGTGGGGCCGAGCGCTATGAGTGCACGTATCAATTTGGGGGGAAAAAGAGATACGTGACTCATCAAGGCGAGTGACGGATGGTGATTCCATCCCAGATCCGTCACCCGTGCTGGTCCGCGGCTCGGCAAGGTGCCCCGGGGGCCGAGATTCGCGTGACTCAGCATGATAGTTAGAAGTCTCCGAGCGAGTCCGTAGGCTAGAGGGCAAGCTGGCCGATGGAGAAGGGGTGGGGGAGGGCGAATTCCGTTGGCTAGTCTTTGCTCGGCCGGGCCCCTTGAGGGGAGCCTTGCCCTTAGACTTTCTGGGCAGCACCTTGAGGGGAGCTTTGCCCTTAGACTTTGCAGGCAGATCAAATGAAAGGCATTTTGAAATGGTGGCCGCTTGCCTATCAGCCTTGGGACGCCGCGGTCGTGCGTCCGTCGGTTTGGTAGACGAGGAAAGATCACGCGTCCCTTCCGCGGAGAAGTCGTCTCTGTCTACCCGAACCGTACGTTCATCAGTGCGAACGGATTGCTCCGAGATGGAATCGACCCGCGGGTTCTCCGGGAAATTGAGCGAACTCCGAGCAGTGGAGTGGCTCGACCCGGCGGTGTCCTTCACCATGTTGGGCACAGGTGGATAGAGCAAACCCGGAACACACGACCGCAAAGAGGAGACAAGGTGGCCGATCGAGAAAATCAATTAATCTCGATCGTCCGTGTGGTGTCGTGCAAAGTGCTCGAGAGATCGACTGAAAACTCGAACTACCCGTACACGCCACCGGTCGTGTGACTGGTATGGCTATTAATAGCAATCTCTACACGTGGAGTATCACTGTGTATAGGTGTGATAGTTCTTGGGCACTAAATCTTAATAAGCAGATCAGTGTCACGCACCCTTACTCGAACACGTTCTACCTGTGAAGGGTAAAGAGTACAGGTGTGATAGTTATTGAGCACTAAACCTTAATAAGCGGAACCAGCACAAAATGCGTGCTGAACCCGAGGCTCGGCAATATGGTGGGGGAACACGACCGGCGAGCGGTGCCGACGATCGCGAGTAACAAAGTCGCGAGAGTGCCGGTAAAAGAGACAAATCTTTTAATAAATACGCTCCCGAGAGTGCCGGTAAAAGAGACAAATCTTTTAATAAATACGCTCCCACCAAGAGCTTCACACGGCAAAATTACTCAGGGTCTAGTGCAAGCCGGAACCAGCACAAAATGCGTGCTGAACCCGAGGCTCGGCAATATGGTGGGGGAACACGACCGGCGAGCGGTGCCGACGATCGCGAGTAACAAAGTCGCGAGAGTGCCGGTAAAAGGGACAAATCTTTTAATAAATACGCTCCCACCAAGAGCCTCACACGGCAAAAAAACTCAGGGTCTAGTGCAAGCCACAACTGAATCAAGTATAGAAACAAAACACAGCAATGTTAACACAAAGGCAAGTATAGGCGAGACAGAGCACAAGACTTATCTTGCTTTGACGGCAGGCCGAAGATGAATGACGTATACGAAGTTGACACTGGCTTCTTCCGGGGCCGGAAGTGGGGTGACATCACGTGACTGCACGTGACTGTCTTATGACTGCATTGGCCACGGAAAAATTCGGCCTGACAGAGCTGGCTAACTGCCGTTGAATGCTATGGTCTGACATGGTATAGTTTATGACGCCAAAAAAAGTAATATTATTGTGTTTAGAAAGGGTGGTTATCTTGCCGCCAGAGAAAGGTGGACATATAATGGAGTCAGTATGCCTGTGGTGAATGCTTATAAGTATCTTGGTATTTACTTTTCTACACGCTTAAGCTTTACTTTTGCTTGTAAAGATCTTGCAAGTAGAGCTAAATATGCGCTATTGTGTATTTTGAGGAAATTAAGACTGCTAGATAATGGATCTCTGTGTTTGTTTTTAAAATTATTTGATGTCCAAATTCAACCAATGTTACAATATGGTGCTGAACTATGGGGTTTTGAATCTGCTGCTGTGCATATTGAGAAAATTCATTGGTATACTTTAAAGAAATTTCTTGGCGTTTCAATGAAAACACCGAATGATTTAGTATATGGAGAGACTAATAGATATCCTATTTGTTTAATTTCAATGGTTAAATGTATTCGTTACTGGTTAAGGATAACACAAATGGAACCACACAGATTGCCTTATAAAGCCTATATTATGCTCGTAGAGTTGGATGCCAGAGGTAAGAAAAACTGGATTATGAATGTAAGGCTGAAACTGTATGAATATGGCTTTGGATTTGTATGGGATAATCAGGGTGTCGGTGATATAAATGCTTTCATTCGTGTTTTTCAGCAAACACTGATCGATTGCAGTTGGCAAAGATGGAATTCACATGTTGAAGATAGCAGTAGATTTGATATTTACAGAATGTTAAATCCTATGCATTGTGTACCAAAGTATTTGACCATGGACATTGATAGACATTTAAAATATATCATGACCAAGTTCAGATTTGGTATTTTGGATGTCTATGTACATTCTCAGCGTTATAGCAATTCAAACGATCGTGTAAGTACTTGTCCATTTTGTAAGGAATCACAAGAAAATGAAGTTCATTTTGTCCTTTACTGTCCTGAATTAAGTGATCTTAGACAACAGTGTATTTCAGCTAAATACTTTAGACATCCTTCATTCTTCAAATTGATTTTGTTAATGACGTCGACAAATGATAAAACAGTGAAACAGCTGGCTGCATATTTGTACAGAGGATTTAAACGAAGAAGTTCTGTAATATCTTAGTTTGTTAACCTTGCCTGTTGGTAATGTATTGTGCAAGACTATCTTTGGTAATGGATTATGCTACGTTATTTTACGTGTATCCCCCTTCTAAGGGGCCAAGGCCTTTACGAATAAACATTTTTGTCTTTTGTCTTTGTTTCTCTCTCTCTCTCTCTCTCTCTCACACACACACACACACACACACACACACACACACACACACACACACACACACACACGTGCGAACACAATCAATTAGGTCTAGTCTGTCCATAGAAGAATGCATCTTTGATTTTGTGTACATGTGTGTGCTTGAGCGTATGTGTGTGTTCAGAAAAACAGGAGTACCTGGTGTTAAGAACTTGCTGAAAGACGATAGTCGGGGCCTAATGCGCCCAGCAAGTACAGGCGGTCATGGAGGCCCCAGGGCTTGTGTTAGGAAACAACACCTGTGCATTGACTGATGGAGAGGGCTGGTGTCTTATTGCTGCTCGAAGCAATGGGACAGCAACGGGAACTTCGCATGCATCGTGATTATGTGGATTGTTTTATGGGACAGCTATAGAGCTACACGCCCCCTTACTCTTTTATTTCATTAGCTGTTGATCTAATATAATGTAGTCTGTCTGTCTGTCTGTCTGTATCTCTCTCTCTCTCTCTCTCTCTCTCTCTCTCTCTCTCTCTCTCTCTCTCTCGTGCACGCACAAAGAATTAATCTGTCCATTCAGAGAATGAGTAATTCATTTTATCATTTAAAAAGATGCGACGTTTTCTGATATGACGTGATTTTGCAACCGTTCTTAAGAAAACCCTTAAGGTCAAAATACTGAACAAAAAAATATGCAAAGTGAAAAATAAAAGTGAGAAAGCTGAAGAGCCGCTGGATGTGCATTATTTCTATGCTTCTTATCATCACCTTTTTGACTTCTGAGGCTTACTCTTGCACAGGAATTTGATTCTTATTTTTTCCCTTTGTTGTTGTTGCTGTTGTTGTTGTTGTTGTTGTTTTCGTCATCAACCTCCGGTTTTTTGTTTGTTGTTGTTGTTTTTGGGGGTGGGGCCTCCATCCTCTTTTTTTCCTACTTTTTTTTTTAAACTCTTACGCAACATGCAAGTCTCTATGTTGTATTGCTACTAATGGACACTTTCTTGCTGACTTAAATGTTTTGGCGTTTGCGACAACGCGTGAGGGTTTATTTATGTTCTAGTGTTTGGTGTACTGACACTTTCACTCCGTATGTAACAAAAAGATAAAAGAAAGGGAAAAAGGAAGAGAGAGAGAGAGAGAGAGAGAGAGAGAGAGAGAGAGAGAGAGAGAGAGAGAGAGAGAGATCCGGACATTTCCCGGGAACCATCCTCGAAACGAAAGACGAAAATAAGTATGGCAAGGATGGTACCAGAAGTGCGCGAAGACAGACAGAAGGAAAGGGACGAACAAGAAAAAAAGGACAGAGAGAGAGAGAGAGAGAGAGAGAGAGAGAGAGAGAGAGAGAGAGAGAGAGAGAGAAGATGGAGTACAGCTCATCTCGCGAACCGGCCTATTCCCCTAGAAGGCTAGTCTTATAGCGAAAAAAGAAAACTACAAGGAATACACGAGGAAAGCCCTGCAGCGAGACAATCAGTATCAATGAGAGAGAGAGAGAGAGAGAGAGAGAGAGAGAGAGAGAGAGACTATGCGGGGTGGGGGGGTGGGGAGGAGGTAGGGAGATAGGGTTTCTTTGTGAATAATATGATTCAATGTTATAATATAATACAGTACTGCGACATGCAATTCCAAACATACGGGAAATGTTCAAGTACCTGGTTCATTAATAAAAATGATTTATAGGACAGATTCCGTCTCTAAGGTACTTAAGCACGTCTCAGCCAAGGGAATAACAAAAGATTTTCCCCAGTATTAAAACACGCTCACCATGCATAGTCTGTATCATTTACTGTTGATGGACAATAACTTGCAAGTTTTAATATTTTGTCGTATGATACAAAGCGCCTGGGTTTATAAATGTAGTAAAGTTTGGTGTGCTGACACATTCATACTGTTTTAAAAGGACAGGCATGGAGATTGGGCAGCACGTAGAGAGAGAGAGAGAGAGAGAGAGAGAGAGAGAGAGAGAGAGAGAGAGAGAGAGAGATGGGGAAGGGGGGAGAGAGGGAGAGAGAGAGAGAGACAGAGAGAGAGAGAGAGAGAGAGAGAGAGGAATGGAGGAGGAGGGAGGAAGAGCTGTGGAATTCTTTAACTTTTCTCATATACATTAACATGTACGATCAAAACACCAACAGCCGACGTACGTGCAATTAGCACAGTTGTGAGCGTGTATATACACGATTTCTCTTTCTATTTGTCTGACCATAGACAATTCTTCCTGTATTATTTCAATAACACAGGATATTTACGAATTGCTGAGCCCGTGTCATCCATATGAGCGTTTATTGTTATATTGTTTATGTTTATTGTTTATTGGCATATGCTTTTGCTACCAGTAAGTTTATTTTTTCATTAGATACAGAAATAACCAATATTCTTTCTTGTGACTAACGTTACCTACCCAGAAAGAAACGTGTGATGAAGATGAGCGCACCTGTACTTCTGTCTGTACCTTCATTGTAGAATATCTTACCTCCCCATTCTTTTTGCCATTATTCAATTTCGGTTTTAGCCACATGGCACTCTTGTAAACAGATGATATATTGTTTTCTTTTGAAGAGTCTAGAGAGTGAATTCCTTCGAAGCTTTTCTTTTTTGTCCTCTTGCATTAAGTAAAACAATGCGAATTTTGTCCATAAAAGTGCTAGCACAGAAACATGCTTATTACATTTGAGCACAAAATACAAACATGTAATATATAATCACAAGACATTTTGTAATTCAGGTCGTTATCCGAAGATATGAAAACGAAACAGCCCACAGGCACGCAGGCAGGCACGGTGTCTGTGGCATGATCGTCCTTTCTCTGTTCTGCCTCTTGGGCTGTCACGGTGTCTCGATCCGCCGTGCTTTGGAGTATCTGATCTGGCACGAGGATGCCGCTCCAAGGAAACAGCTTTGCTTGACGAGCAGACGTACGACTCTTTTTCAGCCTCACGCCCGACTGACTTGTACTGGTTGGTCTTCAAGACAAGCTGTGCTTACTCACCGGGCTAGAACGTTTTGGCGAATCATGTTGAGAGTGCTGTTTTGCGCTCTCTTTCCAGTTTTCTTTTTTTTTTTTTGTTTGTTGCATAGTTGATCCCCCCCCCCCCCCCGCGCTTGTGACCTGTTTCTTTGCACTCTCTTCAAATCACATCATTAGGACAGCCAGAAACATGGTGATTAGTTTTTCAAACACAGGGAGCAAGTGGGTATTTTCTGAACTGCCTTCTGTTCTTTGTGGTAGACTTTTGCAGTAAAAATGCTTATTTTTAGGGTCTTGTCCAATGGGGTGGGGGAACAGTGACAAAAAAAAACA
>CM065730.1:16324903-16344903 GCA_033310375.1 Conus canariensis | reverse complement strand
GTGACCTTCGATGACCGGAGCCATGTGAGGATACAAACTAGATGTAAGTATCTGTGCCGTTAGAGAACTTTTGTCTGTGGGGACACAACCTATAGTAAGTATCTGTGCTGTTAGAGAACTTTAGTCTGTGGGACACACCTATAGTAAGTATCTGCTGTAGAACTTAGATGAACCTTATAGTCTGTGGGGAACACACACCCTATAGATAAAATTCTGCGCTGTGAGAGAACCTTACTATGTTGGGACACAAGCCGTGAGGATTCTTGCTGTCTTGGACTCGCGCAGGGCACGATCTATATGAGGAGGCGAGTGCACGAGAAGGAGCTGGTGCAGTTGAGCGCTGTTCATGTGAAAGCTTACGTTGTGTGAGCATTGGGGTAGGATTTGTGTTGCATTAGTTTTTATCTTTACAAGTGTGTGTGTGTGTGTGGGGGCGCGCGCGCGCGCGCTTGCTGCGTGTGTGTGGTGCGTGCGTGTGTGTGTGTGTGTGTGTGTGTGTGTGTGTGTGTGTGTGTGTGTGTGTGTGTGTGTGTGGACTCGGGTTACGCATGTACTAAGTCGTAGCCATAAGATCCTGTATTTAATTCTCTCATCTTAGTCGTTAATTCATCTATCCAGCTGCTTTAAATTAAGGGCAGCGCGGTCTCGAAACTTAGCAGATGTGGTGTAGCGTATATGGACTATTCCGCACGCAGTGACACCTTGGTGAAACTCAAACTGAAACCGCGTCCGCGCATGCACCAGTGATCCACATTCACAAGCACACACACACGCGCGCGCGCGCACACACACACACACACACACACACACACACACACACACACACGCGCGCGCGCGCGCGCGCGCACGTACATACGTACGTGCGCATCCACACATATAGACATAATAAATTAATTTTTCATGTTATTATATATAATTTTACTTTTGAATTACATTGTATTGTATTTTACTGTGTGGTACTTTATTGATCATGGTATCAAGATTTAGTGTCAGGTTTTGAGGTAGCAGTTGTAACTGATTTATTGTAGGCTATTATTTTGGTGGTGTCTTGTGTTGTTACTGCCATGTTTTGTATGGCATTGTCTTCTTTTGAATTATGTTGTATGTTGTCTGTTTGTATGTGTATGGTATGGTATTGTATTGTATGGTATAGTATGGTATAGTATATTTAGTATGGTATGGTATGGTATGGTATGGTATGGTATGGTATGGTATGGTATGGTATAGTTTGGTATGGTATGGGTCGTTTCGTATCGTATCGTATTGTATTGTACGGTATAGTATGGTATGGTAGGTATTGTGTGGTATGGTGTTGTAATTTATTTGTCGAGATTTAGTGTCTGGCATGAAGACAGATTCTATAACTCCCTGCTTTTTATTGTATGATATTGCTTTGCACCGAAATGTATCGAATTGCACTGTGTTTCATGGTACGATACGTTGCATTGCTCATTGATTTGCATTACATCGTTTTGTGTTGCGTAGCATTGTATTGTCTTGCATTGTATTGTATTGTATTATACCGTATTCTACTGCATTACATGGTGTTGCATCATAATCGTATCATACTGAATTGCATTGCATTAGGCTGTGTTATGGTGTACTGTGTTGTATTATATCGTGTGGTATTTTCTGTATTGTACTATGCTGTATTCAGCGTGGATTAGGTGGTCTACTCTCCTGTCAAATTACGTTTTCCAAGGAAGGGGAGTTGGAGGAGGGGACATGTCTTTCTCTGCTTGGCTGCTGCAGTCCAGATAGCATCATCAGTGTATTATGTTGGGCTTCATGTGTGTGTGTGTGTGTGTGTGTGTGTGTGTGTGTGTGTGTGTGTGTGTGTGTGTGTGTGTGTGTGTCTGTGTGTGTATGTGTGTGTTTGTGTGCTCGCTCGCGCGCGTGTGTGTATGTATGTATGTATGTATGTATGTATGTATGTATGTATGTATGTATGTATGTATGTGTGTATGTATGTGTGTGTGTGTGTGTGTGTGTGTGTGTGTGTGTGTGTGTGTGTGTGTGTGTGTGTGCCTGTCTGTCTCTCTGTCTGTTTGTCTGTCTGTCTGTGAGTGTGTGTGTGCGCGCGCTTCCTGTCCCTTCCTCCCCATCTCACGTAATGCATTGCACAACAGTTTTCCCTGTACAGTTCAGCTTGGGACCCCCCCCCCTCCTCCCCCTCCCCTCCCCCCAAGGTTTAGAAGATTCTTTCCTTTCAATTAAATTCAGAGTACAGAAACAAAAGATTAGTGAAATAAAAGTTGAAAAGATTATAATAGCTGGGGATTTTAATCTAGTTCTTGAGCCTGAAAAAGATTACCACAATTATAAACATGTTAATAATCCTAAAGCAAAAGAGGCAGTTGATGATATGATCGAAAACTTAGATTTGAACGATATCTGGCGAGAATTGAACGTAGAATGCCTTCGTTATACATGGAGAAGAACCAACCCTTTTCAGCAGGCCAGATTAGACTTTTTTCTGATCTCAGACTCAGTAGTGTCGTTTGTAGAGGACGCAGATATTGAATGTGGCTACAGGACAGATCATTCGGCTGTTGTATTAAAATTAAAATTTGAAGACACCAGTAAGCATAACACCTTTTGGAAATTCAATGCGTCCCTTCTAAAAGATAAAATGTATTTGGATGAAATAAATTCGGAAATCGATAAGGTTAAAAAAGAAAACGCGCTAAATGCAAACGTAGAGGAAGTAACTGACGAAGAGCTGAGGTTTTCTATCTCGGATGACATCTTTCTTGATTTTCTTTTAATGAAAATAAGATCCAAAACAATTTCATATGCCACGATGAAAAAGAAAAAACTGACAGAAGAAGAAGAACAGCTTGAACATGACATACAACGGCTAGACAGAATCGAAAATAAAAATGAAGAAGACATCAGATTTATAGACATGAAAAAAGAACAGTTAAAACAGATAAGGGAAAAACGAATGGAGGGAGTATTGTTAAGGTCCAGAGCTCGATGGATAGCGGAAGGGGAGAAAGTGAGTAATTATTTCTGTAATTTAGAGAAACGTCACTATGTTAGCAAAAATATGGCTAGATTGATAGGCCAACATGGCAATACTCTAACAAACCAGAAAGACATTATTCAAGAAGTATATACATTTTATAGATCGCTATATGCAAAGATTGAGGTAGAAAATTGCGAAATTAAAGATTTAGTAGAAAATATCACGTGTTTAAATGAAGAGGAAGCAAAAGGATTAGAGGGAAAATAAGTCTAGAAGAAGCTACATGTGTTCTAAAGAACATGAAAAATAATAAAAGTCCCGGTACAGACGGTTTCAGCGCGGAATTTTTTAAAGTTTTCTGGAAAAAGATAGGACTCTTTGTTGTAAGAGCACTGAATGCGAGTTTTGAACGAGGAGAACTTTCAAATGTACAGAAAGAAGGAATCATTACTTGCATTCCGAAACATGATAGACCAAGACAGTATATAAAAAACTGGAGACCTATCTCGTTATTAAATGTGATTTACAAAATTGGGTCATCCTGTATTGCAAATCGTTTAAAGATAGTACTACCAAAGATCATCAGTGAAGACCAAACCGGATTTATGAAAAATAGGTATATTGGGGATAACTTAAGACTGATTTATGATACAATTGCCTACTTAGATAAACATGGGTTACCAGGATTGCTGTTAAATATTGATTTTGAAAAAGCTTTTGACTCGATAAATTGGGAGTTCATGTTTAAAGTATTAAAAACATTTGGTTTTAAAGAAGACATACGTAAATGGATAAGTATATTCTATAGAAATACTAAATCTTGTGTTATAGTGAATGGCCAGGTGTCAGAATGGTTTCAAATAACAAAAGGTTGTAGACAGGGAGACCCCATATCTCCATATCTTTTCATATTGTGTGTTGAAATATTAGCAATGACTGTCAGAGAAAACACAGATATTAAAGGCATTACGGTGAATAATGTTGAACTCAAGCTGACACAGTACGCTGATGACACTGAATTTTTACTGGCAGGAGACAGAAAGTCTTTTGAAACTTGCATAGATGTACTTGATATGTTTAATTCTGTCTCAGGGCTCCATATAAACTCGGGCAAGACTAGTGTGATTTGGCTAGGGAGTCGCAAAAATTCCACAGCTCGTTATATGGAACATTTAGGTTTAAACTGGAATCCGCCGAGATTTCGTGTGTTAGGTATTTGGTTCACTAATGATTTAAAAGGATGTCTTGAAGTTAACTACTCAGAAAAATTAGCAGAAGTAAAGTATCTGTTCAAAATATGGGTCAAACGTCAGATCACACCTCTTGGCAGAGTTGCAATATTAAAATCTATAATCCTTTCAAAGCTGACTCATCTCTGGCTCCTTTTACCAAACCCACCAGACATATTTTTTCAAACGTGTCAACAAATTTGTTATAAATTTATTTGGAACAGGAAACCAGACAAAATCAGTCGAAACATTTCACACAATAGTGTGAAGAATGGGGGCATTGGCCTTCCTGATTTGAAAACATTTGTCTTATCTTTGAAACTTTCATGGATTCGTAAAGCTGGGAAAACAAAACATAAATGGAAAAGTCTTTTGTTGCATAACTTTCCCAAGTGGGAACTTATTGATAAGTATGGACCAGAGTTTGTGTCAAAATTCACTCAATACAATCAGTTTTGGTCAGAAGTTCTTGAAGCATATAAGGTGTTTTACTACAAATGCATTCCTAAAAATTCTGCTGAACTTCTCGCCGAACCTTTATGCTATAACAAGAGGTTTCAAATGGGAAGAAAATTTATCGTCTCACAAGTATTGCATAACAAAAACATATTCTGTGTTGCCCATTTCTTTGATGATAATGGGCAGTTCCTCACTTACACATGTTTCAAGGATAAGTATGATATTAATATCAATTTCCTCACTTACGCTGGTTACAGATCTGTAATACTTGACTATGCAAAAAAGTCTGGCATTAATATAAATAACAATACATACCGAAACTCATCATTGTGTTTTAAACAACTGTTTGCAGTTCACAAAGGTTGTAGATTATATTATGATATATTGATTACAAATAACGTAACGCCTAAATGCTGCGAAAAATGGGATGCCAAGCTCTCAACATCCCATGACTGGAAATCTTGTTTTGTATACGCACACAAGATACAGGATATAAAACTCCAGTGGTTTCAGCTAAAAATAATACATAGATGTCTGTGTACAAATATCATATTAAAGGAAATTGGTGTAAAAAATAACGATAGATGTGACTTTTGTGGAGAGTATAAAGATAGTATTGATCATGTGTTCTGGAATTGTCATTATGTACAATTGTTCTGGAATAATCTCACTGATTTAATGAAAGAAAGATGTATGAATGCACAAAATGTGCGGCTAACAGAGTCACTGATACTATTTGGTAATGATGCAGCAATTTCTAGTGATGTAATCTTTTATTTTATAATTCTCTTTGCAAAATACTATATATACACTTGTAAAGTACAAAACAGTCTACCACAAGTAAGTGCATTTATAAGGAAACTAAGGAATCGGTATAAAATTGAAGAACACATCGCATACTTAAAATTAAATCATGTAGATTTCACTGTGAAATGGTCAATGTACAAACCATTATTTGTTAATGATTAACTATTTAAACATCGCTCGATCTGTATCCTATGACCCATGTTCACAGATTTAAATGCTTTGTCAACTTTTAGTAACCTGTTATGCTTTGATCTCTGCACACACAGACTACCTAATGTTGCAGATGAGTCTGTACATATGTCTGTTCTGACATCATTATCTCTTTTATTGATGGTTATGTTTTTGTTTTCTGGCCACTGTGATTTACTTTGTGAAAGTACCTTGTGTCAACATATTGATTGAATGTAATCCATCCAGCGTCTCTCTCTCTCTCTCTCTCTCTCTCTCTCTCTCTCTCTCGCTCTTTCTCATCTTCTCTCTTTTTCTCTACCCCTCCCTCCACTTCTTCTGCAAAACCTACTTTTCTTTTCTTTTTTCTTTCTTTTCTTTTTTTTTTTTTTTTTTTTTTTTTTCAAATGAGAAATGTGGAATTTTTTCTTGCTTGTGTGATTGCTGAATTCTCTTTTTTTCTTTTTTTTTTTTTCCCCAAAATTCCTTATGTATGTTCTGTGTTCATGTAAATGTTTGAAATGAAATTAAAAAAAAAAAGTTAAAAAAAAAAAAAAAAATTCAGAGTACAGGATTCCTGATCATTCAGTCTCATTCATCCTTTCGTCAGAAAATTTGACAAACCTAAATCTTGTGCAAACGATTCCGGTCATGGCTTAAACAGCCATGACCGGAATCGTTTGCACAAGATGTCTCGTGTGGCGGAGCCTTTAGAGTTCAGGCCTCGATCCACTGAAGGTTTTGAGGTAATGCGTGGCGCTGACCGGTTGCGGGGCATTGTGAAGGCCCAGACTCCCACATGGCTTCACGCACTCCCTGTTAGTTATGGTGAATTGCTTTTAGCGTTGATCTGTTTGGCATTTGGAAGGTATTGTCATGGGAAATAGGGGGTTAATTCGCTCAATTCAGAACTGGTTTCACGCTGAAGAGAGAAACGGCCAGAGTTCAAAGAGAGAACGCAAAGCCAATGATGGACTCTCCGTCTTTGGGCATCTGTCTGTCTGTCTGTCTGCGTCTGTCTCTGTGGCGTATGATTCTGTCTCTATGGATTCAGCTATTGTTCTCTGTCTCTCTGTCTCTGTCTGTCTGTCTGTCTGTCTCTCTCTCTCTCTCTCTGTCTCTATTCCTGTGTCTTTTTCTGCCTCTGTCTCTGTTTTGTTTTATGTTTCTGTCTGTCTGTCTATTTGTCGGTCTGTCTGTCTGTCTAGTTTTGTTTTATGTTTCTATCTGTCGGTCGGTCTGTCTGTCTGTCTGTCTGTCTGTCTCTCTCTCTCTCTCTGTATAGTTTTTCAGCGACTTATTTCCTTACCACACTTTCTTTTTGTTTCACTTTTCTACCCTGCGATGGCTGCTTTGGGGTGCTGTTGAATTCTTTTTTTGAACCCTTGGTGGTGAGAACACCACAGCATTATGGACTGTGGTATATCTCCATTTGATGCCAAGGGACAACAGACACAGTCAGCCGTGTCTTCCTGATGAGTCCGATCCAGCGAACGAAAGGCTTAGAAGCAGGCAATATGAATAGATTTGTCTTCATGTGGGTATACGATGGTTCCCATATGCTGCTAGTGAAGGGTTTAACATTTATAACATATTAAACAGTAAACAAGTGGGGTATTTTTTGCTCCCATAGGAAAACTTAACACAGAGTAAAGTCAGACAAATACATAGACGAACAATCTAATAGTGGGGGAAAAAACAAGCGCAGGCCAACAACTGAACTGTCTTCATAGTAATGACTTGGCAAAGATTTGGACTTAAGGGGGGGGGGGGGGGGGGGGGGGAGGGTGTTTGAAGATGGAGAAACTGGGAACATGAAATTAAGAAAACATGTTACAGATATCAAAACTCTTCACTAGCTGCATAAGGGAACCATCACAATCCCTTTTGAAGGCAGATATATTTGTATTGCCTGCTCCGAGGCCTTTCGTCGGCTGGGTTGGAACTCATCAGGGAGACGTGGCTGGTTGTGTCTGCGCTCCTGGCGTCAAATAGAGACACACCACAGTCCATAATACTGTGGTATTCTCACCACCAAGGGTGCAAAAAAGAATCCAATAGCACCCCCAAAAGAAGCCAGCGAAGAGTAGTAAATGAAACCAAACGAAAGTGTGGGGAGGAAAAAAGTTGCTGAAAAACTAAAGACATTATGCAAATAGTATAAAATGTAGGGGACAATCTTTGAGCCTACGCTTGAGGATCCACCCAAAGATGCAAGGGAGATCAAAAGACAAACACACAGACGGACAGAAACAAATAACCTCAATTTAATCAAAACAAAATCGGAAATGAAATGAGGCAGGGAACAGTAAACGATAAACAGTAAACAAGTGGGGTATTTTTTGCTCCCATAGGAACACTTAACACAGAGTAACTTTTATTCAAGACTGGCACAGCCTTTTAAACTTGAATAAAGTCAGACAAATACATAGACGAACAACCTAATAGTGGGGGAAAAAACAAACGCAGGCCAACAACTGAACTGTCTTCATGTTCCCAGTTTCTCCATCTTCAACCCCCCCCCCCCCCCCCCCCAAATCTTTGCCAAGTCATTACTATGAAGACAGTTCAGTTGTTGGCCTGAGCTTGTTTTTCATATCTCTGTCTCTCTCTCTCTCTCTCTCTCTCTCTCTCTCTTTATATATATATATATATATATATATATATATATGCGCGCGCGCGTTTGTGTTGTGTGTGTGTGTGTCTTTGTCTCTGTGTGTGTGTGTGTGTGTGTGTGTGTGTGTGTGTGTTTATGTGTGCGTGCGTGTGCGTTTGTATATGTGTGTAAATGTGTGTGTGTGTGTGTGTGTGTGTGTGTGTGTGTGTGTGTGTGAGAGAGGAGAGAGAGAGAGAGGAGAGAGAGAGAGAGAGAGAGAGACAGACAGACAGACAGACAGACAGACAGACAGACAGACAGACAGAGGGAGAGAGTTTTGTTAAATCATGCTCATAAGTTTTAATATGTGTCTGATTTCAGGATCGCCTCCTCCCACACCCCATCCCCCACCAACGCACCCCCCACCCCCCCCCCCCCCCCCCCCCCCAAAGAAAACAAGAAGAAAAGAAAACAAAAGAATACAACTTTGTTCCTGATAACTGAACCAAGCGTTTAGAGACCTAGCATTTCTGTGGGCAGTTTTATCATTAATACGACTTTGTTCTTGATAACTGAACCAAGCGTTCAAGGACCTCGTATTTCTGTGGGCGCTTTCTCCATGAAGAAGACTTTGTTTCTAACAGAACCAGGCGTTCACCGACCTAGGGGCGACACACTGGGCTGGTACACCCATCTTGTCGTCTAATTACTGAAGGCAACAACTCGGATGAGAAAGCCGCTCGTTAGCGACAGATGCGCGCGCTTCCTGCCATTGACGTCAGCAGTGAGCATGCCCACTGGGGGCTTGCCTACGTAAATCTCCTTCCGGGTTGATCTCGTCCATTCCCTTCCCACTTTAATGATCTTTGCGTGAGTCCAGGTGCGTGGCTGTCAGGTAAACAGAGATAATTGAAAAGAACTGTCGTTGCTTCATCCAACCAGAATCCGAAAATTTCCTTTTATACAGAATTTTCGTCCAATCAGCTGTTACGTTTGTTGTTTTTTCTATTGACGCCTTACATTAACGTTAAATCTCTCTCTCTCTCTCTCTCTCTCTTCCTCTCTCTCTCTCTCTCTCTCTCTCTCTCTCTCTCTCTCTCTCTCTTTTCTGTATAAAATGATGCTTGGTATTTGTGGGATGAGCATTTCAGATGAAATGTTAAGAAATCATCTGTTAATATTTTCTTTCAGCGTCATCTTTCAAATATGTGTTTTTCGTTATTTTTTTTGTTTGTCTCTGTTTACAATTACATGTAGGTTGTGTGTGTTTAAAGAGGTAATTACGGGTGGAAAAAGGGAAAAAAAGAAACCTTTATATGGTGTAAGTCATTGCGTCCTGGTAACGGACGATTGTTAATTTGAGAAAAGGGTAAATTAGGTACCAGCCAAATACATATCTTAAAAACAAAACTCGACGGACTAGAATGAAAGACTACAGATGAGAAAAAAGTAGTGGTATGTTTCTGAATACCTGAATAACAGGTAAGGAAGATAAACACAGAGAAAGTAATCCATTGAAAGGAAGAAAACTCTATCGTCGTTTCTAATAGATTCTGAATGCAAGTCACGTTTTGCCCCCAAGTACAACGTTATCATCGATTGCCATCGGAGGGAGTGCTGGATGAATTTATTTCCTCCCTTCGCGTAGCCATCTGCTTGTGCTGTGTGGTACCGCAGGGCGAAATGACTGCCTAATGTGTTGTTTCAAATCCACGAAGGAGCCGATTGTTAATCGGGCCTTTTGATGGGATGGTGAGGCCTTCGTATTGTGTTCCACTGTCTAAGACGACTTATTACCTTTTCTGTCCTGGTAAGGTCTGTTTAAGATTGTGATGTACTTGGCGTTGAGAGACAAGACCCTGGTCACTGATTTTGTGAGGCCAGTTTTGGGTCTTGGCCTTTTTTTTAGTTACATAAGAGATGAAATGCATGTGCTTCCATCAATATACCGATTTTTTTTATACCATGAAAATGTCATGTTGATACATTGACTAAAACATATAGCATTCAGTTACAGCCTTTGCAGTTCTCCCTCCTCTCTCCTCCCCCTAATGACGATGCTGGTTGCAGAGTCAGGAACAACGGTTGACGCAGAATCACAGACCTTTTTCAGAACCAGAAGCTGAAGGGAGCCCAGAAGCCGTTGCGGAAAGTCTCTCAAAGACTGAACCCACTGCAGAGTAGGAAGTCTACGTGCAGTCATCCATGTCTTCTGGACCGGAAGCGGAAGTTCCGGAACCGGAAGAAACCTCCTCGGAGCCGGAAGTTGGCGGACATCCGTCGGCGGAAGGGGATCCCCTGCCGGAAGCGGCGGAGCCCGAGAGCTGGCCGGAAGCAGGCCCTGAATGGGAGGTGGCCAGATTTGAGTGGCAAGAGGCCTGGCCCTTCCACGTGTACTTCTTCGCCATGGCCTTCCTGCTCATCTCCTTGCTGGCTGCCTACCTGGCCGTGTCCTCGCTGCTGCAGCACAAAGGGGGTCACCGCAGCTCCATGAGCAAGACTACCATCGCCCTCAACATCATGATCTGGTCCTTCACCATCACCCGCGCCCTCTTCCTCCTCGCCGACCCTTACTTCTCCGAGAACCTGCTGCCTTTCGTGGCGGCTCGCCTCCTCTGGTCTTTGGGAATCCCCGGCTTCACTGCTTCATTTAGCATCATGCTACTCATTCTGTTGGACACCACCAAGATGTCTTTGGCGCCTCCCCGCTTCCAGAACGTGAAGACAGTCGGGGTGATCTGGCTACTGCACGTGCTGATCGTGAGTCTGACTGACGTGTTGGTGATTTACGTGGAGGCAGACACAAGGCCGTTGTTGTTGGTGTGCCAGATGTTATTCGTGCTGTACGGGGTCTTGCTGTGTGTCGGTTACGCTTACGTGGGGGTGAAGATGAGGGGCAACTTGCAGGCGTCGTCGCAAGGGTATCATGAAGGTGAGGGCTTTTTTGTTCCTTGGTTTTATAACGTTACGTACAGCCTGTTTTGCAAGGGGAGGTCTCCTTGATTGTTCTGTGTGCTCTGTTCTGGCATGTCTGCTAGGCAATACTTTGGAATTATAAGCGTGTATTGTTTTATCATGGGAGCAAGAGTTAGTCTACTTGTTCGTAATTTACAGTCTCTTTTCGTTTGGTTGGTTGGTTGGTTTTCTTTTCTTTTCTTTTCCCCTAATATCTTCATCGTTCTCTGATTCTCTCTTTTTTCTTTTTTTCTTTGTTCTCATTTTTTCCCTTGTTAATATTTGTTTTGTATACGATACAAGTTCAATGGCATGTACAATGAAATGAAACAAAAATGTTTTGTTACACATTACTTGTATTTTTTAAACTGACATTCTGTGTGTGTGTGGTGTGTGTGTGTGTGTGTGTGTGTGTGTGTGTGTGTTGTGTAGTGTGTGTGTGTGTGTGTGCATACGTGTGTGCGTGCGTGCGTGCGTGCGTGCGTGCGTGTGTGAGTGTATGTGTGTGTGCTTGTGTATGTGTGTCGGTGTCTGTGTGTTGTGTGTGTGTGTGTGTGCGCGCGCGCGCGCGCGCGCGTGTGTGTGTGTGTGTGCGTGTGTGTGTGAGAGAGTGATCTTAAGTAGCCAAGGATGAAGATCGCAGGCCGAGATCATGTCTTAAAATTTGTAGTCCTACTTGTCCTGCACAGATTGTAGCAATACACATCTATGTGCCAAAGAATTAGTATGAAAGTACTCCATATATTATTGTCATGGCGGGTAGTGTCAGAAGAAGATGATAGCAAAATGTTGAAATGTTTAGCAGACAGAGATATAGAAAACGAACGTGGAGCTTTAACCAAAAGAAAAGATAGAGACAGGTTTGATCTGAGATTTACTGATACGAACTAAACAGCTCTCACAAAATTCATCTGATTTTGGTGTGAAATTTAGAGAGAGAAAAAATCACATACAACAGACATACAGACATACCCATAAAACACAAATTCTTTGGACGTCCGGAAAGAGAATTCTAAATTATTTCATTAGCATTGTGACGGGTCTTCCGACGTTCCCCCTCTTTATCATAATATGATTATCATATACAGGGATACATTGGGGTATGGACAGAAGCATTCATAATCTTCACAAAACAGATTGTGCTCTCGTATGGGCACACGCACTCTGTCACTCACGCCGGGCCCTCACAAAGGTTACGTGAAATCAATGATATGTTACAAAAATGAAATTTCATTCATCTTGACTCCGAGCCCCCACCTGTCACTATACAACACATTCATCTGTATCATACAAAAGAGTAAACAGCATACAAATAAGCCATTGATCGCATCCATCTTTTCTCAAGTACACTTAATTGTCAGGGAAAGACAAAGGGAAAGGGTTGCGAACCACACTGTTTATGTCCGCCTGATTGGCCAAACCCCCGTTGGGGGTACTGGCAGTGTAGCTGTACTTGCACCCTCGGATCGAGTCTCCCGGACTCTGCTGCAAATCGCCCTCTCCACTGAAAGGGCTCCCGCCGGCCTTTCCCACAGGTCTTCTGTTGCTGCAGAGAACATCGTTGGCTGGCAACTCCCAGTCTAGGCCCCCAACAGGTCCAAATCATTCAGAAGAGATTACAGTCGCATACCATTATTGCTAAAGAACGGCCTGATTTAGCAACACAGAATTATAATCGAAGAGATCTTTAACCGGCGCGATCATCACGAACCTTCCATTTGCAGATGACATCGATGGCTGGGCAGCCGGTGAGGGAGAACTTGCCAAGATTATCAAAAGACTGGAGGAAACATCAAATGGCATGACCTGAAAATCAGCTCTGAAAATACCACATTGGTGGATAGCTACACCACCGGTAATACTGATATAGCTATTCATGCACAGGAGCTAGGAACTGTGTAACAATTCACTTACTTGGGATCCACCAATAGCATTGCGGGATCCGAACCAGAAACCTTCCAAGGGCAGCAAGGACAGTAACTGCCATGTCCAGATTCAAACTTGTCTGGAATGATTACAACATCACCATGAAACACAGGGTTAGGTCTCTGCTGGCACTGGTATATTTCGTATTCTTGTATGAAGACCCTCGCAGCCATTTAGAAAGAAGAGCCCTCAAAATCAAAACATACGTAGGTGTGGTGTTTGTGGGAGGAGGAGGCTTTCTGCGATGCAAAATTGCTTTTCATTCTTGTAAACAGGTCGTTTATGTATCTTGGCATACTATTGGTCACGATTTTAAACTAAAACGATGTCTGAGTTAATTCCAGTTGTTTTAGGTTTTCATTTGCTGTTAGATGTAAAGTGGGAAGGAAGAACAAATGTGGTATTTGGTGGAGATAATTTAGTCTTCTTTTTGTGGATCATATTACAGCCATACTATATTGTGTAGTTTACACTTGACACTGAAAAGCTTCAAGTTGTGATGTGGCTCTTAGCCTGAGATGAGAGAAGGATACTTTTTTTTTTTTAGATCAGTTTAGTTCGTCATCTATCATTATACTCAATGGGGAGAAATAGGCAAAGAGAAGCTAAATGGTGGTTATCATATATTTAGTTTTGAAAGGATGTATGACCATTGAGTTTGAATTACAAAACTTCATTAAGACCTCGAGGAGATGTTGATTTCTCTTGTTTTGGACACTGCCTTTTATTTTTCTCTTTTTATTTTCCTTTTTTTTTGTCGCCCACTTTTCTATCTGTTGCCTTTGTATCCCATTCACTTGTTTGTGTCATAGGAAGTCTTCACACTTTCTATTTTATTACATTTCATTACATTACATCTTATTTGCAACATGCAAATCGGCGACAAGTGATAACTTTAAATACATTGTTCAGAGAAGAAATTGGCAGTATCTAGTCGTCCACATGGCTTTAATTGATTATTTGTGATAAATTCAATGAAAAAAGGTATAACTCGAAATGAAATATAAAAGCGAATGGATGATGCTCTCAACTCAGCGTCAAGGACGCTATTAATTTAGCTATCACGTCATAAATTGTTCAACATGCGTTTGTAAATATATCTGCTGTGGTCTTTCGCCCTTTAGGACAGGGCGGTTTTTTTTCCCTGTACATAGTGATAGTTCTGGAAGAATATCTACGGATTATAACATGAGTAAATGTGAATTCCATTTTGTGCCTGACTGCCCCAAATATACAGCCATACATCATCAGTTTCTTTTAAAACGATGTATCAAAGCACGTAAGCTTTTATTCTTTGTAATTTAATAAGTAGCTTTTTCGAGCAAATGTATGCTGAGCTTTATCTAAGCTCAAACAATGGAATGGGGTACTCTGATTACACATACATGACATACTATCTTGCTCGACATACGAAATCATTGTCGTTTAACAGGTTTTTTTCACCACAGTGCAGTTTGACTCTTGATTTCATTTTCTTTAAAGTTCATGGCGATGACCGTCTATTGTTATTATGCTCCATAATTGTATGGTCGTACTTACGAAGCATCATTGTTTTTTTTTTTCTTTGGCGAAGAAGTGTGCGCAGGCATTCCATGCAATAGTTATTCTATCGTGCTGCATTTGTTGCGATACAATTTTTTCAGTTTCATTTTTAAACTTCAGGATACAAATTAACGCCCAAAATATGGGCAAATCATTTCCTGTCTTACATATGTAAATACATTATTTAGCTAACGATAATTACCAAATCAGAAATCTCGTTGGACCTTGCATCAACGTTTATAACTAACCATCATCAGGAGTTGGCTGACTCACAATGCAACATACACCTTGAAAAACAATCCATCCAAAAAGCTCAAACAAGCTGACAATGGCCAAGACGATGCTGAATATTTCGTCTTTGATATTACAACAACAACAAAAAACAACAACAACAACAACAACAACAAAAACCTCATTAGCTTTGCTTGAACTGATACTCAGCTTAGATACATTCGTTCCGAAAATTCAATGAACTAATCGAGTCTAATGCCATTTAATTTCTATCTCCATAATTTTATGAATTTTTCTCAAGATGTTACCCCAATGCATATTTTCTGCAAGTGTTCTTATTTACTTCCGGAGAGCATTGGATCGTATGTAAATTTTTGCTTTTAAGGTGAAATTGAGGTTCGCCTCTTGGTACAGAAGATAAAGTTTTGAACGTTTTACTAATGTCCAGTATGAAACATTATTCAGTAACTGCTTCCGCCCTTGCGAATTTAGTGTTGCAAAGCATGAAGAACAATTGTAGAGGTCTGGAGTGTTCGATAACATCAAAGAAGAAAAATTAAAATCCTACTCGACCATAGGTGTCAACAGTATTGTTATATAGTTTTTTACAATTTCTGCGATTGTTTTCTTCAAAATTGTTTTAAAAAAAATCTTCAGATCATTAATAAGCTAATTGCGAGGATTTTAATCTACTTCAAGTTCCCTCCCACGAGTAAATCAGACATATCTTTTATTTATGAATTTGTTTTACTTCCTAACAAAACTGCGTTGCTTTTCTCATGGATGTAATTTAATCAGAGGGTTGTGTTTTTTTCGACAATTTCCCAGTCCTAATTTTCTTTTAGTAATTTTTCGTCGGCTTCTGTTCTCTTTCCCTGCAATATCCATTCTTTGTCTTGTTCTGTCTTTCTTTGTCATAACAGTTGATATTTTGACACATAAAACATATAGGCACGGTGAAACTGGGTCTCCTTGACTATATACTCTTTGCATGTAGAATCATGGTGTCAGTTTACAACAGACAGTTACTGTAAATGTATTTTTAGAAACTGTAAATCCGTCCACAAAATTCAGAGCTAAAGCCCAAAGCTTTCAGTTCCACTAACATAAACGACTAGTCAAGTCATTCTAGTGCCTTTTCAATCAAATTAAATGTTATATGTTCTTATCCCTAAGGTACCGGTTTCTGATCAATCTTGTTTGACCTTTCTTATTGATTAAGAGCAGAATCGCTTTGAGTCTTTCCTTCTGTCTTTCCCCTCGTCTTTCTTTCATTCTCCCCTTTTTTCTTTCTTTCTTTTTTAATTATGTTTTTGTCTTTCTTTCATTCAGGTTTCTCATTTCCTTCCGTATCTTTTGTTACCCGCTGTTTTCTTTGGTTTAATTGTTCCACGTTTTCTGTGTCTTTGAACCTTTCCCTAGGAAGACTAGTTCTTTATTTACAGAAGAAACCCATCAGCGGTCACAAACCAGGAAGAACCAGAATGAAACGAATCTACCGCTGTAATAAGTATCATTAGTGTGGACTAGCCGCTGTGGCGAAGTGGTTAGCATCGCGGACTCCTGGCTCAATGGGTTCGATTCCCAGCAGGCCCATTTATTTTGGGGATTTTGTGCCCCGACGATTTCCTACCCAGAGTTGAGTTTGATCTGGGCTCCACTGGGAAGACTGGGACTCGAGTCGCATCCACTTGATGACGCGTCTGTGAGAGTGTTGCTCAAAGTTGCAGACCAACACTGCAGGTATCTGTATCTTTGGAGTCTGGTTGACGCCGGGATACATTATGAAAGTAAACGAAGAGTAAAGCCCTGTCATGCTGGCTCAGACCTGAATGGAAATCCGTAACATCATTTTCATTATCCTCAACCTCATCGATCGGCTTGAAAAAAAATGTCTCAGATTCTGTGGCCCTTCATGCCCTGGTCTCATGATATCCTCAGTTTCGATGACCCCCTAGCCCATGGTTTGGTTTTGTCGGGGTCACCAGTACTGTCAAATTCATGGGACAGTCTTTGAACGTACGTGGTGGCGCCCCTCAGAGGGAGAGCTCACTAACCCTGGTTCCGCGACTAGGCGGCTATTGTCGTCAGAAAGTGGCTCAGTAAGTCGTGTTCACAACAGACACCACTGAACATCACTGAAGAGACTCGGCAGCAGTGCAGTGTCTCCAGTGGTGGGTTGCCTCATGGCGACATGACATTGACTGTTCCCTGTGGACTGCCGGTATCCTGGCAATGGCGGGACGAGCCGGTGTAACAGCCCATTCTTACCCCCTCTGGAACTTACCCCGGGGTAAGTCACGGATAGCCTGCTTTTACCCCCGGGGTCATTCCAGGACTAGCTGGAACTTACCCCCCCCCCCCCCCCCCCTAGTTGGAACTGACCCCCCAGTTATCTATATTGTACAAGGTACGCAGGCACTCAGGAGACACTAATTAGCTGTAAAAATAGTTAAAATCTTTGATATACATTAAAGTGACCAGTGGTCGGTGACACTGACCACTGGTTGTCTGCATTGCACAAAGTATACAAACACTCATGAGACACTGATTAACTGTAAAATAGTCAAAATATCTTATTTACGTCATAGTGACCAGTGGTCAGTGGCACTGACCACCAGTCGTCTGCATTGTACAAGGTACACAGGTACTCGGGAGACTATAATTAGCTGTGAAATAGTTAAAATCTCCGATTTACGTCATAATGACCAGTAGTCAGTGGCACTGACCACAAGTAATCTACATTGTACAAGGTACACAAGCACTTGGGAAACACTAATTAGCTGTTAAATAGTTAAAATCTCCGATTTACGTCATAATGACCAGTGGTCAGTCGCACTGACCACTAGTCATCTGCATTGTACAAGCTAAGGTACACAGGTACTCAAGAGACTAAATAGCTGTAAAATAGTTAAAAGAGGCAAACCGGGATGAAGCAACAACGGTACTTGGTCACAAGGACACGTGGTCACAACACATTTTGTCACAACTACGCTTGGTCACATTGGCACTTGGTCAATTGGCATGTAGCCGTCTTTCTTTCCCACGCATGCACGGGCTACTCACACACCCGAATATTGACCCAGGCATGTAAGCTAGCGCGAGAAATGTTAATACGTATCTGTTAGTGAACCAGGGTGTGTGTGTGTGTGTGTGGGGGGGGGGGGGGGGGGGGAGAATTAGGAGGTCCATCTATTGAGAAGAGTCTAGAACTACACTTTGTCTAAACCCAACTGACTGTATATAGGAAATGGGAGGGGGGGGGGGGGTAAATATGCAGGCTAACACAATTTTTTTTTAAAGGCGGGTGTGCGTGTTGGGAAAAGGCAGAGGAAAACCCTGAATAACCCTCTCTTGTTTGAAGGGTGAGGTGGGGTGGAGGAAGATTCCGATTAGTCCTAGACTGACCCTTTGGGGGGGGGGGGGGGGTAAATCCAGGCTAGTTCCAACTAGGGGGGCTAAGTTCTAGCTAGTCCTAGAATGACCCCCGGGGGTAAAAGCAGGCTAGCCCAGACTTACCCCAGGGTAAGTTCCAGAGGGGTGTAAGAACGGGCTGTTACACCGGGCTGTGTCTGTGGACGAGGGACCAGAATGAGCGGGGTGGGTGCAATGCCAATGAAGTGGCACGGAAAGGGAGACAATTAACAGAAAGCATCATTAGTGTGACCCTCTCATCGGAACCGAGTAAGAGATTACTTCTGATGCAAACTGATGATCATTTGGAGCACATGTTGTTACTTAGGTCAGTTTTTACGATCACGCCTACCAAAGGTGATATTGTACACGTGGATAACCAGGCTTGATGAACAAGAAGAGGAGAGATATTTAATTTTATACCAACACTACCGGAGAGAGAGAGAGAGAGCGAGCGAGCGATCGAGAGAGACAGAGAGAGACAGAGAGAGAGACAAAGACAGAGAGAGGGAGAGAGAGAAGACTCAAGCATGGGTTATTGTATCGACTGAACTCATTTGTGACCACTGCAGTCACATGAGTGAAAAGAAATAGTAAAGATGAAAGGCCGGAGAATAAGAACGGGTGTTTGAAAGGGGAAAATGTATTACAATCAAGAAATGTCAAGATTTCTAATTTAAACTGGTACGAATAACATGTGTACCTTCGGATCTACATGGACTGTTTCCTTCAGTTGACTCACTGGGAAGTCCTGAAAGGTTTGGCTCGAGGAAATCAGAAATGATTAGAATTGGTGTCGAAATATTTGAGAAACTAGTCCTTCATAACAGCCCTCCCTTCTCATGTACCCTCACCCCATTGCTCTGTACAAAAAGTTTCCGAATGCCTTTTCCAAGACATGCTATTTTATTATTTTGTTAACTCAGGGGCTCAGACCCAGGCTTTCATACACCATTATCTGCAGTCTAATGATACATCCAGAGGTTGTACGTAGAGGTTTTAACCGGAGATGGGAACTCCACAAACTGAAAATAATCGCGTTCGTTGCTAAATTTAAAAGCGTATATTGAAGGGCCCACAGCCTTCCGGGAACAGTCCATCACCTTCCAAGCAGGTGCTTCTGTCTGTACTGGACCATTCTGAAGGAAAAACTATTGTTGTAGCCTGCCTGGAAACGTGACGTGGAACGTTAAGCTCCATTCTCAACGAACGAGGCAACAGGCAAGTTGTAGCAGCTGTCGTGGTACAGTGGTTTGCGCCGAGGGTTGCGGGCCAAAGGGTCGTAGGTTCAAGTCCCACAGAAAAGTCGCATTGGTAGATGTTTCTGTCCCTGGCCAGCCCCATCTAAAAGGGGGGTTTGTGCTATCGGCCCAAATGTCAAGACTAGAACCACACAACCTAGTTTGAAATTTAGTGATCAAAGCTATTTGTAATTTCTAGTGCTCAGATAATGGCGGGGATACATCATGACAGGAAATTTGACAAGTCGCTTCAAGATCGAATGGAGCTCCATCGTATCATCTTCTCAAGTTGTGTGACCTATCCAGACCTCAGCTTGTTTTTCTCTTCCGTACCCATGCCCGTGATGAGCTCACGTCAACGTCGTCGATTTTGCTCAATTCATGGGGACTGCCGTGGAATGGTCGTGATGGCGCCTTGTGGAAGAGGAGAGTCACTCAGCTGGCTCCACGAGTGAGCTGTT
>CM065730.1:16282403-16314903 GCA_033310375.1 Conus canariensis | reverse complement strand
CATACCTTACCATACCATACCACACATACCATACCACACCATGCCATTCCATGCCATACCATACCATACCATGCCATACCATGCCATACCATACCATACCATACCATACCATACCATACCATACTGTCCATACCATACCATGCCACACCATGCCATATCATGCCATACCATACCACACCATGCTATACCATACCATGCCAAACAATAACATGCCATACTATACCACACCATACCATACCATACTATGCTACACCATACCACACCATGCCATACCATACCATGCCATGCTATGCCATACCATACCATGACCACACCATACCATACCATACCATACCATGCCATACCATACCATACCATGCCATACCATACCATGCCATACCACACCATACCATGCCATGCCATACCATACCATACCACACCATGTCATGCCATGCCATACCATGCCATGCCATTCCATACCGTGCCATACCACACCATGTCATACTATACCATGCCATACCATACCATGCCATACCATACCACACCATGCCATACCACATCGTGCCATGCCATACCATACCACGCCATGCCATACCATACCATACCATACCCATACCATACCATACCATACCAATGCCATACCATACCATACCATACTACACCATGCCATTCCATGCCATACCATACCATACCATACCATACCATGCCATGCCATGCCATGCCATGCCATACACACCATGCCATGCCATACCACACCATGCCATACCATACCACACCATGCCATACTATACCATGCCATACTATACCATGCCATACCATACCATGGCATACCATACCACACCACGCCATACCACACCATGCCATGCCATACCGTACCACGCCATGCCATACCACACCACGCCATGCCATACCATGCCATGCCATACCACACCATGCCATGCCATACCACATCATAACCTACCCAACCCCACGCTATCCTACCCTACCCTACTCTACCCTACCCTACCCTACCCTACCACGCACATATCATACCCTACTCTACCATATACTACCATAACATACCATACCATATCCTACCATACATACCCTACCCTACCCTACCATACCCTACCATGCCACACCATACGACATTGTATCATACCCTACCCTACCCTACTCTACCCTACCCTACCATGCCATACCATGCAATTCATTCCATTCCACCCATACCACACCATGCCATACTATACCATGCCATGCCATGCCATGCCATACCACATCATGCCATACTATAGCATGCCATAACATTACCATACCATACCATACCACACCATGCCATACCACATCGTGCCATGCCATACCATACCACGCCATGCCATACCACACTATGCCATGCCGTACCATGCCATACCATACCACGCCATACCATACCACACTATGCCATGCCGTACCATGCCATACCATACCTGCACCATGCCATGCCATACTAACCATGCCATACCTTACCATACCATACCAACCACACCATACCACACCACACCATACCACAACACACCATACCATACCATTCCATGCCATGCCATGCCATACCACCCACCATACCACACACCACACCATGCCATACCATACCACACCATGCCATACTATACCATGCCATACCATACCATGGCATACCATACCACACCATGCCATACTATACCATGCCATACCATACCATGGCATACTATACCACACCATGCCATACCACACCATGCCATGCCATACCGTACCACGCCATACATACCACACCAGCCATGCCATACCACATCATAACCTACCCAACCCCACGCTATCCTACCCTACCCTACCCTACCCTACCCTACCCTACCACGCACATATCATACCCTACCCTACCCTATACTACCATAACATACCATACCATATCCTAACATACATACCCTACCCTACCCTACCATACCCTACCATGCCACACCATATACATTGTATCATACCCTACCCTACCCTACCCTACCCTACCTACCCTACCACACCCTACCACACCCTACCATACCACACCACACCCTACCCTCTACCATACCATACCATACACCATACCATACCATACCATACCATACCATACCGTACCATACCATACCATACCCCCCGCCTTGGCTTAAGGCTGTGTCAGGCCAATTGCCATAGGCTAGAACACCAAGGCTACATCAAAATGTTGTTATGCTCTGCATAGTTATGCGGGGATTGTCTTCAGCTGTGACAAGCTCCTAGCATAACATTATCAGTCTCCAAAATCCCCTGAAGTCGGAGTGTGGGTGCCCATGTGGCGGGGTAAACAAAAACGGTCACACACGTAATGTTCTCATCCCCAGCTGATGCGTTTGTACCATAGAGTTCAAGTACTTTGTCTGTTCGGATGATCCCTGGAGTCTTTTAGCCAGGGTACGACAACAACAACAACATACCCTACCCTACCCTACCCTACCCTACCCTACCCTACCCTACCCTACCCTACCATACCATATCATACCATACCATACCATACTATACCGTATCATTATTATTATTAAGAGTACTGATATTAGCGCCTATCCCCGGCCAGATACCAAGTCTACACGCTTCTCGTTTACACAACGGGCTGCCTACCTGGGTAGAGCCGACTGAAGAGCTGAATGCTGGCGCTTCATTCAGTCGTTTCTCGTGTCACTCAGTCAATATCGTTCATTCAGTTTAACATCTCTTTCATTTTTTTGATTTTTCATGCAGAGTGCATGCTGTGTGTGACGTGTCATCCATACCAACGGCCATGTCTTATCTTACTATGACATACCACTACATAACATACCGTACAACGTAATCCAACACAACACAATATAACCCAAGAAACATGGAACACGTTGCAGCTCAAACAGTGCCATTCCAATACAGCTGTCATCAGTTGTCTGGATCCCCTGATTCCTTCTCCCAGATGACCAGACGAAGAAGGTGCGTCGCCTGGTGACCATGACCTTCTTGTCCAGTGGGGTGGCGCTGTGTGTGGCGGCGGTCAACGTGTACACTGCGGTCAGCCAGTTCGGACCTTACGCCAACGTCACCTTCGTCGAGCCCTGGCCCTACTGGGGAGTCCAGACCATCTCACGGTAGGCTGGGGGTTTGTCCATTGCAGGGACACGCTGTCCTACTGCGTAATATGATGATGATGATGATGATGATGATGATGATGATGCTGCTGATCATCATCATCATCATGATAATTGTTGTTGTTGTTGTTGTTGTTGTTGTTGTTTTCTTCTTCTTCTTCTTCTTCTTCTTCTTCTTCTTCTTCTTCTTCTTCTTCGCTGTTGCTGTTGTTGTGTTATTGTTCTTTCTATAATGATGATATTAATCATTATCATCATCATCATCATCATCATCATCATCATCATCATCATCATCATCATCATACTGATAACATTACGACGACTGCTACTACTACTACTACTACTACTACTACTGCTACTACTGCTGCTGCTGCTACTGCTGCTGTTGCTCCTATTACTACAACTACTACTACTACTAGTACTACTACTACTACTCAGAACAACAAAAACAACAACACTAATAATAATGATAATAGTAATAATGATAATGATAATAATAATAATAATAATAATAATTAATTATTATTATTATTTATTATTACGGTGATGGTGATGTTGATGATGATGATGATCATGATGATGATAATGACGATGACGATGGTGACGACAATGATGTTGGCGGTGATGATGACTATGATGATACAGATGGCGAGTATAATGATGACCCTGATCTCTCTCTCTCTCTCTCTCTCTCTCTCTCTCTCTCTCTCTCTCTCTCTCTCTCTCTCTCTCTCTCCTTAGGTTGTTGTTGTTGAAAATGTTATGTCATGTCTGACATGTCAACTATGTAAGATAGCAAGAGATTATGAAATATATTTTTGTTTTGCTGTCCTGCTGTGAGTGATCTAAGAATTAAACCTATCCAAATCGAATGTTACACTGAACCGTGGAATTTCAGGCTCATTCTTTTATTGTTGACAAATAACGAGAACACACTATTGAATTTTAGGTACGTATGTTTATGAAGTAAACAA
Organism: Conus canariensis; assembly: GCA_033310375.1. Classification (NCBI taxonomy): domain Eukaryota; kingdom Metazoa; phylum Mollusca; class Gastropoda; order Neogastropoda; family Conidae; genus Conus; species Conus canariensis. The sequence goes on along the minus strand of CM065730.1, from coordinate 16,310,837 downwards.
GAGAATTCGGACTGTAATGTCTTAAAGCTTTACAAAAGAATATTTACACTATGTCATAGTTTCATTTTTATACGTATTATTCATGACATGTATTACATTTATGAAACCCCCTTCAGTGCGGGGTTTTGGCCTTAATTGCATTCGCATTCGCATTGTCTCTCTCTCTCTCTCTCTCTCTCTCTCTCTCTCTCTCTCTCTCTCTTGACATTGTCCTCCTGTTTCATTTCCATACCCCCTTTTTCCTAGTTCTTTGTAGTGGTGGTAATGATTGTTAACAGACAGCTGTTGACATGACCATAGTGATGATAATAGCAATGATGACGAAAAAACGTGATGATAGTAACACCATTCTTGTTCTTGTTGTGCCTCCAGGAAGTCATAACAGAAAGTGTGTTTTAAACAATTCCGAAGCTTTCTACTAAGCAAAAAGATTTTCTGTAAACATCAAAACTGATTGAACGACTACTTATTTCTGTGCTCAGCCCACGAAACACCACCGAAGACCAAATTAACCTCCTTTCTTCCTCAGATTCTTGGAGGTGGCAGCCTGCAGCCTCGTTTTGATGCTCTTCTTCCGGTCCGGCAAGGGAGGTCACGCTGAAAGTTTCTGCTTCAAGTGCCGACCTTGGCGCAAGCATCAGCAAGCCGTGTGCCCGGAATCGGAGTCCGGCAAAAGCAGCCTGGCCACTACAGAGGTGACTGTGTTGCAGTGGCGCCAGCGCTCAGAGACCACCAGTCTGTGTCATGAGTAGAAATGAAGATTTTCTTTTTCACTTCTGCCCCGGAAGTTATGTTTACCCCACCCCCTCCCTAGCCCCTGCTTCCGTTCGTTTGTTTATGTGTCTGTCAGCAAGATCACACAAGAAGACCTGGACCGATTTTGATCGAACTTCTTGGAAAGATGAAATGTGGCCCAAAGACAAATCCACCAACTTTTTGCACGGATCCGTAATGCAGATCCGGATAAAAAAAAAACACCAAGATCCGTTTGGCAATATTATTAATATTCCTCTGAATTTAAATTGTGAAGTTGCTTTTTACGAACTGATAACCACCCAAGAAGTAACAGATTTCCACTGTTTATAAAATATAATGAACAATTTTTTGAGAGATATAAACGTTGGCATTTTGTTGTTTCCATATCATAGTTTTCAAACCCAGTAATTGGAAGTAACTTTTGTTTTCCAGGATTCGTTGAACTTTGGCGGAACTGAGGCCCAGGGCGTGGGAGAGGAGATAACCCACGATCACTGAACATGCTAGGTTTCATCAAGGTAGAATTGTGGATGTCGGTAATGAGAATTTCACTTATAACGCTTGTATTGTCCGATGCGCTTTGAAGAGAGCTCGCGTATAGGTGTTTATTCAAATTTCTATGCGTTATTATGTGTTCATTTAGAAATGTGTGAAGCTATATATAAAGATAATAGATATTCATGTGCTGGTGTATTTTTGTTTGTTGATGCATTTTACGAGCTAACAAAAAAATCTTTTAAATCAATACTCTCAGTAGGTTATGGCATCAGAAGCATTAGAAACATACACATATAAAAACAAGAGGAAAAAGGGCAAATGGAAAAGAACTATTCTGGTCTAGATTACTAAAGTATCACAGAAAAAAGGTTAAACAAAACGGAAGATAATATACAGATTTCTAAAACACCAAATGAATGGTTCTTCTCAACTGGAGAATGAAAATCTTACTGAGTCATTTCCAGATTCAAGGCAAATTGACCGCAGATAGGACTGGCCCTTTACTAACAAAAGCATTACCAAGTTGGTAAATCAAAATGTTACATTGAATGGTCGTCACATACACACACGTACGCGCGCGCGCGCACGCGAGCACGCACGCACGCACACGCACACGCGCGCGTGCATAAGAATTTGATGCAGTTTGACAGTCTTTTTGAACAGAAAACCAAGATAAATTTCCGAAAAAAAATTAGTTGATAAATTAATCCCCAAAACTATCGTTGTGATTATTCAGAATGGAAAATAAGATTGGAGGAAACGGCTTTTGCATTAAAGTAACACACACACACACACACACACACACACACACACACACACACACACACACACACACACACACACACAATCCAAGGGCAAATGAATTTGATGCTGAATTTTATCAATTCTTTTGAAGCGAAAAGAGATTTTTTTTATGCACATGGTCTAGAACAAACTCTATATAAATCTCTTAGAGATAGAAAATTTTCAACCATTTAAAAAAGGGAATCATTACATACATTCCAAAGCCACATAAATCTAAAAAAGTTTATTCAAAAATAAATAAATGAATAAAAATAATGAATAAATAGATAAACAAATAGATAAATAAGTAACGGCCTACCCCACTGCTCATTGTCTTATGAAATTGGAGCTGTCTGCAAATCTATCAGAATAAATCGATTCCATCTAATGCATATTTGTCATGACGCAATGGGATCTGTGGTAAAGAGGTAGGCCTGTCGTAGGGATAACGTAAAATTAATCTACCATCTAATGGTTTCAAAGTGGGGTGACTGCAGGCGAAAAATGAAACAAGAGCAAAGACAGAATTACTGTACGACAAACAAAAGAAAAAAACAAATCACAAAATGAACACATCGCGGTTCGACCTATTTGCCTGAAGGGCAAGACAAATGACATAAAAGACAATGAAATCGAAAAAGGAACTGTTCGAAGAGGTAAGTGACTGTTCGCTAGCTTTTCTGCATCCAGTTCGAAGAGATAGATAACTGTTCGTCCTTCATTTTTATTGTATTCAATGTTATTTGTCTCGCCCGAAAAAGACCAAAAAAGGCCAAAACGCGTTGTTTGTTTTAGAATTTGTTTATTCATTTGTTTGGCGGTGCAATTATTCTGTCTTTGGTCTTGTATCATCTAATACCTTTTCTTTGTGTAGATTTTGAGAATGCCTAAATTTATCTTCCCTGATAACGTAAACACATCGCGGCCAATAGGTCCTATTGGCATTCAATATTGGTGAAAACCTCCCCAGTTGATTTAAAACGTTTTACATGTTTAAAAAATGTATACAGTTATAGTCAGTGCCAGATAAAAAAACAAACAAAAACAAAACAACAACAACAAAAACTGGTTTCCAGTAAAAGAGGATGTTTACAAGGAGAACCCCCCTCGCCTTAATTCTTTAAATTTTGTAGATCAGTATAAACAACAATGATAAGAAAACATTAACAAAATCAAGGTATAATTATAAAAGATAGGAGAATAAACTTTCTCAGTTTGCGAATGATGATCAGTTAATAAGTAATGGGGACAAAATATGATTCGAATAATCTAGTTAATTAGTCTCAAAATTTGGGAACTTATTGGGACTATCTATGAATGACGATGAAACAAAAGCGCTTTGGCTGGGGAGCAGGAACAATCCTAATATAAGATATATGCAACAAATATAGATATTTTAATGGCCCGAAAAGTTTCGGATATTAGAGGTATGGCTAAGAAATCACATTAAGTATTCTGAAAAAAAAATTAACAGTAGAAAGAAAATTGCAGATGTTTAAAAAAAAAAAACCACGAAAATACCTATTACTCCTATAGCTGTTCTAAGGTCTTTTATACTGTCGGAATTAATTGTCCTCTGGATCCTGCTTCTTAATCATCCACATGAATTTTGCAGAATCTATTAACAAGGAGTTTCTATTTGTTTGGAATGGCAGACAGGACAACATTAATTAATCGAAAATATGTTTTAAACGTGTCACACATTAAAAATACACTCTAGCACTAAAATGGGAGACCATGAAAATGTTTGAAATAGCGAAACACAAACGGAAAAATAGTGCAGTGGAACCATGCCCATTTTCAGTTGTAATTGAAAAGTATGGCCTTCGTAACGCCTTATGTAAAGTAAAAAATAATCTGTCTTGCAAAAGCACTTCATGGCATCAATACATTTTGCAAGCATGTATTGAAAATTTAAGAACCAGAAATAATGTGATCAAGTACAAAAACTGGAGCCATACGAGAGTTTGATGCGTCGCACACTTCCTATGCAACGATGGTGAATTTCTTACAATAAACAATCTCGACAAAAAAGTTGGATTGAAGTGCATTTTTCGTTTTAATGGTTGCAAAAATTAACCAAGAAACATTTATAGAAAATCAAACTTGAAATTCCAATGTACCCGACACAGAATGCTTCTCAGGTATTTAAAATGATAGATGCAATAACAAAGGGTTACAGATCATACTATGAATGATAAAAGCAGTATGAAAGGGGTTAAAATCATGCCACGACACTTTGATACGAAAATGAAAGTTAGCAAATATGCAATGGTACAAGGTATTAACAAAATGAAGAAAAAAAGCAAGATATCAGACAAAAATTACTACAAGTGCGCGTTGTTCCTAGAATTACAGTCATAACCTAATGTTGTCTTAGTGGAATGGAAAATTATAAAAACTGTTTATATGCTATATGTAGGGACGAAAAGAGGACAATGAATATATGACTTGTTGCGATGTATATATTGTAAACGCTTTTGGGAAAATTTTTATGTATTATCAAAGCACAACATGTATAATATTTCAGAAATGTACATTCAACCAAAAATATATTTTCGACATTGTAAAAGAACATGTGCGCAGGTCAAGTTTTTGTTCTATTAATACTTCTGGCTAAGATGCTTACAGCTGGCGAACAGCTGGTTATAAATTCACCATGCCTTTGTCATCTGTAAGGAATAATGACAGCAATCGTGCAGATAGGGCGTTGAACTGAAAGAGATGTAGAGATGATGGTTTTGTTATTCTCCCTGATGAAAAGGTGTTACCAGTTTTTGAAACGTCTTCAAACCCTTTATCCTGGCCAGATTAAATGGACTGTTAGCTGTGGGAAAACGGTAGAATACGTAGATGTGAGAGTATTAATCAAACTGAGAAGTAAGAAACGGATGTCTTCTTTAAGAATATCTATAATCATTCACCACCCAGTTCCTGTCACCCAACGGCAGTAATCAAAGGAATGTTAACTGGAGTGGCTTGAAGGCTCATGGTGATATGCTCGAGTGACACAACACTTGAGGAAAGAAAAGAAGAGTATACAAAATATCTTGTTATGCATGGATGGAAATAGGACACTGCTTATAGCGATTTGAAGTTAGGAGCATCAGTTTCTCGTGAGCATGCACTTGTTAAAAGTAGAAAAAAACTTTCATAAGCAAAATAAGAAAATTGCAATGGTGTCCACATATGACCCACGTGTCCTCAACAAGTCTCATGAATAAGAGAAACATTCATATTTCATACAAAAATCCAGAAAATATTAACATTTTACCCAGAAATACCTTGATAGGAGCAGACAAGAGAAGGAAACATTTAGGTGAAATATATAAACCCACCTTACCAAAGAGAAGTTCTGCACATGGCCCTGAAAAACAAAAGGGGCTTTACAGATGCACCCAAAAATGTGACACTTGCGCACATTCAAAGGACATAATTACTTTTGTATCCCTCTGGGATAAACGCAAATGGCACATTAGATCTCATCTAACTGGTGACACCCCTAATAAGCTGTAGCTATTACAAGGATATTTTATATGTTTGGTCCACAGTTAACTTTAAACATAGATGGGCTAATCATAAAAATGATGGTAAAATGAGAACAAATTCTAAATGTCAAGTTGTAGTTCATGTAAACAATATCAACCACCCCACTAACACGGATCTTAAATTTCTTACTTTTGTTCCAATTGAGCAAGTTCTTACTACGGATCGTCTCCTACAACGGGAGCTATACTGGCAAGCAAATTTGGGGACCCTTCAAATGGGCGGAAATAAACGAAAAGACATAGGGTCTTTTCGCAGACATAGAGTACAATTTCACTGCTAAATTTTGAATCCTCGCAAGGTTATCTTAAGTGATGCTATGATATTTCATGCATATGTTCTGCGTGCATTTAGGGTGTATATATATCCTGTGCAATGGGAGAAAATTCTTGAATAGGGGAAATCACTGTCAAATATGGTTTGCTCTGTGTGTGTGTTTCTGTTAGAATACTTTCCCTTGTGAACTGTGATTCAGCCCAGTGAATGCCCCAAGTTATTTTCTCGGATCCACAACTCACTGTGACACAGTATAACAGTCGCGAAGAGTAGAACTTAGAATGAGTGGACGACCATACACATACAAAAATCTTATTAAACTGTAAGAAGTGTTGATTTTACCTAGTTGTTTTTCACTTAGTGTTCAATACCCATTGTTTTTAGTTGTTTTCTCGTATGATTAATCAGTCATTGAATTGATAGGTAGATTCAAAACGAGTCTTTGATATCCTATCCTAATCCTTCCATTTTATTTACCTTTTTTTAATCTCTTGTAGTCTTACCTTACTTACAAAGTGTTCAGTTTTCTTATTCATATTGCTCTGTCTATTTATACCCCATTGAACTCCCCTCCGCTGTCCTTCCAACTAAGTTTCAACCCCCTCCGCCCCCCCTCCCCCCCCCCCCCCCCCCCCATTTATCTGACTCAGTATTCTTTCATGTTTATCCATGCTTTATGTCTATAGAGGTAATGGTGTAGTCAATTAGAGCAGAAAATGGATAGGAAAATTGGAATGTTGATTTGACCAGTAACCCCTCCCCTATAGCAGAACTTCAATCTCTCTGGCTCTGTCTCTCGTTGTTCTTTTTTTTATTGGTATGTTGTTCAGATTCTGGGTCTTGCCTGACCCCCTCAGTCCCCCCTTCCCTCGATCAAATCCTATCCCCCCCCCCCCCCCCTGTTCCGCCTGTTCAGACTTCAATTTATTTTTTTACTCTCCACTATTCTTTATGCCCCCCTCCCCTCCCTCCACTCAATACTGTTCTCTCTGGTCCACCCTCTCTTGGTTTCATATCATTATCCTATTGCTCAACAATAATTTGATATTGTTATTCACTGAATAATTGGTTACTTGGTGGTTATGTTACGGTTGGATTAACTCTTGGATTTCCTTTCCTTGTTACCTTCTCGTCGGATTTATTCCCTGAGACTTATTCTGTTGAAGTACATGGTTCTCTCTCTCTCTCTCTCTCTCTCTCTCTCTCTCTCTCTCTCTCTCTCTCTCTCTCTTCCCAGCTAGCTGTGTTCATCCCTTTCCTCTTTCCGCAGGTTTCCCTTCTCCGTTTCCCACCCTCCTCCCTTCTATCCTTCTACTCTCTTCTCTCTCTCATGCTTTCAGTGTCTCATCTCACTTTTTATATTAGATTCTAAATGTAGATTTTAATGATGACATAACGTTTAGTCCAGTTTTTGTATTGTAGTGACGCAGGGGTTCTGTGCACAGAGGCGAGCTCAGCGGAAGTGCGCCTCGCGTGAGAAGTGTTCACTGACGGTCAGGTGAACGAGCAGACGAACTCCGACAGTACGACACGTGGGTTCAAAGAGGACGGGTCTCTAACTAATTGTTAGTTCGGGAGCTACGTCGTGCTGACAGTATCACTAGTGTCAGACCAGTGTTAGGGCCTCCAGTTTAGCAGGAGACCGTTTTGCCCCAGCACTGCGACAGAATAGCCGTAGACGGTTATGACGGCAAGGACGGCTTTGATAGTAGCACTAGTACAATAGCTAGGCCCGGAGACTGACACTGACAGAGTGATAGTGACAGACTCGACGGGTACCTGGTGCACTTGAAGGGCCTGGGAAGAATCCTGATGAAACCCCCAAGCCGGTGTCTGGACTGACCCGGTAAGAGAGAGAGAGAGAGAGAGAGAGAGAGAGAGAGAGAGAGAGAGAGAGAGAGTGCAACTGCTTCAGTATATAAACGAACTTCTCCAAAGTATAGGGTTAACACTTTATTGTGTCAGGGGTGGGATATACTCGAGAGTAACTAGCAGGCACGAAAGGTCTAGCATACAAACCTGACATTGCTGCCAGGACCTCCATGATTGCACTAGGAGTGAGTCGAAATTGTATTCTGACTCCTCAGACAGAAGTAGGAAGAACAGTCCTGTCAGGCATTCTCATTCTGGACTAAGAGGGGACCCCAGAAATTAGCAAAAAAAATCCACGGTATGATGGGAACTAAAACTGGCTGTCATTTAGGTACAGGTTCAACAGCTATAGAACAGCCCTCAACTGTTCTGAGAATGAGAGTCGGGATTACGTGGAATGGTGTTTGGAAGGAGAAGCGCAAGACTTCTTCAAGCCACCAAGATGGGCAGCCAGTGCTCTTATCGCTAGATAATGAAGAAGCTGGAAGAACGCTTCGGAGCCAGAGATCTGATTGAAACAGCAAAGTTAAAATTCCAACAAGCCACACAAAATCCAAGGGAGTCCTATGAGGATTGAGCAGACAGGGTCTTGATGCTTGCTGATTCAGCCTTCAGTGACCTGCATGAAAGATGTGCACAGGTTCTTGTAGTCTGCACAAGGAGGCAGGTAAACATGCCTATCTGAAGAGACCCAGAGCATGGAAGAGGCCGTCCAGAAAGCTGAATGGTATTAGCATCTCTCCCTAGTTAAGGATGGGCGCAGCTGAAAAATGAGGAGAAGCCACAGGTCAGGACAGTTTTTTTTTATCTGGACAGCTGTCTCAAACAGAACGTGGAAAAGTTGACAAATCGTCTGCAACTTACAGTCAAAGAAAGTGCAAAGCAAGTTCCTGACAACCCTGATTCCAATGTGAAGTGCTTTTATTGCAAGCAGGTTGGGCACCGGAAAAAAAAGACTGCAAACGAAACAGGAAATGGCTGCAGAACCAGTCTAGGAAAGGAGATGGTAGGAAGGAAAAGGACCCCAGCTCTTCAGTCGAGGCTCCAGGGCTTGAGGTTTTCGCGTCTCTAGGGTCAGGACCAATTCTAGGATGAAAGTGAACAAGACCATGAGGGAGAACGGATTGAGATGCCAGGGTAAGGATTTAGATACGGCTTGGGAAATCAAGTTGTTCAGGAGGATCACCTGAAAAAGAATCAGCCAGGAATACATCAGGGCAGTGGGGGTATTGGGCATTCCAGCCGGTTTCATGAGGGTCTCCGTCTTGAGGGTCCAGAGACAGGCTGTATAGGATCTGGTGAAACAGACAGGGGATCCTCTTTGCCAGGATATCTGGGAGCCGGTTCCGAGTAACTTCCAGTTGTACTGGCTAAAACGGCAGCAATCCTGGTTCAGTGGAAAGTGGCATTGTTGCTGGTGGCGTGGATGGACCTGCAGAAACGCTAGTACTGGTTGGAACACTATCTGGCACCAGAAGCCTGGCGCCCACGTGAACAGTGCCTCCCGATGAACCTCAGTTTCAACAGGCCTTCGAAGCACACTACAGCCAGTCGAGGTTCTGCTGTCCGCCTCTTTAGCTGCTTATTTACAAAGATCGCTCTCATAGGACTTTCAAATTGGTACTAACCAGACCTGGGCACAAGCCAGGTAAAGAGCTCCTTTCCTCACTGCACCCCCTGGACGAAAAGCTTTCATTGGTATGTATTTGTTACAGCCCTCCCCGACGAAGCCTCAATAAAGGCGAAAGCTTGACTATGCACAACTGTGGAGTGGGAATGTTGGAGGTGCGGATTTGACTGCTATTGTTCTCACCTACAGTCTACATCCGGCCGGCACTCAACATCCTTGAGTGGTGCTCAGGAACCTACAGGTTTTACATATATATATATATATATATATATATATATATATATATAAAAGACGTAAAGAAATCCACATGCCCGTGCCTGTATATAGGTTTATATATATAAACTAATAAATTCCAAGGATAAGTAACCAAGCACCATTCCAGCAACTTGCAGAGCAGCTTGATGTTGCAATATATATATATAAATGAATGTGTGTGTGTGTGTGTGTGTGTGTGTGTGTGTGGTGTGTGTGTTTTGTGTGTGTGTGTGTAAAACAATATCTACCTATCTATCTATGTATATATATATATATATATATATATATATACACATGTGTGTGTGTGTGTGTGGGGGGGGGGGGTGTACACGAGAGAGGCAAAGTCTCTGTGTGTGTGTGTGTGTGTGTGTGTGTGTGTGTGTGTGTGTGTGTGTGTGTGTGTGTACGTGAGAGAGGCAAAGTCTCTAATATGAAGTAAATTGAATAAATGATTTTATTTATTTAAATTTCAAGACGTGATCAGACGTAAATTGATTGGTTGTTGGTATCATTTATTCAGCGTGTGACCTTTTTTTTTCGAAAAGGTTTTCCCGACACAGAATCTGACTTAAACTGAATAATTGTTGACGCTATTTACCAAATTTCTTACTGTATTTACTTCATATTTTAACAGAAGATGCATCCAAGATAAGAACTGATGTGAACTAAATGTTTATAACTTTGTCTGTCAAATATTTTGTTCTTGTTCTTCTTGTTCTCGTTCTTTTCGTGTTCATGTTCTTTTTCTTGCTCTCCTTGTTATTATTGTTCTTCTTGTTCTTGTTTTGTTGTTGCTGCTGCTGCTGTTTTTTGGTTGGTTGGTGGTTTTATTTTACGTCTATTCATCCAGCAGATGATATTAGACGGGGAAAAAACAACACTTAAGTCATTTCAACATATACATCTGCATACACTTATGAAAAAGAAAACAGCATATCAGTTAAGGACCCTCATAATAGTCTAGCTACCTCAGAACTGGCTAAAGTGGCGGCAATCTCAATTATGCATGAGTCAGACAGAACGTGACTCTCATTTTCATATTTGTCAAGATTGGTACCTTTCGCCTTATACATTTCAGTTAAAACTGGACAATCTAATAGAAGGTGATGCACAGAGATGAAGTTTCCACAGACACACACAACTTCAGGAGAAAATTTGGTCTTCCATGTGTTCAGCCTTAATTTTGTGATAATCTTAGCCAGATGGCGTGAGCAGCTAGGCAGTGTGTAGCATTTTTCACAGAAAAAGGTTTGGTAAACGTAGTGTTCCAGGTTGAATAGTATTTCACACTTGGAAGGATGTAATGGCAAATTTAGCACACATTCTGAACAGTTTTGTGCACCAAGTTTAGCTAGATTATCTGCTATTTCATTCCCTCTGAGACCACAATGTGAAGGAATCCAACAGAAGTCTACGATTATACTCTGAGACATAATACAGTGTATCAGATACCTTATTTCATATAGCAATTTTTTTCTGGCCTTACAATCCCAAGTTTGCAGTGATTGCAAAACAGACTTGGAATCAACACAAGACAGCACACGAAAAAAGGATATTGGAGTACTATGTACACAAAATAAAGCCATCAGTATAGCATACAGTTCTGCAGTGAATATTGAAAATCCCTTTTCGAGATGAAAATGTTTTCGTATCTTCAGACTTGGAATAACGAAACCAGAAACGCTATCAGCTGTGTCCATAACTGAACCATCAGTATAGATTTTAAGGTGATTAGGATAAGAATTTTCGAGGTGTTCCTTCGCATCGTTCACTAGAATGTTAATATTTTCTTTTTTCTTTGAGACTGTATACTCATAATCAAAATTTCCACTCAAGTGTTCCCAAGGAAGCATCACTGGGACTGTGGGGAACTCTGGAATCGATGTTAAATCTACATTACACTTAGACATAAGTTCAGCGGTATAATTCATTATTGGCTGAATATATGAGATGTCCTTGGCTCTACTTGGAAAATCTTTATTCGAATTTACAAAAATATCATCAGTAACTGAATTGTTTACTGCCAAGCTTCGAATCACATATTTGGCTACTTCTAGACGTCTTTGCTCCGTTAAAGGTAAGATTTTCGCCGCTTTGTAGCTCTTATATGAATTTGTGTGTACAGGAACTTCTAAACCTAATTTAATAGCTTTACTGTCAATACTTTGTAAATTTTTAAAAAGATACTTTGGCACTGAAAAGTAAACTTCTTGTCCATACTTTAACTTGGAGCGGACAAGAACCAAAGAAAGATGCAAAAGGGTTTTAGTATTTTGACCCCAAGGTTGGCAATTAACAATTTTAAGAAAATTTAGTCTAGTTCTAGCTTTAGATAACAATTTTTCTATATGCATTTTCCAGCCTAGTTTTGGCGTTAAAAAGACTCCCCCAAAATTGACTGATTTCTGATATGCAACAAAGTGCCATCTATATTGAAGGATGGGAGTACAGGCGGATTTTCTCCATTGTTAAACAACATCAAACAGGTTTTTTCACCTGATAATTCAAGCCCATTTTCTTTTATATATGCCGATAAATTGTCCAATTCATATTGATATGACTTCTGCACATGTTTAATTGACCTCTTCTTTGTATGTTTTCTTAAACTAGTATGCATCCATATTGCGATGTCATCAGCATACTGAACTACATGGATATTTTTGGACAGCGCAGAGGGAAGATCATAAAGGAGAACTGAAAACAAAACTGGGGCAATAAGTGATCCTTGGGGGATACCCATATGAGTGTACCTGAAGGAAGAATACATCTTACCAATTCTTGTACATATATGTCTGTCCATTAAGAAATTTTTTATGTAAGAATACATGTTGCCTGAAATACCAATCTTTTTTAATTTGTAAAGCAACCTAGCATGCCAAACACTGTCGTAGGCTTTTTTAAAATTAAAAAAAAAATGTAGCCAACGTACTTTTTTGTGGGAAAACTGTTTTTTTAAAATTTGATTTGTAAGTTTTACAAGATGGTCTGTAGTGCATCGATCCTTTCTAAAACTAGCCAGCTGGACTGGAAGCAAATAGTTCTTTTCACAATAGTACATCAGACGCTTCAATACATTTTTTTTCCAGAAGCTTCCCGACATGAGAAGACAAAGAGATTGGTCTATAACTGCTTACAGAAGTATTTATCTTGCCTTCTTTCAAAACTGGTATGACACCGAACTCTTCCAAACTTCCAAACTTCAGGGAGAGCGCCATTATTCCAATATTTTTGGAATAATGAGAGTAGTACATGTTTCCAGGAAGATGGCAGATGACTTAGCATCTGATAAGAAATGCCATCTAGACCAACTGCTGAGTTCTGAGATGAGACTGATGATAAAGCTTCTGACAATTCTGAGACCTGGATAGGAGAATTTAAAAAAATGATCTGCAACTGGATCAGGATCCCAATAGTCCTCTTTTTGTTCCTCCTTCAATCTATATTGCTCATTTTCTGCCTGTAGAGATGAAGACAAACTATTCTGAGAAAAGAAATCAACAAAAGCCTCAGCTTTTTCATAAGAGGTAGGAAATTCCTTTTCTAGCTTAATAGGGTAAAGTTGTTTTTTTGTGACCATTTTTCATTTCTTTTACTTTTTCCACACTTTAAACATGTCTTTTGATTCTGTTATTTCCTTCTTGCAAAATTCATCCCAGTATGTCTTTTTTGCTTGAGTGATTATTTTATTACAGTTGTTTTTTTCCTGTTTCATAGTCTGAAAATTTTCTTCAGTCTTATTTCAGATCCACCTTTTAAACGTCAGACGTTTTGATTTTGCAGCTAATCGGCATTCTTCAGTCCACCACACGTTACCGAAAAATTTACCAAATTTCCTATATCTACTCCTTGGAATAGCTCTATCAGCAGCTTGAATCAATATTTTGGCAAAATTTGAATAAAAAACATCAATGTTGTCATCTTCAACAGACGTTGTATCATATGACATCAGACTATCTGCAAAAGCTTCCCAATTGGCTAATTTATAATTATTATTTGGGATTTTGTCTTCAACATCTGATATGTCGGTGCTAATTTCATCATTCAAATTTATTGTGATTGGAAGGTGATCACTTCCAAAGCAGTCTTCTCCAGTGGACCAATCGCAATGAATTGCTAGATTTGGAGATACCAGCGACAAGTCTATAGCAGCTGGTTTGTGTGTTGATACATCAGGGATTCGAGTAACTCGTCCATCATTTAACAAGATTAGACTGGAATCAACAATATTTTCTAGAAATCTGTTAGAAGACACTTTTGAACATTCTGTATCCCGAAAAGGAGCATGAACATTAAAATCGCCTAGAATTATCCATTTTTTAGAAGTAAAATCGATGTTTTTCAGCCAGTCTGTATTATCATCTTTGGGGCCGTAGGGATAATACACTGAAATGACATTATAAACTGAGGTGTCATTAACTTTTATCGCAACCCCTACAGAAAAACAGTCTTCAGAATCTTGTAGTCCTGGGCATAGAAAACTTGTGGAAAATTGTAAATCACATCTAACATAAATAGCGCACTGCACTTTTTCATTTGAAATATTTACGTTAGTTAGTGGTGGATAGTAGAAATTCTTAATATTTGAAAGCTTTGATATTTCAACATTTAGCGATTGAAGCGCTAACACACTATAATTTCCCTGTTGTACGTAATTTTCAAAGGGCAGAAAATTTGCAGAGATTGATCTGGCATTCCACTGTGGTATTTTCTGGCATTCCACTGTGATATTTTCAAATTGTTACATACGTGTTTCTTCATAGTTGTCTACAACTATAAGTCAATATGTCACTTGTGAAAAAAAAGAAAAACTGATCACTAGTCAGGGCTAAGGATATTTTCCGACGATGCCTATGGTCTGTGGCGGAATGCCACGGGAGGAGGTAGACGATACATTCCTGGCGGTGGTAAGGATCCGTGGGGTCTGGAAGGCCAGGGACTGCAGTTGAATGCCCGGGTGCCGCTGAATCTTCCACCTCTCTGTCTGCGTCGTGGTCGATCCCAGAAGAGGCGATGTAGATGACGGCCTAGTTTCTTGCCAGTAGCCTTGCTCCTTCGCCATTTGGGTGGAGATCATCTTGAAGGTGATAAGACTTCTGGATGTTGTCGTAACCCACATGAGAAACATTTTTGGTATTCTTTCCAATTAATTCAGAGTAGGTGTGCGCATTATATATCACCCGTTTGGTTCAAAATGTTGTGATTTGACAGGGATTGACTTGCTGCACACAACATGGGACTGGGGAAAGATTTGCTGGACAGATATCACAGCAGAAGCCATGTCTTTTCCGCACACAGCAGCGTTTTTCCCTTTAAGGTCGTTGAATCCTGTGTGCAGAACCACACAATCTGGAGCAGGATGCAGCTATTGACTTGCTTCTTCAGTAACCTTCTTGATGTTGTCAATGGTGAAAACTTTCTTTGCAGCCACTTGTAGTCCAGAAGCCATTCCAAGGCGTGTAGGATTGACTCGGTTCATCATAGAGTCATGAAGAATAAGGACACGGGGAGTATCTGAGGGAATCGTATTTTTTTTGCCGGCATTGATTTGGGGTTAACTTCGGCGTTCTATTTGGTGTCACTTTATCTACATCATTGGTAGTGACGTTATTTTCAGTACTGTTCTTTTGGATATTTCTTTTGTTTTGTTTTTGTTTTTTGTTGAATGAATACATACAGTTTTTTGGTGGGCCAAAAATGGTGGTTTTGAAGGAAATGAATTTTATATATATATATATATTTTTTTTTTTAATACTAATCTTCATTTATACAACAAACAAGACAGTCCACATATTTTTTAAAACACCTGTCTGTCATGTCTCTGTTAGATATCGATTGAATAATTGTCATTGTGTTACAATTTAAAAGGGAGACAGGAGAGGGGGAACTTTCGTGAAAGACGTCATAGCATTAATGACGCGTTGCAAGCCTCCTTTTATTTATCGCTTTTAGATCTTTGCATTTTCGGTCAGTGTAGTGCTATTGTTGATTTGTTTAAAACGTTTGGAAAGTGAATGTATGCCTAATTGTTCAATATTGTTTTTGGATCGATTGATAATGCGATTGGAATATTCAAGATTATGTTAGAATGTTCACCAGGTTTCCGTAAGTTGCTAGTGCATTGCCGAAGGTTCGAGAATGTTGTAGAAGCTGACCGAATTACATTCGCATACGCTAGTCACAATTTCATTGGTAAAGCTTATTGATATGCAGAATATTCTAGAAAAGAATGATCTAGCATGTTCGAGAATATTCTTTAGATAACATATAAAAGAATGAGAGCTGTGCCACTGAGAGAGACCGAAATGAGATTTGTTGAGGAGTTCTAGTCTAGAAGTGTTCGAGTCTTCATTGAGTTTGAGTCTAGTCGACGAGAAGCTGCCATTAGTAGAATATTTACTGCTGCATATACGTTTGAGTTCCTGTACGGCTTATTGAACCTGAAGGTCAGTGGTTTGTTTTTGTTCCAATATTCTTCAACGTTCGTAAATAAAAGGATCCTCTTCGTTTCAATACCGCCTGGTGTATTTTGTCGTCTGCAAGCCGAACACCTACCACAGGATCTACAACGAACTGTTACATGCTAGAGTACTGCACTTACATTGTACTGAGAGAGTAAGCGCATTTTAGCATTGTAACACATTGATAATGAGTTTTTCCACTGTACTGCAGCTGGCATGATTTTTTGGATATTACAGACATTATAGATACCATAATTCTGTGAACTTTGCAGTTATTTATAACTGTTGTCATTATTGTTATTATTGTTGTTGCTGTTATTGTTCTCATTGTAATCATCATCATTACTAATGTTGTTATCATTATTATCATTATCATCATTCTCCTTATTGTAATTATGATTATTATCGTTATTATTATCATTATTGTTGTTGTTATTATCATTATCATTTTTTTTTTTTTTTTTTTTTTGCTGTCCCAGCCTCTGTGCCACCTCAGAAGCAGTGCACCTATGCCGCTCATCCCGACACCCCGTCCACAGCCGCAGCCCAGTCAGGCCCGCCACGGCCCCAGCACCGGGAATCCACAGGGAGCAGTCAATGTCAAGTCGTCAAGAGACAACCCATCGGAGGAGACACTGCACTGCTGCCGAGTCACTTCGGTGGTGTTCAGTGGCACCTGTTCTGAACTAACATATGCAGGACACCACCTACTAAGCCCCCTACTAACGACAATGATTGCTTAGTCGCGGAGCCGGCGTGAGTGAGCTCTTCCTCCGGAGGGGGCCACCACGTCCGTCCAACGACAGCCCCCATGGACCCGCCGATACTGGTGACCCCGATGGAACCAAACCAAGGCCACAGACGTGGAGAGGACATCGAAACTGAGTCACCATGAGAGCAGGGCATGAAGGGCAGCAGAATTTGAGAGTTTTTTTTTTAAATGCTGATCGATGAGGATGAGGATGATGAAGATGATGCTACGGATTTCCATTTCGGTCTGAGACTACATGACAGGGCTGTACTCTACGCTTCCTTTCATAATATATCCCGGCGTCAACCAGGCCCGAGAGATACAGGCACCTACAGTGTTGGTCAGGAAATTTGAGCAACACTCTCAGAAACGCATCCATTAAGCGGATGAAACTCGACTGTGTGGTCCCAGTCTTCCCAACTGAGTCCGCAGCAAACTCAACTCTGGGTAGGAGCTGGTCGGGGCAGAAAACCCCACATGACTCTGATGGGATTCGAACCCACGACCTCCCAGCCGGGAGTCCGCGACGCTAACCACTGCGCCACGGCGGCTGGTATCATTATCATTATTACTATTCCTATTATTGTTATTATTGTTATCATTATTATAGTCACCATCATTACTTTTTAGTATTATTACTATCATTTCTATTATCATCATCATCATCATCATCATCATTATCATCATTGTTATTATCATTATTGTCGTTATTATTATTATTTTACCATGATCATAACTATTATCATTACTATTTTCACTTTTTCCCTTGTCAAGTTAAAGTTGTATACGTGTTATGTGTATGACTGACAAATATGCCAATGTTGTACTGAAATCCCCAGCGCACTGCCTTCTTTCAGCGCACTTGTAAACTCTGATTATTTGATAATTACAAAAATACAGAATTCGTTCTGGTGCAGAGTTGACGCGCTATATAAACTGTACTTGAGGAGTAAAATAAGGTGATGCTACTGGTCCTTTTGTTTTTTGTTTTTAAATTTATGAATGAATTGGCAATAGAACTGATAAGAAAAGGGAGGTATGGTGCAACATTTACGTGTATTTGAATGATTTATATTGCTTTTGGAAGGTGATGTAGCCCTTCTCTGACTGAAACAATAATTAGGCTACAGACACAATTAAACAGTCTACATAGGGCAGCATCCGCACTCCATCTAATGTGAATATGAATAAAAGTAATGCAGTTGTATTCAGGAAAGGTGGATGATTAGCAGCTAGAGAACATTGGACTTATGATGGAATCCCTATGCTCTTTGCTAATGTTTATAAATATTCAAGCATTTATTCTTCAATAAGGTTGAATTTTAATGTGTCATATCAGAATCTTGCGAACAGGGCCAAACATGCGTTTTTATGTACTTTGCAAAAACCATCTAAATTAAATTGTAGTTCAATTGTCGCATATCTAAAACTCTGACGCACAAAGGTAACCAATCGCTCAATATGGTGCTGAATTGTGGGGACTTAAGAGCGCAGCTCGCCACTGTGAAAAGATGCATCTTTTTGCTCTTTAAAAGTTTTTAGGAGTCAAAATGCAAACACCAAATGATTTAATTTATGGAGAGACAAACAGACATCCAATTTACATAAATTTTGCTGTAAGCTATTGGATAAAATTGATAAGAATGGATGAGTCAAGATTACCGCGAAAAGCATTCAGAACACTGTTCGATTTAGATTCTCGCGGCAAGGCAAACTGGGCATCAGATATTAGTTGTAAAGTGTGTATGTTTGGTTTCAGGTATGTGTGGCTGAACCAGGTGTTGAGGGAATAATTCAGTTCATTGTGGACTTTAAAGAAAGGCTGGTGCCCTGCAAATGGCAGGAATGTGATTTTCATGTTAAGAACAGTGAGAGGTTCAGTATATATAAAACATTCTGCGCAGTAGCTGTTGATAAAACGCATTTAATGTTGGATCTTGACAGCATCGTAAAATAACAGCAAGGTTCAGACTTGGCTTTTCGGATATTGCTGCGCATCAGTATCTATAGAAACAACACACTCCAGTCGATTTGATTTGTCCATTATGTGGACAAATTAAAAAAAAAGACGAGGTGCATTTTGTCTTATGCTGTCCTGCACTAAAAGATTTAAGAGTGTGTATGTACATTTAATGTATTATGAATATTCGAGTCTTTTTCGACCTAAATTTACTTTTAGCATCAAACCAAATGAACGAACAGTTATAAACCTGTCCATTTTCTTATATAAAGCGTGTAAGTTATGATCCGTTTTGGTATTTTAATGCATCAATTCTGAACAGTTGGAAATATTAGAGTTTGGAATGATTGTTTAAATGTCACCCCTTCATTAGGAGTAATGGCCTATTCATGACTGAATATCCGTATACGTCTCTCTCTCTCTCTCTCTCTCTCTCTCTCTCTCTCTGACAACAAACACACACACACACACACACACACACACACACACACACACACACACACACACACAAACACACACCATGCTACACAGATTCGCACGCGTGTTCGAAAACACACACACACACACACACACACACACACACACACACACACACACACACACACACACACATATGCGCGCGCTTGCGCATATTTCTTAAATGGACGTTTATTACTTCTTACTTTAACATATTCTGGGTTAGGTGTAGCGATGGAAGCTGATCAGTCTCTTGTTTCTGATGACGTATGCATTCTGTTTGGGGTCTGTTTTGTTGCCGAGGGCAAAGGATGGCATGTGCCATCTTCCCGAAGTGCTTAGCCCTGCCCCAGTCAGTCTCGAGGAGCATCTGAAACCACACAGAATTATCAGATCTGATTTTTTTTAAAATGACAAGTACAGAGATAAAAAAAAAGTTTGTGTGAAACATGTGTGGGTACTGATAATGGTGGTAAGAATTACTGTAATCTGTCTGTCTGTCTGCCTGCCTGCCTGCCTGCCTGCCTGCCTGCCTCTCTCTCTCTCTCTCTCTCTCTCTCTCTCTCTCTCTCTCTCTCTCTCTCTCTCTCAAGGTTACCGTAAAGTGTTCAGAAAAATTCTGTGTAATAATATCAAACAGATCCTGGATTCACTGTTTCATGTCGATCCGCACCAAGGATTCTAACCAAAATGTAATGGGTTCCTCAAAGACCACATTGTTTCCTTCCAGCAGTTCTAATTAAAATCAGCTCAGAATAATCTTGCAGAACGGAGCTGGGTGCGCCGCTTGATCCGTATCCGCGCCGTGGATCCTCACCAAAAAATTAATGGGGTCATTTTGGGTCCACATTCCATTTTTTCACGAAGTGTGTTTACCATTTAACTTTAACGACGAAGTTTATTTACCATTTCATTTAACTCATCATTACTCAGAGACAAAAAAAATGTGTTGATTTGGTGAAAGAAACTAAAGAGAAAGTTAGAGAGCAGTATGCAGCATCACCGTATGCAAGACATACCTAAAGTAAGATACCCGGCCATGAAATCCAGCTCACAATTAGAATTCAGCTGTTTTTAGATGTTTTAATAATGGAAATATGGGTAAAAATCATTGTTCAGTATATGAAAAAAATCATATTGTTCAGTATATGAAAAAAAATCATATTGTTCAGTATATGAAAAAAAATCATATTGTTCAGT
The DNA here is from genome assembly GCA_033310375.1 of Conus canariensis. NCBI lineage: Eukaryota > Metazoa > Mollusca > Gastropoda > Neogastropoda > Conidae > Conus > Conus canariensis. Next base: position 16,290,396 of record CM065730.1, on the reverse strand, counting down.
TTATGAAAGAAGAAACAACTAATAAACACTGAAGAAAAACTTGTAACTGAAATTCAGGAGCTAGAAAAGGACATAAATGGGAACGATAGGGAACTTGAGCCAAAGTAAGAACAACTTTTAAAAATGCGAAGGAGGAAAACAGAAGGAATTATCCTAAGATCCGAAGCAAAGTGGGCTGTACAGGGGGGAAAAATTACAAAGCACTTTTGTAATATGGAGAAAAGTCATTTTGTGAATAAACAAATAGTAAAACTTGTAACAGACAATGGGGCAATCTTATCGAAAACTGACGACATGCTGGAAGCCACTAGACTAAACTACGAAAGCCTTTATAAAGAACGAACTGTAAGGAATATTGATAAAAGCAAATTTGTTCAAAACTTACGACTGACTGAATCAGAATCAAAAGAATTAGAAGGGCTAATTACTAGAGAAGAAGCTACAGAAGCCTCAAAGGAAATGCATCACAATAAGAGCCACAGGACTGACGGGATTACAGCTAACTTAAGTAATGTTTTAAAAACAAGTTAGAGAGTTTGTTGTTAGATTGTTCAATGGAGGTTTCTGGAGAGGAGAAATGTCTGTTAGTCAGAGAGAAGGAATAATAACATGTCTACCAGAAGAAGATAAAGTGATAGAATTTTTGAATGATTTGTTTTATGTTGCTTAAAAATAGGAACCACGTGCATAGCAAACACAATGAAAAAAGTCCTTTCGAAGATATTGAATGAAGATCAAACAGTATCCATTCCTGGCAGATACATAGGAGACAATGTAAGTATTGTGTATGATGTAATGCATTATTTAGAAATAAAAGCTCTTCCAGGCTTGTTGGTATCAGTAGATTTTTTTAAAAGAAGCTTTTGATACAATAGATTGGGAATACATGAAACAAGTTCTGAAGGCAATCAGATTTGGAGACGACTTCTGTTGCTGGATCTCAGCCTTTAAAAAAAAAAAGAAGAAAAAATCATACATCATAGAGAATGGAAAAGTTTCTCAGAGCCTTGAAATACAATAGGCTGTCATCAGGGTGATCCCATTTCGCCATATTCATTTATTTTTTGTGTATAGAAGTACTAGCCTCCAGGATTCGAGAAAACAGTAATATAAAAGGCATTCATGCAGCGGATACAGAGTTTAAAAGTACTCAATTTGCAGACGACACAACGTGTACGGTGAAGGGGGATAAAGAATCGTACGAAAAACTCTTTGGCAGGATATCTGAATTTGAAGAAACTTCTGGACTGAATCAAAACTTCGAAAAAAACTACCAATGTTTGGTTAGGACACAGTAAAACTCGGAAAAGAAATATCTACTTGAAAAGAAAATGATATAGAATCCACCTAAATTTAAACTTCTCGGTATATGGTTTTCAAATGATTTGTCAAAAACGACTGCACTTAACACAAAGGATATACTAATTGAGGTAAAGAACTTATTTAATATTTAGTCAAGGTGGATATGTACACCCATGGGCAGGACTGCTATATTGAAATCACTCATACTTTCTAATTTGATATATTTGTAGATACATTTACCAAACCCTCCATACAAAGAAATAAAAGAACTACAAAAAATGTCACGAATTTGTGTGGAACATGAAAAGAGATAGAATTAAAAGAAAATATGCAGTGCATGCCATCGAAAATGGAGGTATAGAAATGCCAGATATAAAGAACAGTATGTACAGGCGCTAAAGATGACTTAGATTAAAAAGATATACACTGCTTATCCAAAATGGAACAAAATAATTGAAGCACTCTGTCCAGAAAAAGATTCATTGAATTTATATGGTCCAAAAAATTTTCTTGCACACAAACTCAGCATTTTTTCAAAAGATGTCTTTTTTTTTATCTTACCCACACTTCAATAAAAGCATAGGACTACAAAATTGACAAGAGGTTCTAGCACAGCCACTTTCCATAACGATAAATTTAGAGTAGGTCATGATGTTTGCTTTAAAAACTGGATTGCCAAACACATTTGTTTTGGTTAGAGATATCACTGACGAAACATTTCTTGGATTGTAAAAGATCTTGGTCTAAGCATGGCATCAACGTAACTTATCTTGAATGTGTGGGATACAGTCTATAAAAGCCATCTTAAGAAAAGACATACTACGATAAAAAAAAAAAGAAAAAAGGAGAATGTAACCAACGAGAAAAGCACTACAAGTTATAATAAACGTAACTAAAGGTTCAAAAGTTTGTTTTTTTTTTTTGTTTTTTTTTTTGTTTTGTTTGTTTTTTTACAATGCTCTCTTGGAAGAGTTAATGGTATTTGATGTTTATGCATTTGCTCAACGGGAATATAAATTAGGATTTGCGATAGACTGGGAAAAGACCTTTAAACAAACTAGCAAAATTAAAAAAAAAAAAGCTTAGATGGTTTCAGATTAGGCTATATCATAAAAGTCTTGTTTCAAATAACATTCTGAAGAAAGTGGGTATAATTGATAACGATAAATGTTCATTTTGCAAGACAGAGAAACATTCAATATAACACTAGTTGTAGCTTTGCCCTTATGTTCACAGTTTCTGGAGCGAAGTAGAGAGAATATTAAGAGAAACTTCTGAAGTTGAATCAACACCCATCTTGCGCTGAAGTGAATGAAGACAAGTGATTGCTCGTTCATTTTCGTTATCCTGAGTGTTTAGTATCTCGCCTGAAGACATAAGAGGTCGAATCGCGTCGTGTTTTGTCTTGTGATTCCTTTGTCTACATTTTCTTTGCGGTTCGCTATTAATTACATTTAAAATTTGTTTAGATTGCCGCCTACAGTCGTCTCACTTTGCAACTAGTTCATGATATCTTTAAACAGATTTCGCAGTAGAATGCAGGGCATGAATCCCCAAACAGACAGTGTTATAATGAGTAGACCGATGTGACTTTAGTTCACTAGCTGTTACATCAATCAACAGGACGTGACGTTTATAGACGGTTGTAAATCAATAACATCAGGGTGGATCACCAGGATGCAATACCCGTAAAACGTTTGTTATGTCAGTAAACAGGGCGTCAAGTTACTGACCAGGACATGATATCTGTAAATATAACATGACATTTCACAAGAGGATGAGACGACAATAAACAGGTTTTTACTTCGGTAAACAGGGCTTGACATAACAACAGTGGAAGAGACATCAATAACAATTAAAAAAAAAAGGATGTGACATTGGTTGACAAGACGTGGTATCTGTAATTATAGCATGAACTTGGCAAACAGGTATGGCATCCGTAAACATGAAATCAGTACGCAGATCCATAAACAAGACATCAATACACAGGTAGTGGCATCCGAGGACAGAACGTGGACGATGTCAGCAGATTACCTTTACAGTCCACGGCGGAGAAGAGGTCTCAGTGATTTTCTCCTCTTTCACCGTCAGCGGAGATCCTCTCCATTTGACTTAAACTGTCCTTACGACGTCTGCCTGTGTAAATAATACAAGCACAACCAGTTCTAACAATACAAAAAGAAAACAGCCCAAACAATGTCCTTCTCTCTACTACCCTCGAAACCAGTAAGCAAATAATCGTTATACTTCATGCCACGAAGACTTCGAGAAGGCCTTGAATGTAATTTATACGTAACTGCTTTGGCCAGTGCAAGTCGAATGTTGTGTAAGTGCTAAACTTGATCTTTTTGATAAAAGCAACATGAAGAGTAAAATCCAGCCTGAGGTGTCGCATAGCATTTACATTAACTGCAATCAAGATGTCTCACAAGGAGATTTACGTTGGCTATCTGTGTTAACATTCCAAGTTCAATAATGAAACTATCTATCTGAAGTGTTGCTCAAGGGCGAACGATAGACAGAGGGAATCCGAAAGAAGAAGGCCATGGGACACAAAATGAACCAAGGAAAAGATCAAATGAGAGAAAAGAAAGGGTTCTAAGAAGTACGCCAAGGAGGGAGAGAGAGAGAGAGAGAGAGAGAGAGAGAGAGAGAGAGAGAGAGAGAGAGAGGTAAAGAGAAGGAGGGAGAAGGGTGAGAGGGGAGAAAAGAAAAAAGAACGCAAACATTGCAAGATCAACACTAACCTTGTAGCCTCTACACCATAGTTAAAGCAGTAAGTGTAACGCAGACATATTTTGAAGGAAAACAAGCAAGCACAGGAACTGAGCGTTAGCTTAGTAGACCCCGTCGACCCGTGCAAAGCAAGTAAAGCAGGTTTGGAGAGGCAGTAGAAGAAGTAGAGTGGGGTGCAATTCAACGGGCAGTGTCAGAGATAATAAACCGAGCAAGCAGAGTAGAGACAAATGACCACGGGTATTTATGATTAGACTAGAAAATGCAAGAGAAACAGAATAATGATAGCAGGAGAGAAAGATGTGTGTGTGTGTGTGTGTGTGTGTGGTGTGTGTGTGTGTGTGTGTGGTGTGTGTCTGTGAGAGAGAGAGAGAGAGATTGAGGGAGGGAGACAGACAGACAGACACACACACACACACACACACACACACACACACACACACACAAAAGATAGACGGAAGATGGGGGGGGGGGGGGGGGGGGGCAGGGTGAAAAAGTCGGTCGGCCAACAGTCAAACAGGCGATTGCAGGGGTTGGGACAGACAGGGGGAAGGGAGGGGGACGGAATGAGTAACAGGTGTAAGAGAGACAGACAGCTTGGTAGGTGGACCGTCAAACAGACAATTCAAGGGAGGGGTGGGTAAGAGAGAGAGAGAGAGAGAGAGAGAGAGAGAGAGAGAGACAGACAGACAGACAGACAGACAGACAGACAGACAGAGTCAGAGACAGAGACAAATTTTCTTTCGAATTTCAAATTTCGTTTGAGACTTGTGGTCAAAAACAAGTCACATGCAGGGATTTGGGGTTTAGAAGATAGATTCAAACGGTAGATCAAGGTAAGTTTCAGCCGACGATTCGAGAGGGATGGTTCTCCTGCCTCAGCATAAGGCTGTAAACAGGGATGGCGCGGAATGCACCCACACAGTCGAAGCCCTTGATGGTGAATGGGATCTAGACTTTTAAGTAGCGAGTTGTGCCTAAGGGGAAAGGTGCATTTAAAGTAATTATTTTTCAGCGGATGCTGTTTAAGTTTGATTTTTCCCGTGAAGTGGAGGTCAGCAGGACTGCCAGGCGACAGTTGTTTTGATGTGTAAACAGCTCAACAGGCTTGGAACTTGGTCCTGGGTACCTGCTTGTGAAAAGCACATCCAATTAAGCTGAAAGGAGATTCTCTAGAATCGAGTAAATTGCCCTTCAAATATGAAGTGTGTCCCAAAACAAACAAGCACTCGGTATGGACATAAACAAATACAGATAAAATGAAAGTATATGATTTCTTTGAAAATCAACAGATGGAAATGTGAAGGACACAGCCTACAGGAGCAAATAACTGGGCACAAAAAGGCGCAAGAATTACAATTTCTTTCAGGAATTCCTAAGTTTAAAGCACTGGATGCCGCTCCATAAACGTGTAGGGCTCAGCGATCGATTCTTGCCGCTTCCAAATGCTCACATGAATCTCTCTCTCTCTCTCTCTCTCTCTCTCTCTCTCTCTCTCTCTCTCTCTCTCTCTTTGTATGCTTTCATGTGTGCGTGCTACCACTACCACCACTACCACCACCACCACCACCACCGCCGCCACCACCACCACCGATGACAACAATAACAACAACAACATCCTTGGATTTACTGAATTTTCGATTGCATTTTAAAGTACATTATTTGATGTTTATGTACGCCACTTTGACAACAACGCCCTTCATTCAGGTCAAACAATCAATATTCTACGATTAACTTTTGGACTCCGCTTTAGAATTTTTTAAAATCTGACTGGTGAAATGTTGATTTTTGTTTAATGAATCAATGTTTACATCAATTTTAAAATGTTCCATGCAAAATGAAAAAAAGACGGGATCTATGCGAAAACAGTTTACGAAAAAAAGTGGGCTAACCAAAAGACAACTTTCTGTATTTTTGACTGGTCAGTAAGCCCAGATTCTAGACTGGGAGAGTAAACCACACCCACACATGTTGTTTTGGTCAGGATATTTGAGCAGCACACCCAGAGACGCATTCATTAAATGAATAAACTCGACTGTGTGGTCCCACTCTTCCAAAATGAGCCCGTAGTAAACTCAACTCTGGGTAGGAGGGGCAGAAAAATCCCACCAAATACGGCTCTGATAGGCATCGAGCCTACTATTTCCAGCCGGCAGTCCGCGACTAACCACTTCGCCATGGCAGCTAGTGTTTCCACTGATGATTTGTAATTCTGATAAATCGATGTGGAAATCTCCCAGCGATACATTTTCATAGGAAAACAGAATGTTTCTTTCCTCACCAGAGTAAATTTGTCCAACCAGAGCGCTCTCCTGGGTTTCTGTGCGCAACAACCAAGAAAATGCTTTTGATTTGTGTGTGTGTGTGTGTGTGTGTGTGTGTGTGTGTGTGTGTGTGTGTGTGTGTGTGTGTGTCCCTTGCATCGTTTTCGAGTCTTGTGATAAGGTTGAAGAATGTCCCTCTGATAATTTTTAATATATTTCTGTACTGTTTTTGGTTGGGTTTAAAAATTCTTCAAAATTTCAATATATTCATGTACTGTTTTTTGGATGGGTTTTCGAAATCACTATTAACCGGATGCTTTAGAAAGTCACTGGATACATTTTCAGAGGTAGCGAAAATGTTACCGTATGATGAATAGCATGTCTCTGTTCATGAACCAACATGGCAGGCGCCAGGGTCACTAACGTGTCGACTCCAAGCTGGCTTGACGAAGGACTTTGTCCTCATAGCAGAATAAGTGAAGGGTTTTACATTTTTTACTTACAAACTATGAAGATCAAACACGCTAAGTCATGACCATGAGACCTTCGTCTAAATCGTGCTCATTATGGTCTTGAAACTTAGCAGATGTGGTGTAGCGTTTATGGACTAGTCGGCATGCAGTGACACCTCCTAGATGAAACTGACAGTGAAACTTCACGCACACCTCCTCTCCGTTTCCTCTCGCCCCCGTTCTTCAAAAGCAGTTTTGGTTGTTCTGCACAAGTCCAGCAGAGCTGGTGGGGCAAATTTACTCTGATGATGGAAAAAACAGTTTTTCATTTTCCTATGAAAATGTACTAGGAGGAGATTTACACATCGATTTATTAGAATCACACACACACACACACACACACAAAAGATTAGCAGAAACACAGGCTGCCATGACGCAGTGGTTAGCGTCGCGGATTCCCGCCCGGGAAGTCGTGGGTTCGATTCCCAACAGAGCGATTTCTGATATGGGATTTTTCTGCCCCGACTTACTCTTACCCAAAGTTGAGTTTACTATGGGCTCATTCTGGAAGAGTGGGACCACACAGTCGAACTGATTCACTAAATCGGTGCTTATCTGAGAGTGTTGCTCAAATTTCCTGACCAACACAACAGGTGTCTGTTTCTTCTGGCTTGGCAGACGCCAGGATATACTGTGAATAAAACGTAGCGTGTAGCCCGTCTGGTGCAGTGTCGGACTGTAAGGGAGCTGCATGGCATTATCTTCGTCACTTTCATCCTCATCGATCAGCATTATATCGTTATTTGTGATCCTTCATTCTCTGTGTTCACCTCAGTTTTGATTTCCTCTCCACGTCTACGGCATTGATGAGTTTGTGCTCCGGTCGCCGGTGTTGGCGAAGTCATGGTGAGGGAGACGCTCATTCACACTGGCTTGGCAACTTCGCAGTTATTGTCGTCAGTAGCGGGTGTATGTTAACGACAGAAGTAATCATAGGAAAAGGTGCCCATTCTCTGTCTTTAAAGGACGGTCAGTGTCTTCTGCCAGAACTCACCAATTACACCATCGCAGGGTCTCACAACAACCTGGGTATGCTCGTCAATGTAGCACCTGCACTGTTTCTCGTGATAAGTGCATTCGAACTCTTCGACAGCGAAAGCATGAAAGCAGAAACGAGGCAACGACGTACGTGATGAGTGGTTTCATGACGCTGGTAATCTGCCACAATAAACACAAGGT
>CM065730.1:16269903-16277403 GCA_033310375.1 Conus canariensis | reverse complement strand
TGAACAGGCAGGCTTCCGCCAACACAGATCAACAGAAGACCAGATCACATTCATCACGCAAAGCATTGAGGACGCTTTCCAAGAAAAGAAGAACACGCTTGCTGTCTGGATTGACATGGAGAAGCGTTCGACAAAGTCTGGAAGGACGGACTTAGGCTCAAACTACGGCGATGAGGTGTGTCTGGGAGGATGTACACCTGGATCAGCCAGTACCTACACAATCGCAATGCCCGAGTCAAGATTCAGGGCCAGAAAAGCAAGAAGAAGGTGCTGAGACAGGGAGTACCACAAGGAGTCCTTTCGCCAACGCTGTTCCTCATCTTCATAGATGACATCGTCAGAGAACTGCCAAAACGGGTCAGAGGAGCGATCTACGCAGATGACCTGGTGCTTTGGTGCTCTGAAGAGTACACCACCACAGCACAGGTACGCCTCAAGACTGCGCTCAACAAGATCAGCGACTGGACCAAGGAATGGCTTGTCTCTGTCAACTCAAGCAAAACAACCTACACAGTCTTCAGCCTATCCAGCAAGAAGCAAGAGGCGAAGCTGACACTGAACAACCAAAGGCTTGCAGAGGAACCCACACCTACCTACCTGGGAGTGACCTTTGACGGCAGGCTCACTTGGAAACAGCAGATCACCAGATGCTGTAGCAAGGCCAAGTTGAGACTGGCGATCATGAGGAAACTTGCGGGGACGGACTGGGGGGCTGACGAACGTATCCTGAAGAGACTCTATACAGGGAGAGTCCGACCTGTAGTTGAGTACGGGACGTCAGCATGGGCATCAGCTGCAAAATCTAACCTCAACCACCTCAATAAGATACAGAACCAAGCTCAGCGTGTCATAATTGGCGCCATGAGATCCACCCCAATCCTGAAGATGGAAGAGACCACTGGGCTACAGTCATTGGAGGACAGAAGGGACACAAAGATCCTCATCCAAGCAGCAAAATTCAAACGCCTTGAAAACCATCCAATGAACAACAGAATGAGCAGACCCACCAAGAGCCGGTTGAAAAGAGGCAGCTTCATCCGCCAGTCAAGACGCCTTGAAAGACAAACCCCAGTCTTGATGGAACATGAAGCAAAGCCTATCCCGGCAAATGTCACCCACCCATCTTGGAAGAGGCAGGTGTTCCCAACAGTCGTCACCAGCATTCCCGGAGTGGAGAAGAGAGGAATACAGTCAGACACCCAAAGGAAGGCCCTGGCCATGGAGTACATCTGCAACCAGTATCCCCAGGAAGACTGGACCCATGTCTTCACAGATGGCTCCGCCACAGAGGCAACGAGGGATGGTGGAGCTGGAATCTTGCTCCGATACAAAGATGGAGATGAAGAAATTGCAATTCCAACAGGAAAATACTCCACCAACTTCCGAGCTGAGCGAGAAGCCCTCTGTGAGGCAGCCACAACAGTCTTGCAGAACTCCAAAAGAACAACAGGGCAGGTGGTGGTCTTCTCTGACGCTCTCTCCGTGCTCCAAGCCCTCAAGAACTCCCGCTGCAAAGAACAGAACCATATCACTTCAGCCCTTGTTGCCCTGAGTGCCAGAGTGGAGAAAGTGGTGATACAATGGGTACCAGCACACTGTGGCATCAGAGGCAACGAAAAAGCGGACATTCTGGCAAAAGATGGTGCACAGAAGGAGCAGGCCAACAACCTGGTGTCATACGATGAAATTAAGACAATCATCAAGGCACAACAAGGAATAAAATGGCTCCTCCTGCATCCCAAATACAACCCAGAAGACACATACCATTTGCTGGGACGACGGGAACAGGTCAAGATCTTCCGCCTGAGGACTGGACACAATCGCCTGCTCCACCACATGCACACAAAATTTGGCATTGGACAGAGTGGAGAGTGCCCTTGTGGTGAGGGACCAATGACAACTGACCACATCCTTCAAGTCTGTACGACATATGCAGCATCCAGGAGAAAGTACTGGCCAACACCGACAGCAGTGGAAGCCAAGCTGTACGGCACCCTGGAGGAGCTGCGACGGACGGCAGCCTTCATCGAGGACACCGGGCTGCTCATCTAACGGGATGGCGAACGAGGAAGAAGAAGAAGAAGAAACTGCATGCATATCCAATGGCATAACTTTTATTGACAACACTGATTCTTTTGTGGCTACGTCTGGTGATCCCAGGCTGGCTATGTATCAGGACTTTATTTACCTTAGTTTTAAAGGGACTGCTAAACTGGCTGCCAGTATCAAGCGCAGTTTAATTAACTGACTTGTAGACTCCTTCCAATCCCAGAAAATCTTCCATGCAGAGCATGACTTAACCGGTGGTCTGCAGCCAGGTGGCAATGTGAACAGTCGTACCATGGGTACAGACTGGCAAACGTCAGGTGCTTATAGACCTGATCATGGCAGTGCACCATCTGTTTATGGTGTGCCTACAACTCGGGTTGAATCAGGTGGCCATGATCCCCAAAGCACACAATCCCAGTATTCATAATTCCTATGACCCCCACTTTGATAATGATGCTGGCTGGCAACACAATTTCGGGCCAGCCCCTGCTCAGTACAGCGGTACAGAGCGCAGGGAGCCAGTGCAGAGTATTCCCTTCACTCAGCGACACACAGCTCCGGTCGTGGTCCTGATCATGGACCCTTTCCTCCCTCTGTACGGTCCATGGACCACTATCCTCCCTCTGTACGGTCCATGGACCACTATCCTCCCTCTCTACGGTCCATGGACCACTGTCCTCCCTCTCTACGGTCCATGGACCACTATCATCCCTCTGTACGGTCCATGGACCACTATCCTCCCTCTCTACGGTCCATGGACCACTATCCTCCCTCTCTACAGTCCATGGACCACAGTCCTCCCTTGATCAATCACCTACTCAGCATTCTGGCATGCCACCCTCTGTTCCACTTTACTCTCTTATCCACTCCACCCTCTTATCCACTCCACCCTTTGTTCCATTTCACCCTCTGTTCCACTCCACCCTCTGTTCCACTTCACCCTCTGTTCCATTTCACCCTCTGTTCCATTTCACCCTCTGTTCCATTTCACCTCTGTTCCACTTCACCCTCTGTTCCACTCCACCCTGTTATCCACTCCACCCTGTTATCCACTTCACCCTCTGTTCCACTCCACCCTCTGTTCCACTCCACCCTCTGTTCCACTCCACCCTGTTATCCACTTCACCCTCTGTTCCATTTCACCCTCTGTTCCACTCCACCTCTTTCCTCACCTCTGTTCCACTCCACCCTGTTATCCACTTCACCCTCTGTTCCACTTCACCCTCTGTTCCACTCCACCCTCTGTTCCACTCCACCCTCTGTTCCATTTCACCCTCTGTTTCAATCCACCCTGTGTTCCACTTCACCCTCTGTTCCACTTCAACCTCTGTTTCAATCCACCCTGTGTTCCACTTCACCCTCTGTTCCATTCCACCCTCTGTTCCACTTCACCCTCTTGTCCACTCCACCCTCTGTTCCACTTCATCCTCTGTTCCACTTCACCCTCTGTTCCACTTCACCCTCTGTTCCACTTCACCCTCTGTTCCATTTCACCCTCTTGTCCACTCCACCCTCTGTTCCATTTCACCTCTTGTCCACTCCACCTCTGTTCCACTTCACCCTCTGTTCCACTTCACCCTCTGTTCCATTTCACCCTCTTGTCCACTCCACCCTCTGTTCCACTCCACCCTCTGTTCCATTTCACCCTCTGTTCCACTTCACCCTCTGTTCCACTTCACCCTCTGTTCCACCCCACCCTCTGTTCCAATCCACGCTCTGTTCCACTCCACCCTCTGTTCCACTCCACCCTCTGTTCCACTCCACCCTCTACACGAGAGATCAGTCAATCCCAACCTGGAGAGGGAATCCAGTTCCCGACATTGTGCCAAAGGGAACCCAGTGCCTTCCTATCTACCCCCAGAATCAAACAGAGTACTGAATACACGGGCAGTTACTCCTCAAAATAATATTAATCAATACCTTTACTTATTAAACATGATGACTTCTCGCATGTTAGATATGCAGCAGAACATTCAAAGATAAAATCATGCTTGCAGTCAGATTTTAAAAGTGATCTACATATAGCAATTAATATATTTCAGGCTTCTAGCCCTTTATGCCAGAACACATACGTCTATGTTTACATGTTGATACATGCACGTGGGTATATATGAGTGAGAACATTAGTGTATATGTGCTGCAGGTTTGTCGTACTCATTGACATCATGCATTACATTTGCAACTATAACTTGAAAGCGGCTATTTTGATCTTGCTGTTTTTGTAAACACGTGGCTTTTGGACTGAAAATGTTTTTGCCTAGTACAACACTTGCCTGTTAGTTTTGTACACATTTTCAGAATATTTGACAGTAAACTTTGTTTCATTCTTAATTTTCCTGATCAGTTTACGTGCTTTATGCGTAATTGCTTGTTTTGTGGCAGTTATTGGGATTGCTGTTTGATAATTTGATCTTCATTTGAGGTTTATTTTTATTGGACAATTTTTTTCTTCTTTTTTTGTAAGTTCAGTTGTGCCTCGAAACTGTACTACCCGGTTTGCGTTACAGTGCTATCTTCCTTTTCGTGCATTCCTACCAAGATTCACTGCTTAGTTGCACATCTTGCACGTGTTTCCATTTACGCTGGCTGAACCAGATACTAGTTGTCCTTGAAGCTGCAACGTGTATCATTTAGTTCTGATCTCCACTCAGTCGCAATGCCCACGGTGAATGCGTGGCCTTCTAGAAACGGCCTCCGAGTAGTTTAAAAAAAAAATCAACTATGTTCTCAACAAATCAGATCAGTTATCTTCTATTCTATGTAACTCTGGCCGACAGTTTCAAGTATGTTGTTGTGCTGAATCACGTTTATCGAAGAATGTATCTGATGTGTCTTTTCCTGGTTACAATACCGTGAGACTCGATCCCATTCTCCCAAAACAAACTGGCTTAATCCTATGTATCAGTCAGTCTGTGACATATAGAAACGTATCATACCGCTTGAAAAACACCACTAGAATGTACAGGGGTCGAAATTAATTTGAAAAGAAGCAAGCCATTGTTCACTGGATTTGTTTACAGAAACCCCGCCGAACATATAGAATGGGTCAACAAATTTACTGACATGCTTGAGGACGTAACACTTACCGGCAATGAAATCATTCTTCTCGATCCTTTTAACATTAGTCTTTTAAAGACCAATCATCGATGGATTCAGACATGTGAGAATTTTGAACTTCATCAGTTAATTGAAACGCCTACTCGAATTACTCCGTTTTCTGAAAGGCTGATTGGTCACATTTATAGGAACACACAACAAAACATAGTTCCAAGTATATTCCCCACATAGCGGCTGAGTGATCACTTACTGTTAGTCTTACCTAGTTCAGCACAAAATTTCCCAGGCCTGGACACAAAGTTATTACCTACAGATCTTTTGCTAACTTTGATAAAGACCCCATAAGAAAACCTAACACAGAGTAACTTTTATTCAAGACTGGCACAGCCTTTTAAACTTGAATAAAGTCAGACAAATACATAGACGAACAATCTAATAGTGGGGGAAAAAACAAGCGCAGGCCAACAACTGAACCATCTTCATAGTAATGACTTGGCAAAGATTTGGACTTAAGGAGGGGGGGGGGGGGGGGGGGGAATTTGAAGATGGATAAACTGGGAACATGAAATTAAGAAAATATGTTACAGATATGAAAACTCTTCACTAGCTGCATAAGGGAACCATCACAATCCCCCACTATTAGATTGTTCGTCTATGTATTTGTCTGACTTTATTCAAGTTTAAAAGGCTGTGCCAGTCTTGAATAAAAGTTACTCTGTGTTAGGTTTTCTTATGGGAGCATAAAATACCCAACTTGTTTACTGTTTATCGTTTACTGTTCCCTGCCTCATTTCACTTCCGATTTTGATAAAGACGCATTTCTTTTCGACTTGGCACATTTATCGCTATCAAACGTGTATCAGTTCAATGATCCTGATGAAGCATTTCAATTCTGGCACAAGTCATTTACTTATATATATGACAAACATGCTCTCTATATAACTAATAGAGTAAAACATTACCGCAAGCCTCCTTTCTTGACAGACGTCATCCAGGATGCTAAGCGTGAAGGAGACATGCTGTTAAAGGCAAAACAATTTCAATATTTTAAAAAACAACGAAAGAAAGTTACGGCAACGCTACGTTCAGCGAAAAAGAAATACTTCCGAGATCTTGTATTGAAAGGGTCTTATAATTCTAAATCGATTTGGATTCTCACCAAAAAAAAATAAAGTGAATAAATGTCTACCTCTATTAAAGGGATTTCAACTGATGATTTAAACCACCATTTTTAAAAAAATATCTTCCTCAATCACATGAAATGATCAGTCCTCCTTTAATGACCTTGGGTTACTTAAAGAATTTTGTTATTCTAACCTACCAAAGCTCTCGTACCCTTCGCTCTTCTTCACAAAAACTTTTGAAAATCCCTAGGCGTTCTCTGAAATCTGTTGGCGAAAGAGCCTTCAGTTTTAGAGCACCTTCTATTTGGAACTCCCTCCCTGAAGACCTTCGTAATCAGCGTACTCTTTCTTCTTTTAAATCTCAGCTCAAAACTTACCTCTTCAAAAAAGCCTATTCTCTTCTGTAGATGACTAGATCTCTCTTAAATTCCTCCACGACTAGTTCGGTGAGACAGTTTATGCATGTAGGTGCGTCTGCCATTGTGTATTTTCTTTTTGCTGTGTGCATGAATATTGTATGAATAAGTGCAAATGGTGGATGTAAGCGCATTGAGTTGTACAACAAGAAATGCGCTATATAAGTATTATACATTATTATTATTATTATTATTATCACATCGGACACTGTCGTTCCTCCTATTACGGTGCATGACGTTTACGTTCATCTTACACATCTCAAACAGAGAGGCACACGTGGTCTTGATGATTTAGATGGTAAGATTCTTAAATCATGTGCTTTTATTATCACAGACTTTTTAACTTATTTGTACAATCTCTGCATTGACAAAAGCTATTTTCCTTATATTCCTAAACAAGCCAAAATAATTCCTGTCTATAAAATTGGAGATAAAACCAATCCATCAAGATTATCAGTTCTGTCAAAACCTTTGGAAAAACATGTCTATAAACATCTTCTGTCTCATGTTTTGCAGAACAAGTTGCTTCATCCCAGTCAATCAGGATTTAGAGAAAATCATTCATGCCACACTGCTTTAACTAACCTCGTCGAGGATTTGCTCGTTAATGTAAGTGAAAACAAATTCACAGGAGCATTGTTCGTCGACTTTGCAAAAGCTTTCGACGTCATTGACCATAATTTGCTGCTACATGAGCTGGCTTTATATAGACTTTCCGAGCAGGCTCTTCCTTTTGTTAGATCTTTTCTTTCTAACCGTCATCACAAGTTTTTCGTGGGTAACCAACAATCCAAATTCCAGACACAAAAATTTGGTGTTCCCAATGATCCGTTTTTGGTCCTCTTCTTTTTCTC
>CM065730.1:16262403-16264903 GCA_033310375.1 Conus canariensis | reverse complement strand
ATCAAGATAATTTTCCAGCCCATTGTAAGTACATACATTTTTGGTATTCTTTTGTATTGACCATGTTTGGTCCACCTTTAATGTAACTAGTTTCCGTTGTTCTTCCTTTTACTTTTTCAAATGCCCTTAGATTACTGTATTTCCTTTGCCATAAAAATTTGTATATCAGTGTATTTAACTTGTTTAACATCAATTCCAGTATGCCTATAGACTGCATGATAAATACTACATGAGAAAGTATGAAGGTTTTTATGACAACAATTTTACCGTGAATGTCTAGATCCCTCTTGCTCCAGTTTCTTATTAGTTCTTGTATTTTGTTTATTCTGTTTTGCCAGTTTTCTTCAACATGCCTAGCCATTTTCTCTGTTTGGAAATATATACCCAGAATTTTAATTTTATCGACTATTGAGAATGGAAGATTTTGTTCATCAATCTGTTTATCTAGTTTCAATGCTTTTTGTCTTTTCTAAGTTCAGTTTCAGTCCAGAAATAATTTCAAACGAATTAAGAATATTACAAGAAATGTTCATGTCTTGTCTTTTCTTGAGAAACAATGTCTTCTTTGTCTCTCATCAGATGGCATTTTCATTCCTGCAATTGAACTACTTCTTACCTTGGCCAGTATTTCCACCGCAAGAATGAATGCAAGGGAGAAAAGGGACATCCTTGTCTTATCCCACAACTGACATCAAAAGGTTCAGAAAGCCACCCGCCATGATTTATGTAACATTGAGAGTTACAAGTCAGAACAGATACCCATTTTTAAAAATTGGGATCAAACCCAAATTTTCAAATGCATGTAAAAATATAGTCTTTGGAAATCAAATCAAACGCTTTGGAGTAGTCAAAGGCCAACAAATAAGCTGCTTTACCAGTTTTAATCAGATAGTTTACATCATCAATGGATCTTATAACTGTTGCAATATTTCTTCCCTTGATGTATCTACTTGATCTTCGTTAACAAGAGTGTATATGACTTTACCTAATTTATTTGCCAGTACTTTAGCCAGAATCTGTATTTGTTAACGTTATACGTCTCCAGTTACTTAACTTTTCTCTTGTGTTCATGAAGTAAAGTAATGATGCCTTGTCTTTGCGTGAATGATAATTCTCCTTTTCTATAAAATTCATTGTTGGAATTAGTAACTATCAGACCTTTTTTTCCCAGAAGAATTTCAACAATTCAGTTATCAAACCATCGCTCCCTAGAGCTGACCCATTTTTCATTTTCTTTAGAGCATTTAATGTTTCTTTTAAAGTTATCATGCCTTCACGCAAAGCAGCTTCATTTTGTTTCAATTAGGGCAGAATTTCATTGCGAATAAAGTCATCGGTGTCTTGATTAACATTTTTTGAAACTTTTCTGATTATGTATCGATTTGTAAAAAGAAACCTGCTCCTATAAGATTTCGTTTTGTTTTGTTTTCTAGTGGGAGCAAGAGTTTTCCTATACTTTTTTGTTGTTTAACATTTGTTCTAGTTCTTGAAGGTTGAGTTGTAGCTTCAGCGATTCGTTCCTGTTCTTACAAGCCAACGTTTTTTTCCCCCAAAATTCAACACAAAACTTTCTGATATCAACTTTGCATAACACCCATTTTTTTCGTGTCATTCATTTTTTCATTCTCATGCTCTGATAGAAAGGTGTCTAACATTGCATTCATATTGTTAATTTTAAAAAAGTCATTTTTAAGATAACTGTTGTTAAATTTCCAGTAGCCTAGGCCTCCTATAAATGTTTTCTCATTAATTTCTAATACCACTGCTTTGTGCTCAGTATGTGGTCCGACTACATGTTTGCAGGAAACACATAAGGGCAGCAAGTTTTCATTAACAAAGCAGTAACCTTAACAACGTGCTATAAATGGATTATGTCTATGCCACATAAAATCTGTCTCTAATGGGTGGGAAATTCTCCAGGCATCGATAAGACGTAAGTTCGTTACTGTCTATATTAAGAATTCGACTTCACACGTGTCATGAGCACGGCCTGAAATGATATCCAATTTGTTAGGCAGGACATACTTGAAATCTCCAAAGATTAAAAGATCACAGTCTACAAAATCAGACAAAAGTTCAGCCATATTTTGAATTCTGTCTTATTCCTGTGGGCATATACTTTTGCTACCAATAAGTTTTGTTTTTCATTAGATACAGAAATAACCAATATTCTTTCTTGTGACATAACTAACTTTACCTGACCCAGAAAGAAACGTGTGATGAAGATGAGCGCACCTGTACTTCTGTCTGTACCTTCATTGTAGAATATCTTACCTCCCCATTCTTTTTGCCATTATTCAATTTCGGTTTTAGCCACATGGCACTCTTGTAAGCAGATGATATATTGTTTTCTTTTGAAGAGTCTAGAGAGTGAATTTCTTCTAAGCTTTTTTTAAATATTTTTTTTTAATCCTCTTGCATTTAGTAAAATAATGGCGAATTTTGGCCATACAAAAGTGCTAGCACAGAAACATGCTTATCACATTTGAGCACAAAATAC
>CM065730.1:16187403-16257403 GCA_033310375.1 Conus canariensis | reverse complement strand
AAGACAAAGAGATTGGTCTATAACTGCTTACAGAAGTATTTATTTTGCTTTCTTTCAAAACTGGTATGACCACCGAACTCTTCCAAATTTTAGGTAGTGCGCCATTATTCCAACATTTTTGGAACAACGAGAGCAGTACATGTTTCCAGGAAGATGGCAGATGACTTAACATCTGATAAGAAATGTCATCTAGACCAACCGCTGAGCTCTGAGATGAGACTGATGATAAAGCTTCCGACAATTCTGAGACCTGGATAGGAGAATTAAAAAAATGATCTGCAACTGGATCAGGATCTCAATAGTCCTCTTTTTGTTCCTCCTTCAATCTATATTGCTCATTTTCTGCCTGTAGAGATGAAGACAAACTATTCTGAGAAAAGAAATCAACAAAAGCCTCAGCTTTTTCATAAGAGGTAGGAAATTCCTTTTCTAGCTTAATTGCGTAAAGTTGTTTTTTGTGACCATTTTTCATTTCTTTTACTTTTTTCCACACTTTCAACATGTCTTGATTCTGTTATTTCCTTCTTGCAAAGTTCATCCCAGTATGTCTTTTTTGCTTGAGCGATTATTTTATTACAGTTGTTTTTTTCTTGTTTCATAGTCTGAAAATTTTCTTCAGTCTTATTTCGGATCCACCTTTTAAAAGCCTGACGTTTTGATTTTACAGCTAATCGGCATTCTTCAGTCCACCATACGTTACCGAAAAATTTACCAAGTTTCCTATATCTACTCCTTGGAATAGCACTATCAGCAGCTTGAATCAATATTTTGGCAAAATTTGAATAAAAAACATCAATGTTGTCATCTTCAACCGACGTTGTATCATATGTCATCAGACTATTTGCAAAAGCTTCCCAATTGGCTAATTTATCATTATAATTTGGGATTTTGTCTTCAACATCTGATATGTCAGTGCTAATTTCATCATTCAAATTTATTGTGATTGGAAGGTGATCACTTCCAAGGCAGTCTTCTCCAGTGGACCAATCGCAATCAATTGCTAGATTTGGAGATACCAGCGACAAGTCTATAGCAGCTGGTTTGTGTGTTGATGCATCTGGGATTCGAGTAACTCGTCCATCATTTAACAAGATTAGACTGGAATCAACATTTTCTAGAAATCTGTTAGAAGACAATTTTGAACATTCTGTATCCCAAAAAGGAGGATGAGCATTAAAATCGCCTAGAATTATCCAATTTTTAGAAGTAAAATCGATGTTTTTCAGCCAGTCTGTATTATCATCTTTGGGGCCGTAGGGATAATACACTGAAATGACATTATAAACTGAGGTGTCATTAACTTTTATCGCAACCCCTACAGAAAAAGTCTTCAGAATCTTGTAGTCCTGGGCATAGAAAACTTGTGGAAAACTGTAAATCACATCTAACATAAATAGCGCACTGCACTTTTTCATTTGAAATATTTACGTTAGTTAGTGGTGGATAGTAGAAATTCTTAATATTTGAAAGCTTTGATATTTCAACATTTAGCGATTGAAGCGCTAACACACTAAAATTTCCCTGTTGTACGTAATTTTCAAAGGGCAGAAAATTTCCAGAGATTGATCTGGCATTCCACTGTAATATTTTCAAATTGTTATATACTTGTTTCTTCATAGTTGTCTATAAGTCAATATGTCACTTGCGAAAAAGAAGAAAAACTGATCACCAGCCAGGGCTAAGGATATTTTCCGACGATGCCTATGGTCTGTGGCGGAATGCCACGGGAGGAGGTAGACGATACATTCCTGGCGGTGGTAAGGATCCATGGGGTCTGCAAGGCCAGGGACTGCAGTTGAATGCCCGGGTGCCGCTGAATCTTCCACCTCTCTGTCTGCGTCGTGGTCGATCCCAGAAGAGGCGATGTAGATGACGGCCTAGGTTTCTTGCCAGTAGTCTTGCTTCTTCGCCATTTGGGTGGAAATCATCTTGAAGGTGATACGACTTCTGGATGTTGTCGTAACCCACATGAGAAACATTTTTGGTATTTTTTCCAATTAATTCAGAGTAGTTGTGCGCATTATATATCACCCATTTTGCTTCAAGATGTTGTGATTTGACAGGGGTTGACTTGCTGCACACAACGTGGGACTGGGGAAAGATTTGCTGGACAGATTTCACAGCAGAATCCATGTCTTTTCCGCAGCGTCTTTCCCTTTAAGGTCATTGAATCCTGTGTGCAGAACCACACAATCTGGAGCAGGATGCAGCGATTGACTTGCTTCTTCAGCAACCTTCTTGATGTTGTCAATGGTGAAAGCTTTCCTTGCAGCCACTTGTAGTCTATAAGCCATTCCCAGGCGTGTAGGATTGACTCGGTTCATCGTAGAGTCATGAAGAATAAGGACAAGGGGAGTATCTGAGGGAATCGTATTTTTTTGCCGGTGTAACGTGGTGAAACCGCCCCCCTCCCAGTTTAACTCCCGGGAGTCAGTATGGCACTGTCTCAGATTAACTCCCGGGAGTTAATCTGGGTCTGCACCAAAGCAGCCCCCCAACAGGTTAAGAACAGCCCCCCTCCCCCCCCCCCCCCCCCATCTCTTCTTTCTGTTTATTAGGCCTGTTCCAAAATGAACCCCTACCAGTCTCAGAATAACTCCCGGGAGTTGTTTTGAACCTAAAAATTTTGACTCTAAACTAACTCCCGGGAGTTCATATGGGGCAGTGCCAAATCAGCCCCCCAACCCCTTGGCGAGTTAAACTGGTGCTGTTCCAAACTAACTCCCGGGAGTTCTTCTGGGCCCAAACTTTTGACATCAAAATGACTCCCTGGGAGTTAAACTACCGCAAGTGGAGAGTCATTCCAGGACAGGTCCCCCCGGGAGTTAGACTGGCGCAGGCCCAGAATAGCCCCCCCCCCCCCCCATACTCCTCCCCACTGCCTCAATTAATGAAGAAATGGCCAATAAGCGCTCCAGTGGAGAGTTAATCTAGCACCGGCCAAGAACAACCCACCAGGAGAGTTAAATTTGACCTGGCCCAGAACAGCCCCCCTTGTGGAGAGACTTTGCTTTAAACAGACATTATTCAACCAGGAACATTGTGCAGCGAACATCAGAACATGGAGCACAACAAGCGAAAGCTTATATGGGGAGTTAATCCGGCACCTGCCCAGAACTGACCCCCCCCCCCCCCCCCCCCCGAGAGTTACTAGCCCAAAACAGCCCCCAGTATAAAGAGCTAAACTGGACCTGGCCCAGAACATCCCCCCACCTCCTCCTGGGGAGTTAATCTAGCACTGGCCCGGAACAGTCCCCCCTAGAGAGTTAAACTGGACCTGCCCCAAAACAGCCCCCTAGAGAGTTAAACTGGACCTGGCCAAAAGCAGCCTCCTTCCTGGGGACTAATCTAGTACTAGCCCAGAACAGCCTCCCCCCCCCCCCCCCCCCCCCCCCCCGAGAGTTAAACTGGACCTGGCCCAGAACAGACTCCTAGAGAGTTAAATTGGATCTGCCCCGAAGCAGCCCCACCGGGGGAGTTAATCTGCCACCGGCCCAGAACAACCCACCAAGAGAGTTAAATTTGACCTAGCCCAGAACAGCCCCTCCTTATGGGGAGACTTTGCTTTAAACAAACATTATTCAACCGAAACATTTTGCAGCGAACATCACAACACGGAGCACAACAAGCGAAAGCTTATGTGGCACCTGCCCAGAACAAACCTCTCCCACCCCCACCCCCTAGAGAACTGATTCGAAACTGTCCCCTTCTTGGGAGCTAATCTGGCACTGGCCCTGAAAGCCCCCCCCCCCCCCCCCCCCCCCCGAGTTAAACTGGACTTGGTTCGAAACTGCCCCCTTCCTGGGAAGCTAATCTGGCACTGAACAGCGCCCCCCCCCCCCCCCCCCCCCCGGAAAGTCGGAAAGTTAAACTGGACCTGGTCCAGAACAGCATCCCCTGTAGACCGCTGTTTTATCGCACCCTATCGTTTTGTCACACATGCGACTAAACGGGGGGATAGCGACAAAACAGCGGTTGAAGGTCCACTGTTTTGTCTCTGTGCCACAAAACGGCGGATGTGCGACAAAACAGCGGTTTACGGTGTAACAACCCAAAAGTAATCACCGTCCAGAAGTGCTCCCGGGGGGTACTACTGGGGCCGCGCCTGAATGACTCCCAAGAGTACATCTGGGTCGGGTAAAAAATGGACCCCCTGTTTTCATAAAGTACTCCCGGGAGTCATTCTGGGCCGGTCCCAGAAGTATCCCCCCCCCCCTCCCGGCATATCTCCGTTAAGGTGTTGAGGGTTGTTATTTATTAGTCATAAAGTCATAGATACACATTCTATCTGAATCAACATTTAAATATAGTCTGAATCAACTTCAGGGGAGTACTTCTGGGCCAGTCCCAGAAGTACCCCCTTGCATATCTCCTTTATTAATGTGTTCAGGGTTGTTATTTACTGGTCATAAACTCACACATGGACATTCTATCTGAATCAACATTGAAAGCCAGTCTGAATCAACTTTAGGGGGAGTACTTCTGGGCCGGTCCCAGAAGTACCCCCCTTGCATATTTCCTTTACTAATGTGTTCAGGGTTGTTATTTACTGGTTATAAACTCATACATGGACATTCTATCTGAATCAACATTGAAATATAGTCTGAATCAACTTTAGGGGGAGTTGTTCTGGGCCAGTCCCAAAAGTACCCCCCTTGAATATCTGCTTTATCAATGTGCTCAGGTTTGTTATTTAATGATCATTAGCTCACACATGGACATTCTATCTGAATCAATATTAAAAACGAGTTGAATCAACTTGATGGGGAGTACTTCTGAGCCGGTCCCAGAAGTACCCCCTCGCATATCTCCTTTATTGATGTGATCAGGGTTGTTGTTTACTGGTCATAAACTCACACATGGACATTCTATCTGAATCAACATTGAAAACCAGTCTGAATCAACTTTAGGGGGAGTACTTCTGGGCCGGTCCCAAAAGTACCCCCCTTGCATATTTCCTTTATCAATGACTTCAGGGTTGTTATTTAATGGTCATAAGCTCACACATTGACATTCTACCTGAATCAACATTGAAAACCAGTCTGAATCAACTTTAGGGGGAGTACTTCTGGGCCGGTCCCAGAAGTACCCCCCTCGCATATCTCCTTTATTAATGTGTTCAGGGTTGTTATTTAATGGTCATAAACTCACACATGGACATTCTATCTGAATCAACATTGAAAACCAGTCTGAATCAACTTTAGGGGGAGTACTTCTGGGCCGGTCCCAGAAGTACCCCCCTCGCATATCTCCTTTATTAATGTGTTCAGGATTGTTATTTACTGGTCATAAGCTCACACATAGACAGTCTAACTGAATCAACATTGAAAACCAACCAGCCGCCGTGGCGAAGTGGTTAGCGTCGCGGACTCCCGGCTGGGAGGTCGTGGGTTCGAATCCCATCAGAAGTCATGTGGGTTTTTCTGCCCGACCGGCTCCTTCCCAGAGTTGAGTTGCTGCGGACTCAGTTGGGAACACTGGGACCACACAGTCGAGTTTCATCCACTTAATGGATGCGTTTCTGAGAGTGTTGCTCAAATTTCCTGACCGACACTGCAGGTGGCTGTAAATCTCGGGCCTGGTTGACGCCGGGATATATTATGAAAGGAAGCGTAGGGTACAGCCCTGTCATGTAGTCTCAGACCGAAATGGAAATCCGTAGCATCATCTTAATCATCCTCATTCTCATCGATCAGCATAAAAAAAATGTCTCAAATTCTGTGGCCCTTCATGCCCTGCTCTCATGGTGACCTCATTTTCGATGTCCTCTCCACGTCTGTGGCCTTGGTTTGGTTCCGTCGGGGTCATCGGTATCGGTGAGTCCATGGGGGCTGTCGTTGGACGGACGTGGTGGCGCCCTCTGGAGGGAGAGCTCACTCACGCCGGCTCCGCGACTAAGCAATTATTGTCGTCAGTAAGGGGCTTAGTAGGTGGTGTCCTGCGTATGTTAGATCAGAACAGGCGCCACTGAACACCACCGAAGTGACTCGGCTGCAGTGCAGTGTCTCCTCCGGTGGGTTGCCTCTTGACAACTTGACATCGACTGCTCACTGTGGATTGCCGGTGCCGGGGCTGTGGCGGGTCCGACCGGGCTGTGGCTGTGGACGGGGTGTCGGAATGAGCGGCGTGGGTGCACTACCTCTGAGTGGCGCAGAGGTTGGGACAGCAAAAAAAACAACAACAACAACAACAACAACAAAAAAACATTGAAAACCAGTCTGAATTAACTTTAGGGAGAGTACATCTGGGCCGGTCCCAGAAGTACCTCCCTTGCATATCTCCTTTAATGTGTTTAGGGTTGTTATTTACTGGTCATAAACTCACACACTGACATTCTATCCCAATCAACATGAAAGTAATAGTCTGAATCTACTTTAGGGAGAGTACTTCCGGGCTGGTCCCAGAAGTACCCCCTTGCAGATCTCCTTTATTGATGTGTTCAGGGTTGTTATTTACTGGCCAAAAACTCATACATGGACATTTTATCTGAATAAACATTAAAAACGAGTCTGAATCAACTTTAGGGGGAGTACTTCTAGGCCGGTCCCAGAAGTACCCTCCACCCCTCACCCCCTTGCATATCTCCTTTATTAATGTGTTCAGGGTTGTTTTTTTACTGGTCATAAGTTTCACATGGACATTGTATCTAAATCAACATTGTCATATAGACTGATTCAACTTTAGGGTGAGAACTTCTGGGCTGGTCACAGAAGTACCCCCCCCCCCCCCCCCCCCCCCCCCCCCTTGCATATCTCATTCATTAATGTGTTCAGGTTTGTTACTTACTGGTTAGAAACTCACACATGGACATAAACTCATACGTGGACATTCTATCTGAATCAACAATGAAATATTCTCTGAATCAACTTTAGGGGGAGTACATCTGGAGCCGCACCAAAGTTACTTCCGGGAGTACATTTGGGCTGGGCCCAGACGTACTCCCGGGAGTCATTCTGGTGCAGGGGGGGGGGGGGGATCGGAGGTTAGTTTGGGACTAGTACCAAAAGTACTCCCCTGTCTAAAGGAATCATCGTTATAAGATAGTTACATAAAACAAACATTTATTTGCAAAGTTGTCAGTAGGGGGGAGTACTTCTGGGACCAAGGGGAGGTACTGTCCCAGAAGTAGTCCCGGGAGTCATTCTGGCGCGCGGGCCCAGAAGTACTCCCGGGAGTACTTGTGGGCGGGGAGTTCTTTTGGGGTGTTACGCCGGGTCAAGCTGAAACTCCAGGAGGGCTGTTCTGGGCTGGTGCCAGATTAACTCCCCATGTGTGGGGCTGTTTTGGGGCAGGTCCGGTTTAACTCTCCAGGAGGGCTGTTCTGGACTGGTGCCAGATTAAATCCTCAGGTGGGGGGCTGTTTTGGGGTAGGTCCAGTTTAATTCTCTAGGGGGCTGTTTTGGGCTAGTACCAGATTCACTGCCCAGGAGGGGGGCTGTTCTGGGCCAGGTCCAGATTAACTCTCTAGGGGGCTTGTTCTGGGCTAGTACCAGATTAACTCCCCAGGTGGGGGGCTATTTTTGGCCAGGTCCAGTTTAACTCTCAAGGGGGCTGTTCTGGTGCAGGTCCAGTTTAACTCTCGGGGGGGGGGGGGGGGGGGGGGGGGAGGGGGAGGGCTGTTTTGGGCCGGTGCCAAGGGAGGGGAGGGGGGCTGTTCTGAGCCAGATCCAGTTTAACTTTCCAGGGGAAATATTCTAGGCTGTTGCAATATTAACTCCCCAGGAGGAGGTTTGTTCTGGGCCAGGTCCAGTTTTACTCTCCAGGATGCTGTTCTGGGCTGGTGCCAGATAAACTCTCCAGTAGGGGGGCTGTTCTGGGCCAGGTCCAGTTTAACTCACCAGGAGGGGGGGGGGGGGGGGGGCTGTTCTGGGCTGGTGCCAGATTTACTCTCCAGGATGGGGGTGGGATGTTCTAGATTAGGTTCAGTTTAACGCTCCAGTAGGGCTGTTCTGGCCTAGTGCCAGATTAACTCCCCAAGATGGAGGGCTGTTCTGGGCCTTGTCTAGTTTAACTCTCCAGGGGGCTGTTCCATGACGGTGCCAGTTTAACTCCCCTGGAGGGGGGCTGTTCTAGGACAGGTGCAGTTTAACTCTCCAGAGGGGCTGTTCTGGGCTGGTGCCAGATTAACTCCCCAGGAGGGGGGGGGGGGGGAGGGGGGCTGTTTTGTGCCAGGGCCAGTTCTACTCTCCAGGGAGGCCTGTACCAGGCTGGAGCCAGATTAACTCCCCTGGAGAGGGGGGAGGGGGGCTGCTCTAGGCCAGGTCCAGTTTAACTCTCGGGGGGGGGGGGGGGGGGGGGGAGGGGGGGCTGTTTTGGGCCGGTGCCAGATTAATCTCCCAGGAGGGGAAGGGGGCTGTTCTGGGCCTTGTCAAGTTTAACTCTCGGGGGGGGGGGGGGGGGGGGGGGTCTGTTCCATGACGGTGTCAGATTAACTCCCCTGGAAGGGGGCTGTTCTGGGACAGGTGCAGTTTTACTCTCCAGAGGGGCTGTTCTGGGTTGGTGCCAGAGTAACCCCCCAGTAGAGTGGGGGGGGGGGGCTGTTTTGTGCCAGGGCCAGTTTAACTCTCCAGGGAGGCCTGTACCAGGCTGGAGCCAGATTAACTCCCCAGGAGAGGGGGGAGGGCTGTTCTAGGTCACGTCCAGTTTAACTCTCTAGGGGGGCTGTTTTGGGCCAGTGCCAGATTAACTCCCAGGAGGGGGAGGGGGCTGTTCTGGGCCTTGTCTAGTTTAACTTTCCAGGGGGGGGGGGGGGGGGCTGTTCCATGACGGTGCCAGATTAACTCCCCTGGAGGGGCGCTGTTCTGAAACAGGTGCAGTTTAACTCTCCAGAGGGGCTGTTCTGGGCTGGTGCCAGATTAACTCCCCAGGAGAGGGGGGGGGGGGGGGGCGGGCGGGAGGGGTCTGTTCTGTGCCAGGGCCAGTTTAACTCTCCAGGGGAGGGGTGGGTGGCTGCTCTAGGCCAGGTCCAGTTAAATGCTCCAGGGGGCCTGTTTTGGGCCGGTGCCAGATTAACTCCCAAGGAGGGGGAGGGGGCTCTTCTGGGCCTTGTCTAGTTTAACTCTCCAGAAGGGGGGGGGGGGGGGGGCTGTTCCATGACGGTATCAGATTAACTCCCCTGGAGGGGGGGCTGTTCTAGGACAGGTCCAGTTTAACTCTCCAGAGGGGCTGTTCTGGGCTGGTGCAAGATTAACTCCCCAGGAGAGGGGGGGGGGGGGGGGGGGAGGGGCTGTTTTGTGCCAGGGCCAGTTTAACTGTCCAGGGGGGCCCATACCAGGCTGGAGCCAGATTAACTTCCCAGGAGAGGGGGGGGGGGGGGGCGCTGCTCTAGGCCAGGTCCAGTTTAACTCTTTAGGGGGGCTGTTTTGGGCTAGTGCCAGATTAACTCCCCAGGAGGGGGGGGGGGGGGGAGGGGGGCTGTTCTGGGACTTGTCTAGTTTAACTCTCCAGGGGGACTGTTCCATAACGGTGCCAGTTTAACTCCCCTGGAGGGGGGGGGGGGGGGCTGTTCTGGGACAGGTGCAGTTTAACTCTCCAGAGGGGCTGTTCTGGTCTGGTGCCAGATTAACTCCCCAGGAGGGAGGGGGGCTGTTTTGTGCCAGGGCCAGTTTAACTCTCCAGGGAGGCCTGTACCAGGCTGGAACCAGATTAACTCCCCAGGAGAGGGGGGGTGGGGGGTGGGAGGGGGCTGTTCGAGGCCAGGTCCATTTTAACTCTCTAGGGGGACTGTTTTGGGCCGGTGCCAGATTAACTCCCCAGAAGGTGGAGGGGGCTGTTCTGGGACTTGTCTAGTTTAACTCTCCTAGGGGGTGGGGGTGGGGGGGGGCGGGGGCTGTTCCATAACGGTGTTAGTTTAACTCCCCTGGAAGGAGGCTGTTCTAGGACAGGTGTTGTTTAACTCTCCAGAGGGGCTGTTCTGGGCTGGTGCCAGATTAACTCCCCAGGAGAGGGGGGAACAGGGGGGGGGGGGACTGTTTTGTGCCAGGGCCAGTTTAACTCTCCAGGAGGGGGAGGGGGCTGTTCTGGGCCAGTTTAGTTCAACTCTCCAGTGGGTGGCTGTTCCAGTCCGGTGCCAGATTAATTCCTCAGATGTCTTAGGGGGCTGTTCTGGGCCAGGTCTAGTTTAACTCCTCAAGGGGAGGGGCTGTTTTGGGCCAGTGCCAAATTAACTCGCTGGGGGGCTGTTCTCATCCTGTTGGGGGGCTGATTTGGCGCAAACCCAGATTAACTCCCGGGAGTTAATCTGGGACAGTGCGAGACTGACTCCCGGGAGTTAAACTGGGAAGGGGGGCAGTTGCACCACGTTACATCGGCATTGATTTGGGGTTAACTTCGGCGTTCTATTTGGTGTCACTTTACCTACGTAATTGGTAATGACGTCATTTTCATACTGTTCTTTTGTTTTGTTTTTGTTTTTTGTCTTTTCTTTCGTAGTCCACCGGCCCTACAGACCTTTCAGTTGTCGTCTTGGATGTAGGGACCGGTGGGACTGGGACTACCTTGACAGCGTCCGCATAGGAGCGATAACCAGAGGTAGGTGTTACGTCCGTCTGGGTTTGACTATTGACAAACGCTGTTATCGGAACAGGCCTGCTCAGTTTTTCGATCGCTTCTTTTTGCTCACTGATGGTTATTTCGAGCCGCGATATATCTGCGCTGTTAGAGAACCTTACTATGTTGGGACACAAGCCCTGTGAGGATTCTTGCTGTCTGTGGACTCGCGCAGGGCACGATCTATATGAGGAGGCGAGTACAGGAGAAGGAGCTGGGTGCAGATGAGCGCTGTTCATATGAAAGCTTATTTCGTGTGCGCACTTCGGGTAGAATTTGTGTTGCATTAGTTTTTATCTTTTACAAGTGTGTGTGTGTGTGTGTGTGTGTGTGTGTGTGTGTGTGTGTGTGTGTGTACACGGGTTACGCATGTACTAAATCGTAGCTATAAGATCCTGTATTTAATTCTCTCATCTTAGTCGTTAATTCATCTATCCAGCTGCTTTAAATTAAGGGCAGCGCGGTCTCGAAACTTAGCAGATGTGGTGTAGCGTATATGGACTATTCCGCACGCAGTGACACCTTGGTGAAACTGAAACTGAAACCGCGCCCGCGCATGCACCAGTGATCCACATTCACAAGCACACACGCGCGTGCGTGCGTGCACACACACACACACACACACACACACACACACACACACACACACACACACGCACGCACATACACACGCGCACACGCGCGCGCGTAGAAATGCATATCTGCGCATGTAGGAACCTGGAAATCCCATTAAACTGATCATCAATAAGAGGAGCTGCGTCCGTACGAGATTACGTGCTGTCCTAGTACAAAGCTGTATGAAAACTCGTATCGAGCGAAAACTGTTCCATGAGGGTGAAGCTTTATGAGCTATGTACTGATTTTGCTGTATGAGGTTTCAAACGGAGCAACGCCTTGTGCTCTGTGCGGACTGTAGGGATTTGCGCTGTGTGAGGCCTTGTGCTGAGCGAGGACTGTGCCCGATGAAGACCAGAGCTGTGTGTGGATGTGACCAATATAAGGATCTGTGCAGTGTGATAGAACTTTACTCTGTGGGGACACATGCCCTGTGAGGAATCCTTGCTGTCTGGGAACTCTTGCAGGGCAAGAGCTGTATGAGAATATAAGCTATACATGGACGGTGCCGGATGAGAATAAGAGCCGTATGGTGACCGTTTCGTTTTGTATGAAGACTTATGCCCGGGCCTGTGTTGTGATAGTATTTGTGTTCTACAATTCATCAACTTCTGTTACTGTTTGGGGGAAAGAGGGAAAGGAGGAGGTGTGGGGTGGGGGTAGGGCAGGGTAAGTGTGTGTGGGGTGTGGGGGAGCCATTAATATGCTGTCCAAAATTTTCTTTTCCTAATATGCTTACATTTGCATGTGTCTCTGTGTGTGTATGCGCGCGCGTGTGTATGTGTGCGTGCATGCATGCATGCACGCGTGTGTATGTGTGTATGCGTGCGCGCATGCATGCATGCGTGTGTGTGTGTGTGTGTGGTGTGTGTGTGTGTGTGTGTGTGTGTGTGTGTGTGTGTTCCCGCTCACGAATGACACCGAAAAAAATGCATGTTTTTATGCCATTGAACATGTGCCTGAGGCATCTGAATAGAGAACAAAGTTTTAAAAAGTGGTCGTCCTTTCCTCTTGGCGTTTGATTGGAAAATAGCGAATAATCAAAGCAGCGGTTCCATCCTTTTAGACTCGGTCCACCATGCTAATGGGGGTCAGGATACACGCATTTACATTTTTGTACTTCATCCCTCCCCTGTACTTCCTGTCCTCTTCAGCCCTCACTTACCATTCTCCTCCTCCGCTGTTTCATGCTCCTTCTCCTTAAAAACGCACACAAACGCCTGGAAATCCCATTAGAACGATTATCATTAGGTCGAGCTGTGCATTTGTGGGGGATTAGTGCAGTGTTCAATAAAACTGTCTGAAAACTCGTATTGAGCGAAAGCTTGTGACGCATGGGAGCTTTGTGAGCAATTTAAAGTTTTTCCTGCATAAGGATTTGTGCTGAGTGAAACTTTGTGCTCCATTGAGGACCGGGTGGATCTGTGTTGCGTGAGCTCTTACGCTGAGTGAGGATTTGTGACCTTCGATGACCGGAGCCATGTGATGATACAAACTAGATGTAAGTATCTGTGCCGTTAGAGAACTTTAGTCTGTGGGGACACAACCTGTAGGTAAGTATCTGTGCTGTTAGAGAACTTTAGTCTGTGGGGACACAACCTATAGATAAGTATCTGTGCTGTTAGAGAACTTTAGTCTATAGGGACACAACCTATAGGTAAGTATCTGTACTGATAGAAAAGTTTAGTCTATGGGGACACAACCTATAAGTAAGCATCTGTGCTGTTAGAGAACTTTAGTCTGTGGGGACACATCCTATAGATAAGTATCTGCGCTGTTAGAGAACCTTACTATGTTGGGACACAAGCCCTGTGAGGATTCTTGCTGTCTGTGGACTCGCGCAGGGCACGATCTATATGAGGAGGCGAGTGCACGAGAAGGGAGCTGGGTGCAGTTGAGCGCTGTTCATGTGAAAGCTTACGTTGAGTGAGCACTTGGGGTAGGATTTGTGTTGCATTAGTTTTTATCTTTTACAAGTGTGTGAGCGCGCGCGCGCGCGCGCCTGTGTGTTTGCGTGCGTGTATGTATGTGTGTGTGTGTGTGTGTGTGTGTGTGTGTGTGTGTGTGTGTGTGTGTGTGTGTGGTGACACGGGTTACGCATGTACTAACTCGTAGCTATAAGATCCTGTATTTAATTCTCTCATCTTAGTCGTTAATTCATCTATCTCTCTGCTTTGAATTAAGGGCAGCGCGGTCTCGAAACTTAGCAGATGTGGTGTAGCGTATATGGACTATTCTGCACGCAGTGACACCTTGGTGGAACTGAAACTGAAACCGCGCACGTGCATGCGCAAGTGATCTACATTCACATGCACACACACGCGCGCGCGCGCGCGCACACACACACACACACACACACACACACACACACACACACACACACACACACGTACGTGCGTATCCACACATATGGACATAATGCATTAATTTTTCATGTTATTATATATAATTTTACTTTTGAATTACATTGTATTGTATTTTACTGTTTGGTACTTTATTGATCATGGTATCAAGATTTAGTATTAGCTTTTGAGGTAGAAGTTGTAATTGATTTTATTGCAGGCTATATTTTGGTGGTGTGTTGTATTGCTACTGCCTTGTTTTGTATGGCATTGTCTTCTTTTGAATTATGTTGCATTTTGTCTGTATGTGTTGTATGGTATGGTATGGTATGGTATGGTATGGTATGTATGGTATGGTTAGTATGGTATGGTATGGTTTGGTAGATATGGTATTGTATTGTATGGTATGGTATAGCATATTTGGCATGGTATGGTATGGTATGTTATGTTATAGTATGGTATGGTATGGCATAGTATGGTATGGTATGATAAGGCATGGTATGGTATGGTATGTATCGTATTGTATAGTATCGTATTGTATAGTATGGCATGGTAGGTATAGTATGGTATGGTATGGTAATGTATATCTCGAGATTTAGTGTCTGGCACGAAGACAAATTTTATAACTCCCTGCTTTTTATTGTATGATATTGCTTTGCACCGAAATGTATTGAACTGCACTGTGTTTCATGGTACGATACATTGCATTGCTCATTGATTTGCATTACATCGTTTTGTGTTGCGTAGCATTGTATTGTCTTGCATTTTATTGCATTGCATTATACCGTATCCTACTGCATTACATGGTGTTGCACCATATCGTATCATACTGAATTGCATTGCAATATGCTGTGTGATGGTTGTACTGTGTTGTATTATATCGTGTGGTATTTTCTGTATGGTACTATGCTGTATTCAGCGTGGATTAGGTGGTCTACTCTCCTGTTAAATTACGTTTTCCAAGGAAGGCGAGTGGGGGGGGGGGGGGGGGAGGAGGGGGGAGGGGACATGTCTTTCTCCTGCTTGGCTGCTGCAGTCCAGATAGCATCATCAGTACATATGTCATCAGTGTGTTGTGTTGGGCTTCATGTGTGTGTGTGTGTGTGTGTGTGTGTGTGTGTGTGTGTGTGTGTGTGTGTGTGTGTGTGTTTGTGTGCACGCACTCCCTGTTAGTTGTGGTGAAATTGCTTTTAGCGTTGATCTGTTTGGCATTTGGAGGGTATTGTCATGGGAAATAGGGGGTTAATTCGCTCAATTCAGAACTGGTTTCACGCTGAAGAGAGAAACGGCCAGAGTTCAAAGAGAGAACGGAAAGCCAATGATGGACTCTCCATCTTTGGGCATCTGTCTGTCTGCGCCTGTCTCTATGGCGTATGATTCTGTCTCTATGGATTCAGCTATCGTCTCTCTCTCTCTCTCTCTCTCTCTCTCTCTCTCTCTCTCTTCTCCTCTCTCTGTTCCTGTGTCTTTTTCTGCCCCTGTCTCTGTTTTGTTTTATGTTTCTGTCTGTCTGTCTATTTGTCTGTCTGTCTGTCTAGTTTTGTTTTCTGTTTCTGTCTATCTGTCCATCTGTCTGTCTGGCTGCCTGTCTGTCTGTCTGTCTCTCTGTTCTGTCTCTGCTCTCTCTTTTCTTTCCTCTCTTTCTCTCTCTCTCTCTCTCTTCTCTCTCTCTCTCTCTCTCTGTAGTTTTTCAGCGACTTATTTCCTTACCACACTTTCTTTTTGTTTCACTTTTCTACCCTGCGATGGCTGCTTTGGGGTGCTGTTGAATTCTTTTTTTTGAACCCTTGGTGGTGAGAACACCACAGCATTATGGACTGTGGTATATCTCCATTTGATGCCAAGGGACCACAGACACAGTTAGCCGTGTCTTCCTGATGAGTCCGATCCAGCAGACGAAAAGCTTAGGAGCAGGCAATATGAATAGATTTGTCTTCAGGTGGGTATACAATGGTTCCCATGTGCTGCTAGTGAAGGGTTTAACATTTATAATATATTTTCCTGATTTCATGTCCTCATTTTATTCCTCTCCCTCCAGTCTCTTCCTCCCCCTCCCCCCCATGTGCACGCGTGTGCGTGTATGTATGTGTGTGTGTGTGTGTGTATGTGTGTGTGTGTGTGTGTGTGTGTGTGTGTGTGTGTGTGTGTGTGTGATAGGGAATACTATATGTATGTATGTTGTGTGTGTGTGTGTGTGTGTGCGCGCGCGCGCGCGCGCGTGTGTATGAAAGATCATATTCAGGAAAGTGTAATGGAGATATATAGAGCATAATGTGTGTGTGTTTGTGTGTGTGTGTGGGAGAGAGGGGAGAGAGAAAGAGAGAGAGAAAGTGTGTGTGTAGTCTTCAATTTAATGTCTATTCACATTGTGTGGTCTTAGACACAAAAAAAGAAGAACGCAGCAACAATTAGAAATAAACCAAGTAACCTCAAATACAAAGATACAACATTTGCATTTCATAACAAGTAAGTAAAATTCAGACTCTGAGTTAATGCTAAGCCAATGTTGCAGATTAGTGAGGAATTATTTAAGATTTCATCCAGGGAAGATTCAGATAAAGCTAAAGGTGTTTTTTTTTTTTTTTTCAACTGCTTACATTTTAGAAGTATATGCATATTTGATATTTTTTCACCACAAATCCATTTTACGTCATTAGTAAATTTTGTTATTAAAGCATAAAGTAAATCAAAGAGGCCATTGAGCTACTTCTTTGAGTTCTTCAAATATTTCTTAAAATAGTTTTCTAATATATATATATATATATATATATATATATTATATATGGGCGCGCGCGCGCGCGCACGTGTGTGTGTGTGTGTGTGTGTGTGTGTGTGTGTGTGTGTGTGTGTGTGTGTCTCTGTGGGTGTGTGTGTGTCTGTGTGTGTATGTGTATGTATGTGTGTGTGTGTGTGTGTGTGTGTGTGTCTGTGTCTGTGTGTGTCTGTGAGTGTGTGTGTGTGTTTATGTGCGTGTGCGTTTGTATATGTGTGTAAATGTGTGTGTGTGTGTGTGTGTGTGTGTGTGTGTGTGTGAGAGAGAGAGAGAGAGGAGACAGACAGACAGACAGACAGAGAGGGAGAGAGTTTTGTTAAATCATGCTCATAAGTTTTAATATGTGTCTGATTTCAGGATCGCCTCCTCCCACACCCCATCCCCCACCAACGCACCCACCCACCACCCACCGCCCCCCCAAAGAAAACAAGAAGAAAAGAAAACAAAAGAATACAACTTTGTTCCAGATAACTGAACCAAGCGTTTAGAGACCTACATTTCTGTGGGCAGTTTTATCATTAATACGACTTTGTTCTTGATAACTGAACCAAGCGTTCAAGGACCTCGTATTTCTGTGGGCGCTTTCTCCATGAAGAAGACTTTGTTTCTAACAGAACCAGGCGCTCACCGACCTAGGGGCGACACACTGGGCTGGTACACCCATCTTGTCGTCTAATTACTGAAGGCAACAACTCGGATGAGAAAGCCGCTCGTTAGCGACAGATGCGCGCGCTTCCTGCCATTGACGTCAGCAGTGAGCATGCCACTGGGGGCTTGCCTACGTAAATCTCCTTCCGGGTTGATCTCGTCCATTCCCCTCCCACCGAGCCGCTTTAATGATCTTTGCGTGAGTCCAGGTGCGTGGCTGTCAGGTAAACAGAGATAACTGAAAAGAACTGTCGTTGCTTCATCCAACCAGAAACCGAGAATTTCCTTTTGTACAGAATTTTCGTCCAATCAGCTGTTACGTTTGTTGCTTTTTCTATTGACACCTTACATTATTGTAAATATCTCTCTCTCTCTCTCTCTCTCTCTCTCTCTCTCTTGTATAAAATGATGCTCGGCATTTGTGGGGTGAGCATTTCAGATGAAATGTTAAGAAATCATTTGTTAATATTTTCTTTCAGCGTCATCTTTCAAATATGTGTTTTTCGTTATTTCTTTTGTTTGTCTCTGTTTACAATTACATATAGGTTGTGTGTGTTTAAAGAGGTAATTACGGGTGGAAAATGGGAAAACAAGAAACCTTTATATGGTTGTAAGTACATTGCGTCCTGGTAATTGTCAATTTGAGAAAAGGGTAAATTAGGTACCAGCCAAATACATATATTAAAAACAAAACTCGACGGACTAGAATGAAAGATAGAGATGAGAAAAAATAGTAGTATGTTTCTGAATACCTGAATAACAGGTAAGGAAGATAAACACAGAGAAAGTAATCCATTGAAAGGAAGAAAACTCTATCGTCGTTTCTAATAGATTCTGAATGCAAGTCACGTTTTGCCCCTAAGTACAACGTTATCATCGATTGCCATCGGAGAGAGTGCTGGATGAATTTATTTCCCTACCTTCGCGTAGCCATCTGCGTGTGCTGTGTGGTACCGCAGGGTGAAATGACTGCCTAATGTGTTGTTTCAAATCCACGAAGGAGCCCATTGTTAATTGGGCCTTTCGATGGAATAGTAAGGCCTTTGTATCGTGCTCCACTGTCTAAGACAAGTTATTACCTTTTCTGTGCTGGTAGAGGTCTGTTTAAGATGGTAATGAACTTGGCGTTGAGAGACAAGACCCTGGTCACTGATTTTATGAGGCCAGTTTTCGGTCGTGGCCGTTTTTTTAGTTACATAAGAGATGAAATGCATGTGCTTCCATCAATATACCGATTTTTTTTTTTATACCATGAAAATGTCATGTTGATACTTTGACTAAAACATATAGCATTCAGTTACAGCCTTTGCAGTTCTCCCTCCCCTCTCCTCCCCCTATTGACGATGCTGATTGCAGAGTCAGGAACAACGGTTGACGCAGAATTAAAGATCTATTCAGAACCAGAAGCTGAAGGGAGCCCAGAAGCCATTGCGGCAAGTCTCTCAAAGACTGAACCCACTGCAGAGTAGGAAGTCTACGTGCAGTCATCCATGTCTTCTGGACCGGAAGCGGAAGGCCCGGAACCGGAAGAAACCTCCTCGGAGCCGGAAGTTGGCGGACAACCGTCGGCGGAAGGGGATACCCTGCCGGAAGCGGCGGAGCCCGAGAGCTGGCCGGAAGCAGCCCTGAATGGGAGGTGGCCAGATTGGAGTGGGAAGAGGCCTGGCCCTTCCACGTGTACTTCTTCGCCATGGCCTTCCTGCTCATCTCCTTGCTGGCGGCCTACCTGGCCGTGTCCTCGCTGCTGCAGCACAAAGGGGGTCACCGCAGCTCCATGAGCACGACTACCATCACCCTCAACATCATGATCTGGTCCTTCACCATCACCGCGCCCTCTTCCTCCTCGCCGACCCTTACTTCTCCAAGAACCTGCTGCCTTTCGTGGCGACTCGCCTCCTCTGGTCTTTTGGAATCCCCGGCTTCACTGCTTCATTTAGCATTATGCTGCTGATTCTCTTGGACACCACCAAGATGTCTTTGGCGCCTCCCGCTTCCAGAACGTGAAGACAGTCGGGGTGATCTGGCTACTGCACGTGCTGATCGTGAGTCTGACTGACGTGTTGGTGATTTACGTGGAGGCAGACATGAGACCGTTGCTGTTGGTGTGCCAGATGTTATTCGTGCTGTACTGGGTCTT
Organism: Conus canariensis; assembly: GCA_033310375.1. Taxonomy (NCBI): domain Eukaryota; kingdom Metazoa; phylum Mollusca; class Gastropoda; order Neogastropoda; family Conidae; genus Conus; species Conus canariensis. The sequence goes on along the minus strand of CM065730.1, from coordinate 16,238,340 downwards.
GCTGTGTGTCGGTTACGCTTATGTGGGAGTGAAGATAAGGGGCAACTTGCAGGCGTCGTCGCAAGGGTATCATGAAGGTGAGGGCTTTTCTGTTCCTTGGTTTTATAACGTTACGTACAGCCTGTTTTGCAGGGGAGGTCTCCTTGATTGTTCTGTGTGCTCTGTTCTGGCATGTCTGCTAGGCAATACTTTGGAATTATAAGCGTGTTATTGTTTTATCATGGGAGCAAGAGTTAGTCTACTTGTTTGTAATTTACAGTCTCTTTTCGTTTGATTGGTTGGTTGGTTTTCTTTTCTTTTCTTTTCCCCTAATATCTTTATCTTCTCTGATTCTCTCTTTTTTTCTTTTTTTTCTTTGTTCTCATTTTTTTCTTGTTAATATTTGTTTAGTTTACGATACAAGCTCAATGGCATGTACAATGAAAGGAAACAAAAACATTTGGCGTCGTATGCTGTACCATGTCAGACCATAGCATTCACGGCAGTTAGTCAGCTCTGTCAGGCCGAAGATTTTGTGTGGCTAATGCAGTAATAAGACAGTCACGTGACGCCCACCCTACTTCCGCCGAAGGAAGAAGCCGGTGTAAACTTCCTGTACCTCATTCTCTCTCGGCCTGCCGTCCAAGCAAGATAAGTCTTGTGCTCTGTCTCGCCTTTCTTTGCCGTTGTGTTAAGATAGCCTTGTGTTTGCTCCTTGCTTGTTTTGTTGTGGCTTGCGCGCTGAACCCTTGTACCCTTGCCGGTGAGGCTTTGGTTTGGCGTGTTTTATTGGTTTTATTGATTTTATTACCCACGCTTCTCGCGTTCGTGCCTTGTTCTCGGCATTCGCGACTTGCCTTCCGTGCATCTCGCAATTCGGAATTCCGAGCTACACGCCGGTTCCCATCTCCTCGATTTAATTAGCCTTACGGCCATTTGTCTGCGAGTCCCATTTCACTTCTCCTTCCATTCGGATTCCTATTCGACGACCTTCCTCGTCGTTCACTCAGTTTCCATTCCTTTCGCCGGTCGTTCCGCCATTTTGTTTCGACCGGCCATACCGGCGACACATACGATCGAACTGCTTCGCCCGAACAGCGCGACTTCTGCGCACTTCCAGCACTACCAGTGCCCCTCCCGAGGTTGGTCGAGCTCTTCCTATCCCTCGATCCACCTCTTTGTCTCCCCTTTGCGATCGTGTTTTCCGTGTTTGTCTCGCCACCAGTGCCCAACATGGTGAAGGATACTAACGGGTCGAGCCGCTCCTTCGTTCGCGAGTCGCTCTCTGCCCTGGAGGACCCGAGTGTCGATTCCAGGGGCCAAACCGCTCACACCTATGAGCGTACGGTCGGTGTGGAGGAGGGTTCCGCGCAGGGGACGCGCGACCATCGTTACGATTCCTCCTCTTCCCGATCGGCGGACACACGATCGTTGCGATCGAAGTCGAACAGGCAATTGGCCGAATCGAACTGGCAATCGGCCGTCATTGCCGAATGTTTTTCCTTCGATTCTGCCTCTAAATCTAAATCCAAAGGCAAGGCCCCCATGAAAGGACCTGCCCGTTCAAAATCTTCCCGTTCTTCGGCCAAATCGCCTGCTCACCTTCCATCGCACAAGGAGACTCGCCTATCATGCTGCGTCCGGCGATCATCGGCCCCTGGGGACCCTTGCCGAGACCCGGACCAGCACGGGTGACGACACGCGGCCGGAATCACCGCCCGTCACCCGATCAAATGAGACTCGTGACGCTAGCTACCCCCCCCCACTAACGCCATGCAGTCGAATCACGCTCTCCCCAACCGTGTCCGGGTTCAGCCACTACCCGGACACGAGGAGCGTCATCACTCCGGTGGAGGGGCTGTGGGCAGTCTTTGGTGTGACCCCCCCACTGACCACAACCCCGGGTCAGGGACGCAGGCATCGACCAGGTCGGATCTGCACCCTCACCCCTGACGGTCGAACCACCCCGATCGACCATTGAACTTTCCCCTAGGGGTACAGGACGTTGGGGAGCAGACTTCTTTCGCTCCCCTGTTGGGCAACGTCCGCGGTCCCGTTCCTCCGGGGGGAGGATCGACCAGCGGGACCAGGGGTAACCCTTCATCCTCTGAGGTGGACCCGTCGCCGCAGCCATCCCAGTCCGCTTCCACACGGCCAGGAGGCTCGACTACTGCACCACCCACCGGCCACCCTGCCATGCAGGGGGCCGGCACGGACCACACCCGGGAGATGCAGGAGGCAGTGCTCTCCCTGGGGTGGGTGCGAGACAGCTCGCCTTCTCGCTACCCTCCCCTTGGTGCCCAAGGTTACCTGGGTCCCCGGGGACACTCTGCCCCAGGGCCGCCACAGCCCGTCGTACTCCCCGGGGACTGGTGGCTCTATTCCCCCGAGAGGAATCAGTGGCTTAGGGCTGACACCCTTCCCGACTCCTTCTCCGGTCACATGTGGCATCCGGCCTCCCAGAGCTGGATCGACCTGGGGCCCCCTTCCTCTCGGGCGCTGTCCGATCGGCGATCCCCTAGTCTGCCCGCCGAGTATGGAGCCACCAGGGACCCGTCCTCGTTTTCCCCCACTACCCATCGAGGGCGGGACTCCCACACACCCCTGCCCTGGCCCTCCGAAGGTGGATCTGATCATCCCCTTCAGGAATACTCTGACCCACAACTCGAGGACGGGGTCGAGGACTCCCTCCCCCAGTCTGGTGACCTTTCCATCCTGGAGAGCTGGCGTCCAGATCTTGTTGTGAGGGAATCCCCTCCCTCTGACAACATTTTCTCCTTTAGCCGTTTCACTGGCCCCCCCCCTCCCCCCCTCCCCCCCTCCCCCCCTCCCCCCGCCCAGCGATCACGGCCAAGGATAGTGGCCCCCCAGACCCTCACTCCCTTGTGGGACAGACCGGCATCTTTCGCCAGGGGTGCACATGCCATTCCCCCACCGGGGATTGACTTCTTGTCAGCCCCTAACATGGCTCCGGTAGGAGTTTTCCTCAAAGACCCGCGTCATGGCCCCCATGTCTTTTCCCTCTTCTCTGCCAATCCGGCCAGCAGGGACATTGCCATTTCCTCTGCCGACCTCAGGCTCACGCCCAACCTCGCCCCTCCCACATCCACCCCTGTTCCCATCAAGAACTTGATGGAGTGGGATAGAATTGCCAGGACTGGCATTCTCCACACCACCGCAGGACATGCATTCATTGACATGTTCCTGCAGCGAGCGGAGGAGATCTGGGCAAAAGAGGGCGGCACTGCCTCTGTGTCTTCGGACCCGGACGACACTGAGGCAGATCCTAGCCTATTCGGCGACCCCCTGATGCGTTTCCTTGTCAACAAGATTTCGCATCACCTTTGGGCTGCGGCAGACAGCGCAGCCAGGAGTCACTTTAACTGCCTGTTGTCAGTGAGAGATGCTGTGTTATCTCAGGCCAATCTCTCCCCGGCGCTCAAGGCGGCCTTATGGTGCATCCCGGGTCAGGAACAGTCGCTCTTCAGCGACTATTCCACTGCTGTCATCACTCATGCAGTCGAGGAACGCAAACAGGCCGCATCTTTTGTGGCCAAGCCCCCTCCCCAGCATCGTCCTCGCCAGCATCGCCCTCCTGGACCCTACTCCCATTCAGCCCCCAGACCCCAGCCCTACCCCAAACAGGCCCCCCCTCGCACCTCAAGGCCCGCCAGACGCCCTTCTTCCGCCGCGCCTAGGTCGAAACCGAAAACTCCCCAACAGAATTTTCGGTTCGGCCAACAGGCCCGGCCTCGGAGGTGACTAGCAGACTCACCTTCGGAGGAGCGAGAACTGGCAGACTTCTCGCCCCACCCCGGCCCCTCGGCCCCTTTGGCAGGCAGTCTGTCCCGACATGCCCACCAGTGGCGGCATATAGGACTCAACCCCTGGATAGTGTCAGTGTTACAAGAGGGGTTCCGTCTGCCCTGGGCACACGATCGCCCCCCCCCCCCCCTGCTATCCTCTCCTCCTCCTTCCCCCAGCAACCCCCCCCCCTGGCCCAGGCAGAGGCCCTTCGCCTGGAAGTCGAGGAACTTCTTCAGAAGGACGCCATCACCATATACCCCACCCCAACCCCGGGTTTTACTCTCACCTTTTTGTGGTTCCCAAGTCCTCGGGGGGCTGGAGGCCCATCCTAGACCTTTCCCCACTCAACAAGTTCCTCAGAACAACCAAATTCAAGATGGAGACTCCGGCCCAGATCAGAGACTCCATCCACCATCTGGACTGGGCCACTTCTATAGATCTGAAGGACGCTTACTTTCAGATCCTCATTCATCCTTCCCACAGACAATACCTTCGGTTCGTCTGGCGGGGACGGGTATTTCAGTTCAAGGCGCTCCCCTTCGGACTCTCCCTGGCTCCCTTCCTTTTCACGAAGGTAGTCAAGGAGATGGCCGCCCTTGCCAGACAGGAGGACATTCGCCTCTTGGTTTACCTCGACGACTGGCTCGTCTTGGCTCCCACTCAGGTCCTGTGTCAAGCCCACACATCCAAACTTCTGCGCCTATACTCCTCACTAGGGTTCGTCACCAACCCCGACAAATGCGAGCTCTCGCCCAGTCAGAGATTCTCCTTCCTGGGCATGAGTTTCGACACCACCTCCATGCTAGTCTCCCCGACCCCGGAGAGGTCCACCCGCCTGATGGACCTCATCTCCCACCTCCGCCTCTCTCCCCTCACGTCGGCAAGGACACTGTCCTCCCTTCTGGGGATAAAGGAGTCCCTGTTGCCTCTCATTCCCGTAGGCAGGGTCCCCAAGCAACAGCTTCAAAGGGAGTTCCGCCGTCGTTGGTCGCAGACCGCCGACCGCTGGGACCAGACCGTTCCCCTCGGGCCTTGGTTCTTGTGGGCCACAGAGGAGTGGCTCAGCCCCTCCACCCTGAGCCCTGGAGTTCCCATCTCCCTCCCATCCCAGGCCCTAGAACTTTACACAGACGCCTCCAACTCGGGCTGGGGGGCCCATTTGGAGAGCAGTCACGCCTCGGGGGTGTGGGACCCATTGACTGCCCGTCTTCACATCAACATCCTGGAACTGGAGGTGGTCAGGCTAGCCCTCCTCCACTTCCAGACACTGGTCTCACACCGATTTGTTCTCCTTCTCATGGACAACACCTCGGTAGCCTGTTACATCAACAAAGGGGGGGGGGGGCACGCTCCATCAGTCTCTCCCTCCGGACAGAGGCCCTCCTCCGCTGGTGTCACACGCAAGGAATCACCCTTCGCACGAGACACATAGCAGGGACACACAACATCCTGGCAGACACTCTCAGCCGCTCCGGGTCCGTCCTCCACACGGAATGGACCCTCAGCAGGCATACACTAACCTCAGTGTGGGAACATTGGTTCACACCCATGATCGACCTGTTCGCCACCCGATTCAATCATCGTCTGCCAGTGTATGTGTCTCCCGTCCCGGACCCTCAGGCGTACGCGATCGATGCCCTCTCCCTCCCCTGGTCCGGCCTCATTTCTTACGCCTTTCCCCCCTTCCCGATCCTCCACAAGGTGATCAGGAAGGCGACACTCGAGGGACCCAGGCTCATCCTCATAGCCCCATGGTGGCCCACTCAGTCCTGGTTTCCGGACCTCAAGTCCCTCACTCACGTTCCCCCTCTCCAGTTGAACGCCCGGTGGGACATGCTCAGGCAACCCCGCTCGGGTCGCCCCACTCCAATCCCCAGACGCTTCGCCTCCACGCCTGGCTTTTGTGCCAGCCGGAGTGCGAGCATCTAACCCCACCTCCCAAGCGGACAGGTCCCAGTCCGTCCTTTACATCCTCTCCGACGCCGGGGCCTCTCAGGACCTCCGAGACCTAGCAATCGCCTCTCGCAGAGCTGGCACTGAGTCCCTTTACGATTACAGATGGAGGAAATGGGTCTCATGGTACAAAGACAACTCTGTTCCACACAATCGCCCCTCAAATATCCAGACAGGAAATTTTCTGTCCCACCTTAAGCTATCAGCCAGCTCCATACGGGGCTACAGGTCGGCCATCTGCACGACCATCCGCCAACTGGGCGGACTGTCCTTTGAGAATGACTTCCTTCTCAGAGAGATCTCTAGAGGAGTGGCCCTTCGTGAGGCCCGATCCCCAAGGCGCGTTCCCCTTCGGGATCTTTTCACTGTACTGGACGTTCTCAGGAAACCACCTTTCGAGCCTATCTCCTCCCTCCCCTTCGACCTTGTCTCTATGAAGACCACCTTTCTCCTCGCCTTGGCTTCGGCCAGGAGGCGAAGCGAGATCCACGCTCTCAGCGGGGACCCCAGAGACATTGCCTTCCACAGGGACGGCTCTGTCTCCCTTAAGCTCCTTCCCGAATTCCTACCTAAGAACCAGGAACCCGGTAGCCCCTCCCCCTACCTCGCCATCCGCCCATTGGCGGATATCCTAGGTGGAGAGAGCAGTGGTGACATGGCTCTGTGCCCTTCCAGGTGTCTAGGACACTACTGGGAACGTTCACGCCCCAGGCGCGCTTCTCAGAGACGTTTCTTTATTTCCATCAACCCCAAGAATAAGAAAGACATATCAGCTGGCACTATCTCTAGGTGGCTGTCCAAGACGGTCAAATCGGCCTTGCCCAGGCGTCCAAGGCTCTCCCCGTCTTGTCCCCCCGGGCCCATGAGGTCAGAGCACTGGCCGCTTCTGCAGCTTTCCAGCACTCTGTTCCCCTGCGCCATCTCCTGGAAGCAGCCTACTGGCGTTCGGAGAATCCCTTTATAAACTTTTATTTAAGGGACATCCGCCTGACCAGGGCTGACGGTTCTGAAGGGATATCCTTTGTGGCGGCTAATGCAGCCATATTGGTTAACCCCAAGAACCACTAGGGCACTCGCCCTCCTCCTTTTGCGATAAATTCTGCTATGGTCTGACATGGTACAGTATATGACGCCAAAATGGGGAGTTTGTATTATACTTCCTGTTTGGCTAGTATACTTACCATGTCAGACTCTAATGCCCGCCCTACCTTCCCCACTAGCGCCAAGGTCCTTGGGGTTACCTGGCGTGCAGGCCTCGACGAATGAGGTACAGGAAGTTTACACCGGCTTCTTCCTTCGGCGGAAGTAGGGTGGGCGTCACGTGACTGTCTTATTACTGCATTAGCCACACAAAATCTTCGGCCTGACAGAGCTGACTAACTGCCGTGAATGCTATGGTCTGACATGGTAAGTATACTAGCCAAACAGGGAGTATAATACAAACTCCCCATTTTTGTTACACATTACTTGTATTTTTTAAACTGACATTCTCTCTCTCTCTCTCTCTCTCTCTCTCTGTGTATGCGTGTGTGTGTGCATACGTGTGTGCGTGCGTGCGTGCGTGTGTGAGTGTATGTGTGTGTGCTTGTGTATGAGTGTCGGTGTCTGTGGTGTGTGTGTGGTGTGTGTGTGTGTGTGTGTGTGTGTGTGGTGGAGAGAGAGAGAGAGAGAGAGAGAGAGTGATCTTAAGTAGCCAAGGATGAAGATTGTAGGCCGAGATCATGTCTTAAAATTTGTAGTCCTACTTGTCCTGCACAGATTGTAGCAATACACATCTATGTGCCGAAGAATTAGTATGAAAGTACTCCATATATTATTATGTCATGGCGGGTAGTGTCAGAAGAAGATGATAGCGAAATGTTTAAATGTTTAGCAGACAGAGATGTAGAAAACGAACGTGGAACTTTAACCAAAAGAAAAGACAGAGACCTGTCTGACTCTGAGATTTACTGATACGAACTAAACAGCTCTCACAAGATTCATCCGATTTTGGTGTGAAATTTAGAGAGAAAAAAATCACATACAACAGACATACAGACATACTCATAAAACACAAATTCTTCGGACGTCCGGAAAGATATTTCTAAATTATTTCATTAGCATTGTGACGGGTCTTCCGACGTTCCCCCTCTTTATCATAATATGATTATCATATACAGGGATACGTTTGGGGTATGGACAGAAGCATTCATAATCTTCACAAACAGATTGTGTTCTCACATGGGCACACGCACTCTATCACTCACGCCGGGCCCTCACAAAGGTTACGTGAAATCAATGATATGTTACAAAAATGAAATTTCATTCATCTTGACTCCGAGCCCCCACCTGTCACTATACAACACATTCATCTGTATCATACAAAAGAGTAAACAGCACACAAATAAGCCGTTCATCGCATCCACCTTTTCTCAAGTACACTTAATTGTCAGGGAAAGACAAAGGGAAAGGGTTGCGAACCACACTGTTCGTTCCGCCAGATTGGCCAAACCCCCGTTGGGGATACCGGCAGTGTACTGTACTTGCACCCTCGGATCGAGTCTCCCGGACTCTGCTGCAAATCGCCCTCTCCACTGAAAGGGCTCCTGCCGGCCTCTCCCACAGGTCTTCTGTTGCTGCAGACAACCTCGTTGGCTGGCAACTCCCAATCTAGGCCCCAACAGGTCCAAATCATTCAGAAGAGATTACAGTCGCATACCATTATTGCTAAAGAACGGCCTGATTTAGCAACACAGAATTATAATCGAAGACATCTTTAACCGGCGCGATCATCACGAACCTTCCATTTGCAGATGACATCGATGGCTGGGCAGCCAGTGAGGGAGAACTTGCCAAGATTATCAAAAGACTGGAGGAAACATCAGATGATATGACCTGAAAATCAGCTCTGAAAATACCACATTGGTGGATAGCTACATGTAGGCATCCTTCAGTCTCGGACGACTATGGAGTTGCGCTCTAGGTGTCTATTCTGGTACAGCGACGGATGTGGCTGGCCAGTCCGACGCGGGAATGACAGTCCCTGTGGCAGAGGGCACAGATGAAGTCTGACACTGGTTTGTCTGCCTGGGCTGCAGCCTTTCTTCTCATTCTCTTTTCCCCGTGCTGCTGAGCGAGTGTCTCTTCGAACTTGGAGAGACCTTTCTGCACAGTCTGTCTCCAGGCTGACCGTTCGAGGGCTGTTGCTTCCCAGTTGTTCTGGTCGATGTTCAAGGCCTTTAGGTCCCTCTTGCACACGTCTTTGAATCGCAGCTGTGGTCTGCCTGTGGGACGTTTTCCCTGCACAAGTTCTCCATAGAGGAGGTCTTTAGGGATCCGTCCGTCATCTATGCGCAGACATGGCCGAGCCAGCGCATACGTCTCTGTTTCAGCAGCGTGTACATGCTGGTGCATCCGGCTCTTTCCAGGACAGTGTTGTTTGGTACCTTGTCCTGCCAGGTGATGTTCAGAATGCGTCGTAGGCTACGCATATGAAAAGCATTGAGCTTTCGCTCTTGTCGGGCACGCAAAGTCCAAGACTCGCTGCCATACAGGAGGGTGTTCACAATGCAGGCTCTGTAGATCTGGATCTTTGTGTGCTCGGTCAGCTTGCTGTTGTTCCATGCTTTTTTGTCAGTCTGGTCATGGTGGTGGCTGCCTTGCCGATGCGCCTGTTGAGCTCTGCGTCAAGTGAGAGGGTGTCTGAGATAGTTGAGCCCAGATAAACAAAGTCATGGACGACTTCCAGTTCATGGTCATTGATGCTGATGACTGGGGGAGAGTCAACATCCTGCCCCATGACCTGTGTTTTCTTCAAGCTAATGGTAAGCCCAAAGTCTTGGCAGACATCGCTGAAGCGAGTCATGAGCTGCTGTAGGTCCTCGGCTGAGTGGGCGGTTACTGCTGCGTCGTCTGCAAAGAGGAAGTCACGCAGGCACCTCAGCCTGACTTTAGTCTTGGCTCTTAGTCTGGAGGGGTTGAAGAGCTTCCCGTCTGTCCTGGTTCGGAGGTAGATACCTTCAGCTGCAGGATCACATGCGTGTTTCAGCATCACAGCAAAGAAGATTCCAAACAGGGTGGGAGCCAGGACGCAACCCTGTTTCACTCCACTCCGTATGTTGAAGGCAGCTGATGTTGAGCCGTCAAAGACGATGGTGCCTTTCATGTCTTCGTGGAAGGATCTGATGATGCTGAGAAGTTTGGGTGGACATCCAATCTTTGGAAGGATCTTGAAGAGGCCATCCCTGCTGACCAGATCGAAGCCTTTGTGAGATCTATAAAGGCAATGAAGAGTGGCTGCCTTTGCTCCCTACATTTCTCCTGAAGTTGTTTAAGGGAGAAGATCATATCTATGGTGGATCTGTTGGCACGGAAACCGCACTGTGATTCAGGATAAACTTGCTCTGCAAGTACTTGGAGCCTCTTCAGTGCTGCTCGTGCAAAGACTTTCCCAACGATACTAAGGAGGGATATGCCGCGATAATTATGGCAATCGCTTCTTAGGAACCTCTTAGGAAAGGCTTCGGGAGTCAACCCTGAGGAAAAATCCGGAGTCGGAGTCCCCAAGGCAGTCCGAGGCTGCATACAGCAACGTTCTGGCAACTCCTGTGACGGCACTGGAACCATGTGTGTCGGCATTTGCCTTTCCAATGGACCATTCCAGCGACGTGGAGAGGGGGGGGGGGGTCTGCTGCATGGGTAACAGCTTGCCCTCCATACTTACTTACCCAGGCTTTGCGCTCTGAAGAGGTCACTCCAGCTTCTCTTTGCAGCGTCGACAAAACACGGGAAGTAGCAGTCTACCGGTTATAAGTCTGCATACTCAATTGGCGTAGAGTCAGACGCCAGGGGCTGCTTCCGACGGTGGGAGAGGTCATCGCATCTCACTGGGCAGCTACCGCCCGCCTTAAGCTGGGCAGCCCCCAGCCAGTAAGGTGCTGCCGCGCCATGGTCCGTTAGCCTTACTGGGTGCGTGGGGTTTAGGGTGAAAACCGACAAGCGGATCGGTAACTGTGCACCAGGCAACAGAAAAATGAAAACTTCCGCCCTGAAATTGGATACGTGGAACGTAAGGACAATGACACCAGGCTTTTCTGACGACCTGCAGGAAGTAAACGATGTTCGCAAGACAGCCGTCATCGACAGAGAACTGAGCAGACTGCAGATGGACATTGTCGCCCTTCAAGAAACCAGGCTCCCAGAAACAGGATCTGTGAGAGAGAGAGACTTCACCCTGTTCCTGGCAGGGCAAACCATCAGACGAGGTCAAAGAACACTGCGTGGGATTCGCAGTTAGAAACAGATTATTAGAGTCCATAACCCCACCAGCAGAAGGAACAGAACGAATCCTGTCTCTCCGACTCCAAACATCATCGGGACCAGTCAGTCTAATTAGTGCCTATGCACCAACTTTGGCATCCACAGCAGAAACAAAAGACAAGTTTTATGACGACCTCAGTGCCGCCATAAGGAGAATTCCTCGACAGAGAATTACTGTTCATCGCAGGCGATTTCAACGCCAGAGTAGGTGTCGATCACAACTCCTGGCCCACCTGCTTGGGTCAGTTCGGCACTGGGAAAATGAACGAGAATGGCCAGCGCCTGCTAGAGCTCTGCTGTCATCATGGGTTGTGCGTCAGTAACACCTTCTTCAACACGAAGCCTCAGCATCGAGTCTCCTGGAGACACCCTCGATCCAAACACTGGCATCAGCTCGATCTGATCCTCACCAGACGTGTCAACCTTTCCAGCATAAGATCACTCGCAGCTACCAGAGCACAGATTGTGACACTGACCACTCTTTGGTGTGCAGCAAAGTAAAGCTTCGCGTGAAGAGACTACAGTACGAGAAAGGAGGGCCGGCCTCGCATCGACACCAGCAAAACACGCGATCAAAGAAAAGTGGAGGAGTTCGCGCGCGTGTTGGAGGATTCTCTCCCTGGCCCACCCACTGCAAATGCCCATGGGAACACTTCAGAGATGCTGTCTACAACGCTGCCACGTCCACCTTTGGCAAAAAGACCAGCAAGTCAGCTGATTGGTTCGAAGCCCATTTAGAAGAAATGACACCAGTCATCGAGTCCAAGAGAAACGCCCTGACAGCATACAAAACCAGTCCCAGTGAGCAGAACCTCCAGGTTCTCCGTGCTGCTCGCAGCAAAGTCCAGCAGTGTGCCAGGCAATGCGCCAACGATTATTGGCTTCAGCTCTGCTCCCAGATTCAGATCGCAGCTGACACAGGCAACATTAAGGCGATGTATAATGGCATCAAGCAGGCATTGGGCCCAACGCAAAAGAAAACTGCCCCTTTGAAATCAGCTACAGGGGAGGTGATTCAGGACAGAGAACAGATGGAGCGCTGGGTAGAACACTACACTGAGCTATATGCAAGAGAAAATGTAGTCACAGAAGATGCCCTGAATGCCATAGAGCGCCTACCAGAGCTGGAAGAGCTTGACAGAGAACCAACCATAGACGAACTCAACGAAGCCCTGGACTCTCTTGCCTCAGGCAAGGCACCAGGGAAAGACGGTATTCCCGCCGAAGTACTGAAGTGTTGTAAAGAGACACTCTTCACCGAACTGCATGAAATCCTTTGCCTCTGTTGGAGTGAAGGCGAAGTACCGCAAGACATGAGGGATGCTAACGTCGTCACACTGTACAAAAACAAAGGTGACAGAAGCGGTTGCAATAATTATCGCGGCATATCCCTCCTTAATAGCTACACCACCGGTAATACTGATATAGCTATTCATGCACAGGAGCTAGGAACTGTGTGACAATTCACTTACTTGGGATCCACCAATAGCATTGCGGGATCCGATCCAGAAACCTTCCAAGGGCAGCAAGGACAGTAACTGCCATGTCCAGATTCAAACTTGTCTGGAATGATTACAACATCACCATGAAACACAGGGTTAGGTCTCTGCTGGCACTGGTATATTTCGTATTCTTGTATGAAGACCCTCGCAGAAAGAAGAGCCCTCAAAATCAAAACATATGTAGGTGTGGTGTTTGTGGGAGGAGGAGGATTTCTGCGATGCAAAATTGCTTTTCATTCTTGTAAACAGGTCGTTTATGTATCTTGGCATACTATTTGTCACGATTTTAAACTAAAACGATGTCTGAGTTAATTCCAGTTGTTTTAGGTTTTCATTTGCTGTTAGATGTAAAGTGTGAAGGAAGAACAAATGTGGTATTTGGTGGAGATAATGTAGTCTTCTTTGTGGATCATATTACAGCCATACTATATTGTGTAGTTTACACTTGACACTGAAAAGCTTTAAGTTGTGATGTGGCTCTTAGCCTGAGATGAGAGAAAGAGATTGTTTTAGATGAAATTGTCAGTTTAGTTCGTCACCTATCGTTATACTCAATGGAGAAATAGGCAAAGAGAAGCTAAATGATGGTTATCATATATTTAGTTTTGAAAGAAAGTATGACCATTGAGTTTGAATTACAAAACTTCATTAAGACCTTCTCGAGATGTTGATTTTCTCCTGTTTTGGACACTGCCTTTTATTTTTCTCTTTTTTTTTTCTTTTTTTTTGTCGCCCACTTTTCTATCTGTTGCCTTTGTATCCCATTCACTTGTTTGTGTCATAGGAAGTCTTCACACTTTCTATTTTATTACATTTCATTACATTACATCTCATTTGCAACATGCAAATCGGCGACAAGGTGATAACTTTAAATACATTGTTCAGAAAAAAAATTGGCAGTATCTAGTCGTCCACATGGCTTCAATTGATTATTTGTGATAAATTCAATGAAAAAAAGTATAACTCGAAATGAAAAATAAAAACGAATGGATGATGATGCTGTCAACTCTGCGTCAAGGACGCCATTAATTTAGCTGTCACGTCATAAATTGATCAACATATGTTTATAAACAGATCTGCTGTGGTTTTCCCCAATGGGACAGGACGGTTATTTTCCCTGTACATAGTGATAGTTCTGAAAGAATATCTGCAGATTATATAACATGAGTAAATGTGAATTCCATTTTGTGCCTGACTGCCCAATATACAGCCATACATCATCAGTTTCTTTTAAAACGATATGTCAAAGTACGTAAGGGTTTATTCTTTGTAATTTGATACGTAGCTTTTTCGAGCAAACGTATACTGAGTTTATCAAAGCTCATACAATGGAATGGGATACTCTGATTACATACATATGACATACTATCTTGCTCGACACACAAAATCATAGTCGTTTAACATTTTTTTTCCACAATGCGGTTTGACGCTTGATTTCATTTTCTTTAAAGTTCATGGCGATGACTTCTATTGTTATTATGCTCCATAATTGTATGGTCGTACTTACGAAGCATCATTGTTTTTTTTTTTCTTTGGCGAAGAAGTGTGCGCAGGCATTCCCTGCAATAACTATTCTATGGTGCTGCATTTGTTGCGATACAGTTTTTTCAATTTCATTTCTAAACTTCAGGATACAAATTAACGCCCCAAATATGGGCAAATCATTTCCTGTCTTACATATGTAAATACATTATTTAGCTAACGATAATTAACAAATCAGAAATCTTGTTGGACCTTGCATCAACGTTTATAACTAACCATCATCAGGAGCTGGCTGACTCAGAAAGCAGCAGCCAACATACACCTTGCAAAACAATCCATCCAAAAAGCTCAAACAAGCTGACAATGGCCAAGACGATGCTGAATATTTCTTCTTTGATATTACGAAAGAAAACCATTCATTAGCTTGAACTGATACTCAGCTGAGATACATTCGTTCCGAAAATTCAATGAACTAATCGAGTCTGATGCCATTTCATTTTATCTCCATAAATTTTATGAATTGTTAAGATGTTACCCCAGTGCATATTTTCTACAAGTCTTCGTATTCACTTGTGGAGAGCATTGGATCGTATGTAAATTTTTGCTTGTAAGGCGAAATTGAGGTTCGCCTCTTGGTACAGGTGATAAAGTTTTGAAAGTTTTACTAATGTCCAGTATGAGATATTATTCAGTAACTGCTTTCTGCCCTTGCGAATTTAGTGTTGAAAAGCATGAAGAACAATCGTAGAAGTCTAGAGTGTTCGATAACATCAAAGAAGAAAAATGAAAATCCCACTCGACCATAGGTGTCAACGGTATTGTTGTATAGTTTTTATAATGTCTGCGATTGTTTTCTTCAAAATTGTTTTAAAAGTCTTCAGATCATTAATAAGGTAACTGCAAGGATTTTAATCCACTTCAAGTTCCCTCCAACGAGTAAATCAGACATACCTTTTATTCATGAATTTGTTTTACTTCCTAACAAAAGTGCGTTGCTTTTCTCATGATTGTAATTTAATCAGAGGGTTTTTTTTTCGAAAATTTCCCAATCCTAACTTTTTTATAGTAATTTCTCGTCGGCTTCTGTTCTCTTTCCCTGCAATTTCAATTCTTTGTCTTGTTCTGTCTTTCTTTGTCATAACAGTTGATATTTTGACACATAAAACGTATAGGTACAGTGAAACTGGTCTCCTGGACTATGTACGCTTTGCATATGGAATCATGGTGTCAGTTTACAACAGACAGTTACTGTAAATGTATTTTTAGAAACTGTAAATCCGTCCACAAAATTCTTTCAGCTCCACTAACTAGCTCCAAAAAGCTTTCAGTTCCACTAACATAAACGACTAGTCAAGTCATTCTAGTGCCTTTTCAATCAAATTAAATGTTATATGTTCTTATCCCTAAGGTACCGGTTTCTGATCAATCTTGTTTGACCTTTCTTATTGATTAAGAGCAGAATCGCTTTGATTCTTTCTTTCTGTCTTTCCCCTTGTCTTTCTTTCATTCTCCCCTTATTTCTTTCTTTCTTTTTTTAATTATGTTTTTGTCTTTCTTTCATTCAGGTTTCTCATTTCTTCCGTATCTTTTGTTACCCGCTGTTTTCTTTGGTTTAATTGTTCCACGTTTTCTGTGTCTTTGAACTTTTCCCTAGGAAGACTAATTCTTTATTTAAAGAAGAAACCTATCCGCGGTCACAAACCAGGAAGAACCAGAATGAAACGAATCTACCGCTGTAATAAGTATCATTAGTGTGGACTAGCCGCTGTGGCGAAGTGGTTAGCGTCGCGGACTCCTGGCTCAATGGATTCGATTCCCAGCAGACCCATTTATTTTGGGGATTTTGTGCCCCGACGAGTTCCTGCCCAGAGTTGAGTTTGATCTGGGCTCCACTGGGAAGACTGGGACTACACACTCGAGTCGCATCCACTTGATGACGCGTCTGTGAGAGTGTTGCTCAAAGTTGCAGACCAACACTGCAGGTATCTGTATCTTTGGAGTCTGGTTGACGCCGGGATACATTATGAAAGTAAATGAAGAGTAAAGCCCTGTCATGCCGGCTCAGACCTGAATGGAAATCCGTAACATCATTTTCATTATCCTCATCCACATCGATCGGCTTGAAAAAAAAAATGTCTCAGATTCCGTGGCCCTTCATGCCCTGGTCTCATGATATCCTCAGTTTCGATGACCCCTTAGCCCATGGTTCGGTTTTGTCGGGGTCACCAGTACTGTCAAATTCATGGGACAGTCTTTGAACGGACATGGTGGCGCCGCTCAGAGGGAGAGCTCACTGACCCTGGCTCCGCGACTAGGTGATTATTGTCGTCAGAAAGTGGCTCAGTAAGTCGTGTTCACAACAGGCACCACTGAACATCACCGAAGAGACTCGGCAGCAG
Source organism: Conus canariensis (assembly GCA_033310375.1). Classification (NCBI taxonomy): domain Eukaryota; kingdom Metazoa; phylum Mollusca; class Gastropoda; order Neogastropoda; family Conidae; genus Conus; species Conus canariensis. Next base: position 16,221,920 of record CM065730.1, on the reverse strand, counting down.
TGCAGTGTCTCCAGTGATGGGTTGCCTCATGGCGACTTGACATTGACTGTTCCCTGTGGACTGCCGGTACCCTGGCAATGGCGGGACGAGCCGGGCTGTGTCTGTGGACGAGGGACCAGAATGAGCGGGGTGGGTGCAATGCCAATGAAGTGGCACGGAAAGGGAGACAATTAACAGAAAGCGTCATTAGTGTAACCCTCTCATCGGTACCGAGTAAGAGATTACTTTTGATGCAAACTGATGATTATTTGGAGCACATGTTGTTACTTATTTAGGTCAGTTTTAACGATCACGCCTATCAAAGGTGATATTGTACACGTGGATAACCAGGCTTGTTGAACAAGAAGAGTAGAGCTATTTAATATTACACCAACACTACCGGAGAGAGAGCGAGCGAGCGAGCAAGAGAGAGAGAGAGAGAGAGAGAGAGAGACAGACAGACAGACAGACAGACAGACAGACAGACAGACAGAGAGACAGACAAAGACAGAGAGAGGGAGAGAGAGAAGACTCAAGCATGGGTTATTGTATCGACTGAACTCATTTGTGCCCACTGCAGTCACATGAGAGAAAAGAAATAGTAAAGATGAAAGGCCGGAGAATAAGAACGGGTGTTTGAAAGGGGAAAATGTATTACAATCAAGAAATGTCAAGATTTCTAATTTAAACTGGTACGAATAACATGTGTACCTTCGGATCTACATGGACTGTTTCCTTCAGTTGACTCACTGGGAGGTACTGAAAGGTTTGGCTTGAGGAAATCAGAAATGATTAGAATTGGTGTCGAAATATTTGAGAAAATCGTCCTTCATAACAGCCCTCCCTTCTCATGTACCCTCACCCCATTGCTCTGTACAAAAAGTTTCTGAATGCCTTTTCCAAGACATGCTATTTCATTATTTTGTTTAACTCAGGGGCTCAGGGGCTTTCATACACCATTATCTGCAGTCTAATGATACATCCAGAGGTTGTACGTAGAGGTTTTAACCGGAGATGGGAACTCCACAAACTGAAAATAATCGCGTTCGTTGCTAAATTTAACAGCGTATATTGAAGGGCCCACAGCCTTCCGGGAACAGTCCATCACCTTCCAAGCAGGTGCTTCTGTCTGTACTGGACCATTCTGAAGGAAAAACTATTGTTGTAGCCTGCCTGGAAACGTGACGTGGAACGTTAAGCTCCATTCTCAACGAACGAGGCAACAGGCAAGTTGTAGCAGCTGTCGTGGTACAGTGGTTTGCGCCGAGGGTTGCGGGCCAAAGGGTCGTAGGTTCAAGTCCCACAGAAAAGTCGTATTGGTAGATGTTTCTGTCCCTGGCCAGCCCCATCTAAAAGGGGGAATTGTGCTATCGGCCCAAATGTCAAGACTAGAACCATACAATCTGGTTTAAAATTTAATGATCAAAGCTATTTGTGTTTCTAGTGTTCAGATAATGGCGGGGATACATCATGACAGGAAATTTGACAAGTCGCTTCAAGATCGAATGGAGCTCCATCGTATCATCTTCTCAAGTTGTGTGACCTATCCAGATGTTACGGATGGTGTGCGGTGCGTGTTTTGCTGTCTGACTCTCGCTCTCAAAAGTTTGGATGCGTGTAATAATTATTCCCTACGCACACCCACACCAAACGCACATGGATAGCCAGGCAACACACGTGTTAGATTTTTTTTTCTTTATAATTATGCTGCCTGAACCATCAAACATACATTCATGTGAACTGGTACAAATCAATACATGTCACTACATAGCATATAGATCAAGATATCAATACATAGGAACTTCAATCATCAGACATCAGCATATCATAGTACATATCTTGATATCACTCACAGATCTTGCCGGCGCCGTCCACAGTGTCTCACATATACAATCAACGCACTCGGTTCCACAGTACCCAAGCCACAGTCTACAGCATTAAAATAAGACGAAGAAGGATAACCAAGGTCCCCACACGGTAAACACAGCCGTTCACAAACACAAGCGATGACGAAGAAGAAACAGAGTCTCCACACAACAAGCACAATAAATCACGTAGAACTTTCAGAAGAAGAACCGCAGATTTACATTCACAAGGCACAATAATCCATAGCAGAAGAGCCGCAGATTCACAAAGCACAGCAATCCATAGAAGAAGAACCGCAGATTCATAAGGCACAGTAAACCATTGAAGAACTGCAGATTCACAAGGAACAGCAATCAATATTGAATCCCCGGAGAACACGATTTCAGCAAAGTCCCATAGAACACAATAAACTTCGATTCGACGTATTGTTGATCTAAAACACAAATTAATTAGCTTCTCCGTGTATTGATATTACAATGTTCACATCAATAAATTCAGCCCACCGACGCACATGAGGTGGTACAATGAGAGCACATAAATATTCTTGCAGGAGTTTTAAGTCACTCTCGGCGACACAGCATTCACAACATTTCTATAACAATTAAATTTCCTGATACATATTTCGCTGGTACCGTCATCAGAAGTATCGCACATGCACAGTGAACATCAACGTACTACTGACTTGAAAGTCAGCCTCTCCACATAGTAACACTACGGAGAAAACGACGATTAAAACAAAATAAATTAGGCTGGACACCAAAGCCTCGGCCGTTAGTTCTTGCTCTCCTCTTCAGTCAAAATTTTTATTATTTTCATCATGTTCTTATGTCATTTCAAGTTGACGTCATAATTTACGTTGACGTCACAATACTCCCCCTCCTCAAAAAAAAACAAAAACAATGACCGAATTGTTTTTTTGAAGAAGTAAACAAACAGTAGAATACACAAACCCAGAAATCATACATCAAAACAGCTTCATAAAAGTACAGTTCACACAAGGAACCTCACTTCCTAAGGGATCAACTGATTTTCACATGAACGGGAGAGAAGGTCAGCGAGAACATTCGCCGAACCAGGAACTGGCTGGATTTCAAACGAGAATTCCTGCAACGACAACGCCCATCTCATAATTCTTGAGTTCTTAAAGTTTGACGTTCGCAGGTACGTCAAGGGACGATGATCCGTCTGCAGGATAAATCTGACTCCCCAAAGGAACCTAACAAACTTTTGCACAGCCCAGACAATGGCTAAACATTCCCGCTCAATAGTACTGTACGCCTTCTCACGATCCAGCAACTTTCGACTAGCGAACACGACTGGGTGAAGGACATCATCACTCTCCTGAAGCAATACCGCACCCAAACCAACAGAACTAGCATCAGTCCTGAGAACAAAAGGATTACCCAACCTAGGTAACAACAACACAGGTGCAGAAGACAAGACACCCTGAATCTTCTTCAAAGCTTCAGCACACTCAGGAGTCCAAGAAATAGACCTACCAGCACGATCAGCATCTTTGATCAAATCCGACAGTGGAGCACTCAAAGTAGCGAACCCAGAAACATATCTCCTGTAAAAACTGAGCAACCCCAACAAAGACCTGACCTGCTTCCTGGTAGTAGGAGTGGATATATTCAAAATCTTATCAACCTTCTTACCTTCAGGACGCATAGTACCACCTCCAACAACATGACCAAGGAACTCAAGTGAACGAAAGCCTGCCTCGATCTTCGAAGGACGAGCTGTGAGGTTGAAAGACCTCAGACGAGAGAGCACACCCTTCACATGTTTAAGGTGAGCATCCCATGACATACTGTACACAAGAATATCGTCAAAAAAATTGATGGCAGAAAACTGATCTAATGCCAGCATACGCATCATACGTGCAAACACTGCAGGAGCCAATATAAGTCCAAAAGGCATCCTGACAAACTGGAATAGACCCATGTGTGTTGTAAAAGCCGTCTTCGGACGATCCTCGGGCTTAACCACGATCTGCCAATATCCTTTTGCAAGATCTATCTTTGTGAAAAACTGAGCATCAGCTAGCCTTGCAAAAAGACTCTCAAAATCAGGAATAGGCTCGGCATCAAAGACGGTAATCTTGTTCAAAGATCTGAAATCAATACAAAATCGACATGTACCATCTTTCTTCCTGACCAACACAACTGGAGAGGCATACGGACTATTTGATGGCTCAATGATACCAAGATCTAACATGATACCGATCTCTCTCTCGACAACCTCTTTGGCAAAAAAAGGGATATCATAACGTTTCTTTCTAACAGGTACATCTGAAGTAAGAGGGATCTCTAATAGTACATCACCTGAGAAAGAACCTGGTTTAGGAGTCAAAATGTCCTGAAAATCATCAAAGACTGCACGCAACTCCCTGGAACTGCTGTCAGACAAAGCACAATCAAACTGTACAGAACGAACATCTTCATCTGGCATAGAAGACGCCATCGGAACAGTTAAAGTGGGAATGGGTAAAGCGTCGTCACAGTCCTGGACGACACCAACTGTACAAACTACTTCATGAACAGTACAAACGGACTCCAGAGAGGGATCCACAGAAAGACCAACTCCTGGAGAACACTCCAGAGAAACCTGTTCCTGCTCACAAGCCAAAGGTGCTATCTCTGACCAAGGCACTGAAGTACCTTGTGAAAGAACAACTGTAGGTACAACAACATCAGAAGTAGATACAACAGCACGACGAATATACTTTTTGAGCATATTCGCATGAAAGATCTTTTCCTTGCCCTTAACTAAAACCTTGTAATCTGGATGCAAGACTTTGACTACTGGGAAAGGCCCTGACCAACTGGCTAACAACTTGTTAGAATCAGTCGGTAACAAAACTAAAACTTCATCATCAACTTTGAAACGGCGTACCCTGGCCTTCTTGTCAAAGTACTTTTTACACTTCAAAGCGGAATCAGCAGAATTCTCCATGGCTAACTGACATGAGTCAGCAATGACATTCTTGAGTTCAAACAAGTACGAATAGAGAGGTTTTGCTTCAACATCCTGAGCATCTGACTGAGTCCACGACTCCTGTAGTAAAGCAATAGGACCACGAACCTGCCGACCAAACAGCAACTGAAAGGGAGAGAAACCTGTACTCTCAGAGGGCAACTCTCTGCACGCAAACAACAGTGCAGGCAAATAACGATGCCACGCCTTTGGGTGAGTGCGGACAATCTTTTTCAACATGGACTTCAAAGTCCATGAAACCTCTCAACATGACCATTTGCCTGCGGATGATACGGCGATGTACGTATGCCCTTTGCACCACACAAAGCATGAAACTGCTTCATAAGCTCAGAGTTGAACTGTGTACCCTGATCAGATAGAATCTCCTTGGGAAAACCTAAACGAGAAAAGATTCCCAACAATGCTTCTGCCACAGCAACAGAGGAGATATCCTTCAACGGAACAGCCTCCGGAAAACGGGTAGCAATGTCAATCATGGTCAAGATGTAACGATGACCTTGTTCCGAAGGAGGAGACAGTGGACCAACAAGATCAACAGCCACACGATCAAATGGAGTACTGATGATTGGAACAGACGCAAGGGGTACTGGACAAACTCTGCCCTTTGATACCGTCTTCTGACACACATCACAGGAAGCAACATACTTCGCTACATCCACAGTCACTCCAGGCCAAAAGAACTTGTTAAGGATTCTAAACAGAGTACGCCGAGAACCACAATGACCCGACAAAATCAGATCATGCGCCACAGATAACACTGTAGGTCGAAGTTCAAGAGGAACAACAACCTGATCAAAAGAGATATCATTTTTGGCAAAATGTCTGTACAGAACACTACGGAGAAAACGACGATTAAAAACAAAATAAATTAGGCTGGGCACCAAAGCCTCGGCCGTTAGTTCTTGCTCTCCTCTTCCCTTTAAAATTTTTATTATTTTCATCATGTTTTTTATGTCATTTCAAGTTACACAAGGAACCTCACTTCCTAAGGGATCAACTGATTTTCACATGAACGGAGAGAAAGGTCAGCGAGAACATTCGCCGAACCAGGAACTGGCTGGATTTCAAACGAGAATTCCTGCAACGACAACGCCCATCTCATAATTCTTGAGTTCTTAAAGTTTGACGTTCGCAGGTACGTCAAGGGACGATGATCCGTCTGCAGGATAAATCTGACTCCCCAAAGGAACCTAACAAACTTTTGCACAGCCCAGACAATGGCTAAACATTCCCGCTCAATAGTACTGTACGCCTTCTCACGATCCAGCAACTTTCGACTAGCGAACACGACTGGGTGAAGGACATCATCACTCTCCTGAAGCAATACCGCACCCAAACCAACAGAACTAGCATCAGTCCTGAGAACAAAAGGATTACCCAACCTAGGTAACAACAACACAGGTGCAGAAGACAAGACACCCTGAATCTTCTTCAAAGCTTCAGCACACTCAGGAGTCCAAGAAATAGACCTACCAGCACGATCAGCATCTTTGATCAAATCCGACAGTGGAGCACTCAAAGTAGCGAACCCAGAAACATATCTCCTGTAAAAACTGAGCAACCCCAACAAAGACCTGACCTGCTTCCTGGTAGTAGGAGTGGATATATTCAAAATCTTATCAACCTTCTTACCTTCAGGACGCATAGTACCACCTCCAACAACATGACCAAGGAACTCAAGTGAACGAAAGCCTGCCTCGATCTTCGAAGGACGAGCTGTGAGGTTGAAAGACCTCAGACGAGAGAGCACACCCTTCACATGTTTAAGGTGAGCATCCCATGACATACTGTACACAAGAATATCGTCAAAAAAATTGATGGCAGAAAACTGATCTAATGCCAGCATACGCATCATACGTGCAAACACTGCAGGAGCCAATATAAGTCCAAAAGGCATCCTGACAAACTGGAATAGACCCATGTGTGTTGTAAAAGCCGTCTTCGGACGATCCTCGGGCTTAACCACGATCTGCCAATATCCTTTTGCAAGATCTATCTTTGTGAAAAACTGAGCATCAGCTAGCCTTGCAAAAAGACTCTCAAAATCAGGAATAGGCTCGGCATCAAAGACGGTAATCTTGTTCAAAGATCTGAAATCAATACAAAATCGACATGTACCATCTTTCTTCCTGACCAACACAACTGGAGAGGCATACGGACTATTTGATGGCTCAATGATACCAAGATCTAACATGATACCGATCTCTCTCTCGACAACCTCTTTGGCAAAAAAAGGGATATCATAACGTTTCTTTCTAACAGGTACATCTGAAGTAAGAGGATCTCTAATAGTACATCACCTGAGAAAGAACCTGGTTTAGGAGTCAAAATGTCCTGAAAATCATCAAAGACTGCACGCAACTCCCTGGAACTGCTGTCAGACAAAGCACAATCAAACTGTACAGAACGAACATCTTCATCTGGCATAGAAGACGCCATCGGAACAGTTAAAGTGGGAATGGGTAAAGCGTCGTCACAGTCCTGGACGACACCAACTGTACAAACTACTTCATGAACAGTACAAACGGACTCCAGAGAGGGATCCACAGAAAGACCAACTCCTGGAGAACACTCCAGAGAAACCTGTTCCTGCTCACAAGCCAAAGGTGCTATCTCTGACCAAGGCACTGAAGTACCTTGTGAAAGAACAACTGTAGGTACAACAACATCAGAAGTAGATACAACAGCACGACGAATATACTTTTTGAGCATATTCGCATGAAAGATCTTTTCCTTGCCCTTAACTAAAACCTTGTAATCTGGATGCAAGACTTTGACTACTGGGAAAGGCCCTGACCAACTGGCTAACAACTTGTTAGAATCAGTCGGTAACAAAACTAAAACTTCATCATCAACTTTGAAACGGCGTACCCTGGCCTTCTTGTCAAAGTACTTTTTACACTTCAAAGCGGAATCAGCAGAATTCTCCATGGCTAACTGACATGAGTCAGCAATGACATTCTTGAGTTCAAACAAGTACGAATAGAGAGGTTTTGCTTCAACATCCTGAGCATCTGACTGAGTCCACGACTCCTGTAGTAAAGCAATAGGACCACGAACCTGCCGACCAAACAGCAACTGAAAGGGAGAGAAACCTGTACTCTCAGAGGGCAACTCTCTGCACGCAAACAACAGTGCAGGCAAATAACGATGCCACGCCTTTGGGTGAGTGCGGACAATCTTTTTCAACATGGACTTCAAAGTCCCATGAAACCTCTCAACATGACCATTTGCCTGCGGATGATACGGCGATGTACGTATGCCCTTTGCACCACACAAAGCATGAAACTGCTTCATAAGCTCAGAGTTGAACTGTGTACCCTGATCAGATAGAATCTCCTTGGGAAAACCTAAACGAGAAAAGATTCCCAACAATGCTTCTGCCACAGCAACAGAGGAGATATCCTTCAACGGAACAGCCTCCGGAAAACGGGTAGCAATGTCAATCATGGTCAAGATGTAACGATGACCTTGTTCCGAAGGAGGAGACAGTGGACCAACAAGATCAACAGCCACACGATCAAATGGAGTACTGATGATTGGAACAGACGCAAGGGGTACTGGACAAACTCTGCCCTTTGATACCGTCTTCTGACACACATCACAGGAAGCAACATACTTCGCTACATCCACAGTCACTCCAGGCCAAAAGAACTTGTTAAGGATTCTAAACAGAGTACGCCGAGAACCACAATGACCCGACAAAATCAGATCATGCGCCACAGATAACACTGTAGGTCGAAGTTCAAGAGGAACAACAACCTGATCAAAAGAGATATCATTTTTGGCAAAATGTCTGTACAGAACACCATCAGACAAGAAGTACCTGACTTCTTCACCTCACCAGAAGACGCTGACTGGAAGCACGACTTCAATGACGCGTCATCTTTCTGTTTCTGAACAAGGTCAGAACGGGAAATGTTCAGATCATCAGGAATCTGACACAAAGGCTTTTTTTCCACAACATGCTTAGCTCTAGCCCTCGTAACGGCGGCCAAAGAGAAAGGTTCACCAGATACATCACTAAACTCATCGCTCACAGAAACTCCAGGTACATTACCCACAATGAGATCTGCGACAGGGCTATCCAAGACACAACAAGTCAAACCACCCACAAAATAAGGACAACTGACTGAAACTGTAGCCAGTGGAAACTCATCTACACGACCACCAAAAGAAACACACTTCACTGTGGTTCCTAACATCTGACTCTCAGAAACTAACCGTTTGCGAACGCCACAAATGGTAGCACCAGTATCACGCAGAACAGAACTCAAAGTGCCATTCACAGAACCAGACTCCAAATGTAATTTGCCTGTGAACTCACCAGCAGCAAGACAAGCAAAAGGAGTATCAAGAACAGAGCAACAGGCACTGGACTGTTTGCTGTCAGCTGAGTTCTCGACAAAAGTAGAGTTACCAACCACAAAAGGACACGTGTCTGGGTGGCTAAGGGTGCAAATTCTACAAGGGTTTCTACCTGACTTCCATGGACACCTAGCAACTACATGTCCTGTCTTTTTACACAAAAAACACACAACACTTGCAAACTGATCAGAAGCACTTTCTGAGGAACTCTTACTGCCAGAGATATAACGGGCGCCACGACCACGATAACGGCTACCGCCAAAGTTATTTCCACGACCAGCTGAGTAACCAAAGCTCTGAAGACCACAATAACAGCTACCACCAAAGTTACTTCCACGATCAGCTGAGGAACCAGAGTAGTGGCCACTGTTTTGAAAAGTAGAGTATCTGTTTCCTCTGTCAGACTGACCACAGTATGGAGTTCTATCAGACTGACCGGGATACGGATTTCTATCAAATTGACCAGGAGTTTTGTATCCAACAGAAGCAAAAATGTTTACATCAGCTTTCCTAGAAAGCACCTTAGTGGGATGAGCATGTCTGTATGACTCTGCAGACTTGATCATTTCATCAAACGTTTTCACATCTTTTTCACACAAAAAAGTAGCTAAGTCCTTAGAGACACACTCCAAAAATTGCTCACGCAATATAAGATCCACCAGACCTTCAAAAGACTTATCATTTTTTGACAAAGAGACCCAACGGTCAAACAAACGTCTAAGTTCAACTGCAAAGGTCTCGAAAGGTTCATCTGAGCTAGGTTTAGCCTCACGAAAACGCTTACGAAAACCATCTGGAGTACATTGAAATTTTTTCAGCAAGCTCTCTTTCAAAAGCTCGTAAGACACAACATTATTTTCAGCGAGACTGTGATAGAGAGTTAAAGCGGAACCCTCAAGTAGTGCAGACAGGTATGTAACCCACAAACTCTCAGACCATCCTAAGGACCGAGCATGGGTTTCAAAACGAAACAAGTAACTGTCTATATCATCAGTTCTTTCCTTGAAAGGGGGCAACTTAGGAAAAGTAGGACGAGGGGCGTTAAACCTGGGAAAACCAGAACCCTGACTCTCACTGTCCTGTCCTGAGACCGCACTCTGCTGAGAAGTTATTTGTAACTGTATTCTTTTAGTTTCTTCTATCTCTCTTTGCTGCATTCTTTTAGTTTCCTCTTCCTCTTGCATTCTTGTAGTTTCCTCTTCCTCTTGCATTCTTTTTGTTTCCTCTTGTATTTGTATTTGCTCTCTTTTAGTTATCTCTTCTTCCTGCATTCTTTTCATTTTTATTCTTTCCTCTCTTTCCATATCTTGAGCAATGCATTTATCCACATAGGTCAACAGATCTTCTCCCTCCAGACCACATACTTTACCTCGTTGTAAATATTTAGCGAACACTTTGTCCTCGTCCATAGAGGACACAACAGGACTTTCTTCCTTAGCCTTCTGTGCCATAATGAAAATATGAAATATTGTCCTGTCAAACCCGACACACACACACTAGTGGATCAAATACAAACAATTGCTATCACAAGCAAAAAAGGTTTGAAACCCCTGTCCACTAAAATATATATATGAATTCCAAAGAGGATTTTTTTTTCCAAACAAACATTAACGACAATCACTCTTTAAAATTTTAAGTATTATCAAACCCAACCAACAAAAGATAGAGATAAACAATGAAACAGGATTTCAGGGATATGGGGAGAAAGAAAAACACAATCGATAATCAATGCCAAATTTTCAGCAACAAGTATAAATCAAGCAATGACATGAGAGTAATAACGAATATAATCAATGTATTGTTCTTGTTATTTTATTCATTTGTTATTTATTTATTTATTTATTTATTTTACACACTAAGCATTCAAAATGAAACAACTGATAGCTTTTTTTTTTTTTTAACTGGTTCAGTGCAGCCGCTCACACACTCATTCATTCAAGAGAAAAGAACCCTAAGAATGTTGAAGAAGCAACACAATCCCCAAGTAAAGATAAAAACAGAAATAATCAAAGAGATAACTGAAGATAATGAAAATAAAGCCCACAAAGGAAGGAAGAACTAGGAACTAGGCCCTCGTATCTCCAGAAACTATACAGAAGGAGATACCCCGTTACGCTGGAGACGGGAAAGAAAGTAGACAAGAACAGTATAAAACAAAACAATACAACACAACTCAATTGTTCAAAAGAAAAGTCTGTGAACGTGACCTATTACTTCTAATTGGGCAATTATAGGTGTACAAAAACAAATCCTACCACTAAGGCGATTTTTAATTCAATACCAAAAGAAATTTAACTACGGGGTCACCAGATGTAACGGATGGTGTGCGGTGCGTGTTTTGCTGTCTGACTCTCGCTCTCAAAAGTTTGGATGCGTGTAATAATTATTCCCTACGCACACCCACACCAAACGCACATGGATAGCCAGGCAACACACGTGTTAGATTTTTTTTTCTTTATAATTATGCTGCCTGAACCATCAAACATACATTCATGTGAACTGGTACAAATCAATACATGTCACTACATAGCATATAGATCAAGATATCAATACATAGGAACTTCAATCATCAGACATCAGCATATCATAGTACATATCTTGATATCACTCACAGATCTTGCCGGCGCCGTCCACAGTGTCTCACATATACAATCAACGCACTCGGTTCCACAGTACCCAAGCCACAGTCTACAGCATTAAAATAAGACGAAGAAGGATAACCAAGGTCCCCACACGGTAAACACAGCCGTTCACAAACACAAGCGATGAAGAAGAAGAAACAGAGTCTCCACACAACAAGCACAATAAATCACGTAGAACTTTCAGAAGAAGAACCGCAGATTTACATTCACAAGGCACAATAATCCATAGCAGAAGAGCCGCAGATTCACAAAGCACAGCAATCCATAGAAGAAGAACCGCAGATTCATAAGGCACAGTAAACCATTGAAGAACTGCAGATTCACAAGGAACAGCAATCAATATTGAATCCCCGGAGAACACGATTTCAGCAAAGTCCCATAGAACACAATAAACTTCGATTCGACGTATTGTTGATCTAAAACACAAATTAATTAGCTTCTCCGTGTATTGATATTACAATGTTCACATCAATAAATTCAGCCCACCGACGCACATGAGGTGGTACAATGAGAGCACATAAATATTCTTGCAGGAGTTTTAAGTCACTCTCGGCGACACAGCATTCACAACATTTCTATAACAATTAAATTTCCTGGTACATATTTCGCTGGTACCGTCATCAGAAGTATCACACATGCACAGTGAACATCAACGTACTACTGACTTGAAAGTCAGCCTCTCCACATAGTAACACTACGGAGAAAACGACGATTAAAACAAAATAAATTAGGCTGGACACCAAAGCCTCGGCCGTTAGTTCTTGCTCTCCTCTTCCGTCAAAATTTTTATTATTTTCATCATGTTCTTATGTCATTTCAAGTTGACGTCATAATTTACGTTGACGTCACACCAGACCTCAGCTTGTTTTTCTCTTCCGTACCCATGCCCGTGATGAGCTCACGTCAACGTCGTCGATTTTGTCAATTCATGGGGACTGCCGTGGAATGGTCGTGATGGCGCCTTGTGGAGGAGGAGAGTCACTCAGCTGGCTCCACGACTGAGCTGTTCTTGTCGTCAGAGAAACACCCGATGTCCTGCGTATGATGGATCACAACCGGCACCAGTGAACCACCACCGAAGAGACTGAGAGGTAGTGTTTTCTCTGATCGGTTGCCCCATGATGATCTGACATATGTTACTGCTTGTGGATCGCTGTGCTGAGGGTCACAATAACCGCCTGGGTGTGATTGTATAGGAACAGAGCCAGAATGAGAGTAAAGCCGCTTGGTGAGCTCAGCATTATGAAAAAGAATAGTTGGTGCTATATAGCCCCCTCCATCTCTCTCTCTCTCTCTCTCTCTCTCTCTCTCTCTCTCTCTCTTCTTTCTTCTTTCTCTCTCCCCCTCTCTCATCTCTATTTCTCTCTCTCTCTCTCTCTCTCTCTCTCTCTCTCTCTCTCTCTCTCTCTCTCTCTCCTTTCCCCCCTCTCTCCTGTCTCTCTCTCCCTCTCTCTTTCTGTCTCTCCCCCTTCACTTCTCTCTGTTTTCTCTCTCCCCCTTCACTCCTCTCTCTTCTCTCTCCCTCTCTCTCTCTCTCTCTCTCTTTCTCTCTCTCTCTCTCACTCTTTCTCTCTCTCTTTCTCTCTCTGTCTCTCTCTTCTTTCAGTTTGGGTACAGCAGTATTATATCAGTGACGAATATCAGGCTGGTTCTAAGAAACGCTACTCTACAGTGGATCTAACGTTTATATTTTTAGCAATTGTTAAAAAAAAAAAAAAAAGTTTTCATTAAATCATAAATTCTGTTACGTTTTTCTTGATTTTGAGAAAGCCTTTGACTCCATTTCAAGGGAACTTCTACGGCCAATTCTTTAAAAAAAAAAAAAAAAAAAAAGTGTGAAAGGGAGGCTGTATGTATTCTAATTTCAAAGCAAAAGTAAGATCTGGCAACGAACTTACAGACTGCATTTTGTGCACACATGGTGTGAAACAGGGAGATTCTTGTAGCCCTGTATTGTTTTCTTTATTTATAAAATGAACTGACGTCAGAAATCATTGAAAAGGACGCATGGAGCGACATTGTCACCTGGGGTACTCGAATTACTTATCTTATTACTAGCTAACAATATTGCTTTGTTATTGGAAACTCCAGTTTGACTCCAAACCCTGTTATACAACCTCCAGAGTGCAGCTGTAAGATTTCAACTTAAGATGAATATGGGAAAGAGTAGCATTATTGTGGTTTTTAGACAAGTGGTATACTTAGCAGCAAGGGAGAGCTGGTTTTTAAATGGCGAGGCAACAGGTGTTGTGAACTGTTACAAATATCTTGGCATCTATTTTACTACCCGTCTTATTTTTTTCACCTGCCTGTCAAGACCTAGCGAGCATAGCAAAACAGGCATTACTATGCATATTGAGAAAACTCTATGTGCTTACTTAAACTTTTTGATGCGCAAGTTCAACCTATTGCTCTGTATGGAGCAAAGTTACCAGGGTATCGACAAAGTTGTTCCTGAAACAGAAAAAGTTCACCTGTTTGTTTTAAAAAGACTCTTTGGAGTTCAACCTAAAACGCCGAATGATATTGTATACGGTGATGCATGTCGATATCCTATATACATCAATTCTCATTTGCGATGTATTAGTTACTGGTTGAAAATTCTTCGTATGGATGAGGAAAGATTACCACATAAGGCATATAAAATGTTGCTTAATTTAGAATTGTGATATCGGACATTCGTGATTTTTTCCCCATCAGAATGGGTTTGGATTTGTTTGGATTCATCAGGGCGTTGAAAATGTCAATTTCTTGTAAAAAGAAGTTCATCAAAGGTTGATTGATAACAGATGGCAAAAATGTCAGGAACACGTTCAAAGCAGTGACAGACATGCTTTTTAAAGAACAATTAAATCGTCTAGGAATTATGAAGCATACTTTTTGCTTGACATTGACACACATTTGAAGAACTATATGACAAGAATGAGATTCGGAATAAACCATGAATTCGCACAGAAATATCAGTGCACTGATATGATGAAAACGCTACATTATGCCCATTGTGTAAGAATGTCAGGAGGATAAACAACATTTTTTGTGACGCAGTCCTGCCTTTCAAGATTTGCGAAATTTACAAAATGTCTAAAAATCCGATGTCTGTTTAATGTTGTCTTGCTCATGGCAAAGCGAAATGAAATAATATTGAAGAATGTTTGCATGTATTCACATTAAGCATTTGAAAGACCCACTGTATTGTGGTGAAGTGGCTGAAATGGTGTTGGATTACGCAGTTGGAAACTGTCATGTCATGTTAAATAATTGTCTTACAATTCATTGTTCATTCAAAAATGTACTGTAAGTGTATTCTACCCCCTTCAGAAGGGGTCACGGCCTAAACTGAATAAACTTCCGCTTCTGCCTCCTCCCTCCCTCCCTCCCTCTCTCACTCACTCTCACTCTCTCTCTCTCTCTCTCTCTCTCTCTCTCTCTCTCTCTCTCACACACACACACACACACACACACACACACACACACACACACACACACACACACACACATCAAGAAGAATCAATATTCGTTTTCTGTTGAATACTGTCTTGAAGATAATGTCAAAAAGTAAAATGTAACCCCGCCAAAATGGAAGTAGTAGACCTTTTATTTTTCTCCAGAAGGTGAGGAGGTGGAGGGGTAAGGAATCTGGATAGATGTCAAAATTCGAGGTGTGTGCACCACGTTAGTTACAGGACCAAAATTCGCTCTTTTCGCTGCCCGGTTAACAAGCAACTTCTCGTCCATGAGTCCGGTTTCGCGTTCACAACTGACTTCTAACTTGAACGCGGAGCACCCCGCTTCCTGTGTTAGTTTCATGAAGTTTTCACACAGATTTCATGATTATCTTCGCGTGAATTGGCGATGTAAGAGGACTGGTAGAATTTTCACTGGCATACGTTGACATTAGCGAGTTCATTACTTTCCAGTACAAAACAAATCGAAGCAATCCTCATGAGCTTGTGTGTATTGTGTGTGTGTGTGTGTGTGTGTGTGTGTGTGTGTGTGTGAGAGAGAGAGAGAGAGAGAGAGAGAGAGAGAGTGCGTGCGCGTACCTGTGTACATACCCAACACAGTGGCATATTGTCCCGTTTATCTTCAGGGTTCGGTTTGAGTGTGGGATTTTCTTTCTTTCATATTGTTTGTGCTGCTTCAGTGGCATGAATTTAACGCCATTCATTCCGCACAGGGTCCAGACACACTATGGCTTGTCCCGTTGCCCCCCCCCCCCTCCCCCCCCCCCCCCCCTAATGGCAGTCCTCACGGAGAGCCATTACCCAAGCAAGTCGTTGCCCAACAGGTAACCCACCAGAGAAAAATAAAGTAGTGACTGCTGTACTCGTTTCAAATAAGTAAAGGGACAAGGTGGCAAAAAGAGTACCTGGAGAGGGGATGACCTACGTTTCGTGTCGTAGACACTTCAACAGGGAATGACAGCAGAGGGAAGATGTTGATGGTGGTTGACTTGAGTCACTGAGCGCAGTTCATGGTTTGACGGGGTGGAAAGGGCAGAGGTGGGAGTGGTGGGCAATATTGAATGTAGGGGGTGATCATGATTCACAATAGAAATGGGGAGTGTTAATGGACAGCAAAGGAGAGACAAAGGAAGGGGGAGGGGGGAAGGGAGAAGGGAGAAGGGGGGGGAGGGGGGGAAGAAAGGAGAGGGGAGAAAGAAAGAGGAGGGCTGATGGTTTGGGGTGAGGTATCATTCCCTGACGTTGAGCCCATGTGGGCTCAAGGTGCCAAGACGCTGTATTAACTGGCTTTCCATGTATTTTCTGTAGTTCCCTTCTTGACGACCATTTCTCCAAAGGGCTGCCACTCTGATGTGGGAAAGATGGTGATGGTCCGAATTGAAGTGTTTGCCACAGGAGTGTCTTTTCCTGTGAGGATGCTGTCTCTATGTTCTTTAAAACGTTCGTTTAGAGATCTGTATGTTTCACCCACATACATCTTGGGACAAAGGGTACAACTAAGAACATAGACTATATTCTGAGTCTGGCAGGTGAAGTGGGACCTCATGTGGAAGCTGCGTCCGGATGGGCCTTACACAGTAGTTATCGGATTAAGAAAGTCACATGTTTTGCATTTGTGTTTCTTGCACTGGAAATTGCCTGGTTGGGTTGGGGGGGGATGAAGGGTGGAAGGTAGAGTGCATCAGGTGGTCACCAAGGTTTTTGTCCCTTTTGAGTGCCACCATAAGTGGTAGATTGAAAATGTTTTGGAGAGCTGGATCCTCCTTCAGAATAGTGAAGTTGCGGAGCAGAACGTTTTTCACAGACAGATTGTGTGGATGGTAGGTCAGAGTGGCAATGCATCGGTCATTGTCTGTAGTCATCTTTTCCTTGTCTTGTAGGAGCTGGTGTCTGGGGATGGACTGTGCTCGTTCAAGGGCCATCTGAACTGTAGCTTGTGGGTAGCCTCTAGTAGTGAAGAAGGTAGTTATGGCCGCTGCTTCTTTGGTGTAATTATCATCGGTGCTACATAGTCTGCGAAGTCGAAGAAACTGGGAATATGGGATGCTTTCTTTCATGGCAGGAGGGTGGCTTGATGAGAACAGGAGGTAAGAGTGGGCATCAGTTGGTTTGTAGTGCACTGTTGTGTGGAGAGACTGTGAAGTGCTTTGAGTACTGATTTTGATGTCCAAAAATGAGAGGGAAGTGCTGCAGCCGATTCAGTTCGGTAGTGTTCAGTGGTGGCTGTTCTGTCCATCATACGCAGGACACCACCTTCAAAGCCCCCTACTGGCGACAATAATTGCCAGTCGCAAAGCCAGCATAAGTGGGCGCCCGCCTACACACACACGCACGCACGCACGCGCGCACGCATGCACGCGCACACAAATACACGCACATTGACTATAGGAGCACAGTTAGTGAGTGGATGGATTTGATGTGGAACTATTTGGGCTCCTGCTGGAGTGACTGTCATTCTGACCTCACCAACACAATACTGTGTTGGTTATTATCATCAATATTCATCAATAACAGGGCTTATTTCTCTGGTGACAATTGTCCAGAATCTTCTTAGTTGTTTTTTTCATAGTATCTTTAGAGGAATTCAGTTTCTTTTAGGAGACCAGCGTGTTATACACGAAAAAGACACACACGCCCACCCACCCCCCCCCCACCCCCCACCCCACCCCCCCAAAAAAAAGAAAAAAAAAAGAAATTAACAAGCAAGAAAAAAATAATACAGAGGTTCCGAGGGGAGGGTGTCTTGTCCCTACCCCCTTCCTCAACATCACCCCCCCCCCCCCAAATAACATCCCACCCTCGCTGGTCATCCCCTCCCCCTCGCCCCTCTTCCCTCCCTGCTCACCCAACCATTCACCGCTGCTGCTGAAACGTCCTGTTGCAGCGCCAGAACAGCAGTGCACAGGGCGCCATCAATAGCCGGCGGCCGGCAGTGCACACGGTGCCCATCTGAGGAGACCCTGCACTGCCACACATCCAACATCCACAGGACACTTCCCACTTACATTCCTTCTGACAGCAGTCACTGCGTGAGTAAGCGTCATCCGTCCAGAGGGCGTCGTTACATGCAAGCAGCTGTAGTTCTCTTGAACCTGCGAGTATGATTATGTGGACACGAAGTCGCCACAGGTGTTGGACACGAAGAGAACATAGAAAGTGAGGTCACCACGCCAACTTGACACGAGGGGTCACAGAATTTGAGACGCTAATATCGGTCATTGAGTGTGAGGATGATAAGGAAAACCACTATGGAGGTCCAGTTCTGGTCGGAGATGACATGACAGTACCTTACTCTGCGCTTCCTATAATGATGATGATGTCCCGGCGTGAACCAGGACAGAGAAATACAGACACCTGTTGCATCGGTCAGGATATTTTAGCACCACTCTCAGAGATGCATCCAGTAAGCGGCTGAAACTCAGTTGGTGTGGTTCTAGTCTTCCCATTTCAACGCGGTAACAGCCCTGATTTGGCCCTTTGCGGTCGGCTGGGCTGTAAGCAGCATTACCACGAGCCTCCCATTTGGGCTCTTGCTGCGTTCAACTCTAGGTTGTAGTAGGCCGGAACCGGGAAAAAAAAAAAAAACAGGGAGGACGGGGTAGGGTCGGGGGGTGGGGTGGGGGTGGGGGGTAGTGTCTTTAGTGGCGGGTGTTACGGTATTTTGATGGAAAGTTCCAAACGATGTGATACAGAACCAGCGAAACAAGGTTGTTTAATGTGAACGTGGTCACCGCTTCGATCGATGAGAACGATCTGACGCTCTCTTCAAAGGAACAGGCATTCGATTGCCTGAAAAAACACACTCCGTGTGGGATTTTGATGTCTATCATTAACGACGGACAGAGACCTCGCCCTTCATCTGGGAGAAAACATTACAGACAGACCGTGATGAAAACTCACACAGAGAAAGCTTCACTTCTTGCGCGCGTGCGCGCGCGCGCACACACACACACACACACACACACACACACACAACACACACACACACAACACACACACACACACACCACGCACGCACGCACGCACGCACGCACGCACGCACGCATGCACGCGCGCACGCACGCACGCACGCACACACAGACAGACAGACAGAGAGAGAGGAGACTCGCATAAAACACACACACACGTGCTCACTCAACACACAGAAATAACAACAACAACAACAACAACACACACACACACACACACCACCACACACACACACACACACACACACACACATCACACACACACACACACACACAGAGGGAGAGAGAGAGAGAGAATCGCATAAAACAGAGAGAGGAGAGAGAGAGAGAGAGGAGACGCACAAAACACACACATACGCTTGCTCACACACTCAGAAACATCACACACACCTCTCTCTCTCTCTCTCTCTCTCTCTCTCTCTCTCTCTCTCTCTCTCTCACTCACTCTCTCTCTCAGAGAGAGAGAGAGAGAGGGGGGGCGGGGTAAACGAAGTAGAAAACATTATAAAGTAAGAAAAAAACGAAAGACAGAGAAAAAGAAAGAACGCAACAAGAAAAGAACGGGGCGAAAAAAGGAAAGAGAGAGGCCAATCTTCTTTTTTTTTTTTTTTTTAAAGGGGGAAACAAAGGATGAAAGAAAGCAGAAAAAAGAAGCTGGGAAGGTTGCCCCAATGGCCTTTTCAAACGCACCTTGCAATCCAGGGGGATTTTTCACGGCCCATGAAACCACTGTCCACGTCAGTGAGCTGGGGGGAAAAATGTAAGGAAAAAACCAACACCCAAACCACTGTGGTGTCGTGGTTGTTTAGTGGCAGACGCCGCCAGTTACCGGTACAAGTTCCTGTAACTGAATGGAATGTAACAGTGAACAGCACAACACAAGACACTGTTAGTCCACTTACCAAACTCAATTACAACGTTTCACAAAACACTGTACGAAGTGAAGAAACTCAACACGACACGGCACGATACGACACATTACAACGTAATACGAAATAACACAGTGCCACATGAAACATAACCACGCGACACGACACTTCATCATCACTCAAAACAGCCCACTACGACTGAAACATCATGTCACAACACAACGCGACGCTTCGAATCACGGCAAAACACAACACGACAAAACACAACACGACACGGTACAACAGAACACAGTACATCACGACACAAAACGACACAACCCAACACGACGCTCCATAACACATCATAATATATCTTCACTTGTCATCATATCGTAGTGCCATAGGACACAATGTGTCACAACAGATCAGCACACGACAAATCACAGCACTATGTAACACATCACCACAATACACAACACATCACCACGACGCGTCAAATCGCACCACACCACTACACACTACCATGATACAACATCTCACTACACATGACAACATGGCAAATCACATCACCACAGTGGAACACATCACACCACCACAATACAATACATCACTACTCACACACAAACACACGGACGCACGCACTCACCCCCCCCCCCCCCCCCCCCCACACACACACACACACGACAGATCACATCTCAACATCACGACACAAAAGAGCATGACAAATATCGTTAAGCGACACACACACACACACACACACACACACACACACACACACCACACGCACACACACATGACAGATCACATCTCTATATCACGACACAAAAGAGCATGACAAATATCGTTAAGCGACACATCACAACACACACACACACACACACACACACACACACACACACACACACACACACACACACACACACTCACACACATGACAGATCACATCTCAACATCACGACACAAAAGAGCATGACAAATATCGTTAAGCGACACACCACAACACACACACACACACACACACACACACACACACACACACACACACACACACACACACACACACACATGGCAGATCACATGTAAGATCACAACACAAAATAGCGTGACAAATGTCGTTAAGCGACACATCACAAGACGTGACGAGAGGACACATCACACTACAACAGAATACGACGCATCACAACAGAGCACAACACGACATAAAACATTACTCCATGCAAAGCAATACAATACAATGCATGAAATACAACCAATGCAGTAAGATACAATAGAATGAAATACAGTTGGGAACGGTCAAGTGCGATGCCATGCAATAATACAATATAACATATTACTCTGATCAATACAATGTAATACATTGCATGAAATGCAATACAACACAATACAATATAATACAACAGAATGTAATATAGTGCAGTTCAGTGCATAAAATACACTACAGTATAATACAACAGATCATACGTATGATGGAATGCAACACAGTGCAATGAAATACAGTGCAGTACGATATAGTACAATACTGTACAAAACACATACAGTACAATACAATTGAATGCAATACAAAGCAATGAAATGCAATGCAATACGATATAATACAATAATTGTACAATGTATTACTGTATGGTATGATCCAATGCAACGCAAATGCATACCATACCACACTATACCATACACACTATACCATAACACACACCACACCATGCCATGCCATACCATACCATACTGTCCATACCATGCCGTGTCATGCCATACCATGCAATACCATACCATGCCACACCACACCATGTCATACCATACCATGCCATGCCATACCACACCATGTCACACCACACCATACCATGCCATGCCATACCATACTGTACCATGCCATACCACACCATGTCCACCACCACACCATGCCATGCCATGCCATAACCGTACCATGCCACAACACACCATGCCATGCCTTACCATAACCTACCCAACCCCGTGCTATCCTACCGTACCCTACCCTACCATACTACGCCATATCATACCCGACTCAACCATATACTACCATAATATACCCTACCATAGCCTACCATACCACGCCATATCATACCCTACTCTACCATATACTACCATAGCATCTACCCTACCACACCCTACCCTACCCCCTACCCTACCATACCCTACCCTACCATAGCCTACCATACCATACGCTACCCTACCCTACCATACCATACCCTACCATACCATACCATACCCACACCATACCATACATACCATACCATACCCTACCTTACCATACCATACCACACCATACCATACCATACTCTACCCTACCATACCATAACATAACATAACACACCATACCCTACCCTACCCTACCCTACCCTACCCTACTCTACCCTACCCTACCCTACCATACCACACCGTACCCTACCCTACCCTACCCTACCCTACCATACTATACCATACCATACCATACCATACCATACCAAACCGTACCACATCATACCCCACCATACCATGCCATACCATACCATACATACCATACCATACCATGCCATACCATACCATGCCATACCATACCATACCATACATACCATACCATGCCATGCCATGCCATGCCATGCCATACAATACCATACATACCATACCATGCCATACCATACCATCATACATACCATACCATACCATGCATACCATACCATACCATGCCATACCATACCACACCATACCATACCATACCATGCCATCCATACATACCATACCATGCCATACCATATCATACATACCATACCATACTATACCATGCCATACCATACACACACCGTACCGTACCATACCATACCATACCATACCACACCGTACCGTACCGTACCGGACAATACCATACCATACCATACCATACCATGCCACACCATGCCATACCATACCATACCATACCATACCACGCCATACCATACCATA
The DNA here is from genome assembly GCA_033310375.1 of Conus canariensis. Classification (NCBI taxonomy): domain Eukaryota; kingdom Metazoa; phylum Mollusca; class Gastropoda; order Neogastropoda; family Conidae; genus Conus; species Conus canariensis. The sequence continues at coordinate 16,198,851 of CM065730.1, read as the reverse complement.
CCATACCATACCACGCCATACCATACCGTACATACCATACCATACCATACCATACCATACAATACCATACCATACCATACCATGCCATACCATACCATACCATACCGTTATCATTATTAAGAGTACTGATATAGCGCCTATCCCCGACCAGAGACCAAGTCTACGCGTTTCACAATTCGCATTCCCATTTACACAACGGGGCTGCCTGTCTGGGTAGAGCCGACTGAAGAGCTGTCTGCTGGCTCTTCATTCAGTCTTTTCTCGTGTCACGTCACTCAGTCAATATCGTTCTCTCAGTTTAACATCTCTTTCATTCTTTCGAATTTTCATGCAGAGCGCATGCTTTGTGTGATGTATCATCCATACCGACAGCCATGTCTTACCATACCATGCCATACCAAAGCACACTATACCGTACAACGTAATCCAACACAACACAATATAACCCAAGAACACATGGTACACGTTGTCAGCTCAAACAGTGCCATTCCAATACAGCTGTCATCAGTTGTCTGGATCCCCTGATTCCTTCTCCCAGATGACCAGACGAAGAAGATGCGTCGCTTGGTGACCATGACCTTCTTGTCCAGTGGGGTGGCGCTGTGTGTGGCGGCGGTCAACGTGTACACTGCGGTCAGCCAGTTCGGACCTTACGCCAACGTCACCTTCGTCGAGCCCTGGCTCTACTGGGGAGTCCAGACCATCTCACGGTATGCTGGGGGTCTGTCCATTATTATTATTATTATTATGAATATAGCGCCTATCCTCGGCTAGAGACCAAGCTCTAAGCTCTTTACAATCCACACCCGTTTACACAACGGGCTGCCTACCTGGGTAGTGCCGACTGAAGAGCTGCCAGCTGGCGCTTCATTCAGTCGTTTCCCGTGTCATCCAGTCAATATCGTTCAATATTGTTCACTCAGTTTCCTTACTTTCTTCATGCTTTCCATTTCTCGTGCAGGGTGCATGCTGTCCTACTGCGTAAAATCATGATGATGATGATGATGATGATGATGATGATATCATCATCATCATCATCATCATCATCATCATCATCATCATCATCATCATCATCGTCGTCGTTGTTGTTGTTGTTGTTGCTGTTGTTGTTGGTGTTGTTGTTGTTGTTGTTGTTGTTGTTTTCTTCTTCTTCTTCTTCTTCTTCTTCTTCTTCTTCTTCTTCTTCTTCTCTTCTTCTTCACGTTCGCTGTTGTTGTTGTTGTTGTTGTTGTGTTATTGTTCTTACATTATTAGTATTATCTGTAATGATACCACTACTACCACTGCTACCACTACCACCATTACTACTAGTACTACTACCGCTACTGCTACTTCTACTATTGCTTATCATCATCATCATCATCATCATCATCATCATCATCATCATCATCACCACCAATATCATGCTCATTATTATTGTTATTATAATTATCATTATTATTATTATCATTGTTATTGTTATCGTTAGTATCAGTATGATTAGTGTAATGAACATAGTCATTGTTATTGTTACTATCATTGTCATTATTATTATTATCATTATTATTATTATATGGTGGTGGTGATGGTGATGATATTGGTGGTGGTGCTGCTGTTTTTGTAGCTGGTATTGTTGTAGTTGTTGTCGTTGTTCTCTTTGCTCTTTTTGCTCTTGTTATTATAATAACAATAACAGCAACAACAGTAATCATCATCGTCATCATCATCATCATCATCATCATCATCATCATCATCACATCATCATATATTGATAACACCACGACGACTGCTACTACTGCTACTACTACTAACTACTACTACTACTACTACTACTACTACTAAGAATAATAATAACAACAACAACAATACTACTACTACTACTACTACTACTACTACTACTACTACTACTAAAAATGATGATGATGATGATGATGACGACGACGACGATGATGTTGGCGGTGATGATGATAATGATGATGATGATGATGATGACGATGATAATAATGATATAAGGCTGATGATGGTGATGGTGATGATTATGATGATGTTATGATAGTGATGATGACGATGATGATACTGATGGCGAGTATAATGATGACCATGATCTCTCTCTCTCTCTCTCTCTCTCTCTCTCTCTCTCTCTCTCTCTCTCCTCTCTCTCTCTCCTTAGGTATAGCAATGTTGTTGAAAATGTCATGTCATGTCTGACATGTCAACTATGTAATATAGCAAGAGATTATGAAATACAGTTTTTGTTTTGCCGTCCTGCTGTGGGTGATCTAAGAATATAAACTTATCCAAATCGCATGTTACACTGAACCGTGCAATTTCAGCTCATTCTCTTATTGTCGACAAGTAACGAGAACACACTATTGAATTTTAGCTACGTATGTTTATGAAGTAAACAAGAGAATTCGGACTGTAATGTCTTAGATTAAAAAAAATTACACTATGTCATAGTTTCATCTTCATACGTATTATTCATAACATGTATTATATTTATGAAACCCCCTTCAGTGTGGGGTTTTGGCCTTAATTGCATTCGAATTCGCATTCGCATTCGCATTCGCGTTCGCATTCTCTCTCTCTCTCTCTCTCTCTCTCTCTCTCTCTCTCTCTCTCTCTCTCTCTCTCTCTCTCTCTCTCTCTTGACATTGTCCTCCTGTTTCATTTTCATATCCTCCTTTTTTTTTTAAAGTTCTTTGCAGTGGTGGTAATTATGATTGTAACAGACAGCTGTTGACATGACCATAGTGATGATAATAGCAATGATGACGAAAAAACGTGATGATTGTGACACCATTCTGGTTCTTGTTGTGCCTCCAGGAAGTCATAACAAAGTGTGCTTTAAACAATTTCGAAGCTTTCTATTAAGCAAAGAAATTTTATGTAAACATCAAAACTGATTGAACGACTACTTATTTATCTGTTCAGCCCACGAAACACCACCGAGGATCAAATTAACCTCCTTTCTTCCTCAGATTCTTGGAGGTGGCAGCCTGCAGCCTCGTTTTGATGCTCTTCTTCCGGTCCGGCAAGGGAGGTCACGCTGAAGGTTTCTGTTTCAAGTGCCGACCTTGGCGCAAGCATCGGCAAGCCGCTTGCCCGGAATCGGAGTCCGGCAAAAGCAGCCGGGCCACTGCAGAGGTGACTGTGTTGCAGTGACGCCAGCCTTCAGAGACCACCAGTCTGTGTCATGAGTAGGAATGAAGATTTTCTTTTTCACTTCTGCCCTGGAAGTTGTGTTTACCACCCTCCCTCCCCCCGCTTCCGTTCGTTTGTTTATGTGTCTGTAAGCAAGACCACACAAGAAGTCCTGGACTGATTTTAATCGAACTTGTTGGAAAGATGAGATGTGGCCCAAAGACAAATCCATCAACTTTTTGCACCGATCCGTAATGCAGATCCGGATTAAAAAAAAACAACAACGAATTCAAGATCCGTTTGGCAATATTATAAATATTCCACTGAATTTTAAATTGTGAAGTTGCTTTTTACGACTGATAACCACACAAGAAGTAAGAGATTTCCATTGTTTATGAAAGATATGAACAATTTTTTGAGAGATATAAACGTTGGCATTTTGTAGTTTCCATATCATAGTTTTCAAAACCCAGTACATTGGAAGTAACTTTTGTTTTCCAGGATTCGTTGAACTTTGGCGGAACTGAGACCCAGGGCGTGGGAGAGGAGATAACCCACGATCACTGAACATGCTAGGTTTCATCAAGGTAGAATTGTGGATGTCGGTAATGACCATTTCACTTATAACGCTTGTATTGTCCGATGCGCTTTGCAGACAGCTCGCGTATAGGTGCTTATTCAAATTTCTATGCGTTATTATGTGTTCATTTAGAAATGTGTGAAGCTACATATAAAGATAATAGATATTCATGTGCTGGTGTATTTTTGTTTGTTGATGCATTTTACGAGCTAACAAAAAATCTTTTAAATCAATACTCTCAGTACGTTATGGCATCAGAAGCATTAGAAACATACACATATGAAAACAAGAGGAAAAAGGGCAAATGGAAAAGAACTATTCTGGTCTAGATGACTAAAGTATCACAGAAAAAAGGTTAACAAAACGGAAGATAATATACAGATTTCTAAAACACCAAATGAATGGTTCTTCTCAATTGGAGAATGAAAATCTTACTGAGTCATTTTCAGATTCAAGGCAAATTGACCGCAGATAGGACTTGCCCCTTTACTAACAAAAGCATTACCAAGTTGGTAAATCAAAATGTTACATTGAATGGTCGTCACCTACACACACACACATACAGTTTGACACAGTTTGATACAGTTTGACAGTCTTTTTGAACAGAAAACCAAGATAAATTTCCGAGAAAAAAAATTGTTGATAAACGAATCCCCAAAACTGTCGTTGTGATTATTTAGAATGGAAAATAAGATTGGAGGAAACGGCTTTTACATTAAAGCACACCAAAATAAAAAATAAAAATAAAAAAATCCAAGGGCAAATGAATTTGATGTTGAATTTTATCAGTTCTTTTGAAGCGAATAGAGATTCTTTTTTATGTACAAGGTCTAGTACAAGCTCTATATAAATCTCTTAGAGATAGAGAATTTTCAACCATTTAAAAAAAGGGAATCATTACATACATTCCAAAGCCACATAAATCTAAAAAGTTTATTCAAAGATAAATGAATGAATAAAAATAATGAATAAATAGATAAACAAATAGATAAATAAGTAACGGCCTACCCCACTGCTTATTGTCTTATGAAACTGGAGTTGTCTGCAAATCTATCAGAATAAATGGATTCCATCTAATGCATATTTGTCATGACAATGGGATCTGTGGTAAAGAGGTAGGCCTGTCGTAGGGATAACGTAAAATTAATCTACCATCTAATATGGTTTCAAAGTGGGGTGACTGCAGGCGGAAAAATGAAACAAGAGCAAAGACAGAATTACTGTACGACAAACAAAAGAATAAACAAATTACAAAATAAACACATCGCGGTTCGACCTATTTGCCTGAAGGGCAAGACAAATGACATAAAAGACAATGAAATCGAAAAAGGAACTGACGGTCATTTCTCTTCGAACTGTTCGAAGAGGTAAGTGACTGTTCGCTACCTTTTCTGCATCCAGTTCGAAGAGAAGTTAACTGTTCGTCCTTCATTTTTATTGTATTCAATGTTATTTGTCTCGCCCGAAAAAGACCAAAAAGGCCGGGACGCGTTCTTTGTTTTAGAATTTGTTTATTCGTTTGTTTGGCGGTGCAATTATTCTGTCTTTGGTCTTGTATCATCTAATACCTTTTCTTTGTGCAGATTTTGAGAATACCTAAATTGATCTTCCCTGATAACGTAAACACATCGCAGCCAATAGGTCCTATTGGTATTCAATATTGGTGAAAACCTTCCCAGTTGACTTAAAACGTTTTACATGTTAAAAAAAAACCTACAGTTAGAGTGAGTGCCAGATAAAAAAAAAACAAACTGGTTTCTGGTAAAAGAGGATGTTTACAAGGAGAACCCCCCTCGCCTTAATTCTTTAAATTTTGTAGATCAGTATAAACAACAATGATCAGAAAACATTAACAAAATCAAGGTATAATCATAAAAGATAGGAGAATAAACTTTCTCAGTTTGCAAATGATGATCAGTTAATAAGTAATGGGGACAAAATATGATTCGAATAATCTAGTTAATTTGTCTCAAAATTTGGGAACTTATTGGGACTATAAATGAATGATGATGAAACAAAAGTGCTTTGGGTAGGGAGCAGGAACAATCTTAATATAAGATATATGCAACAAATATAGATATTTTAATGTCCCGAAAAGTTTCGGATATTAGAGGTATGGCTAAGAAATCACATTAAGTATTCTGAAAAAAATTAACAGTAGAAAGAAAATTGCAGATGTTAAAATAAACCACGAAAATACCTATTACTCCTATAGCTGTTCTAAGGTCTTTTATACTGTCGGAATTAATAGTCCTCTGGATCCTGCTTCTCAATCATCCACATGAATTTTGCAGAATCTATTAACAAGGAGTTTCTGTTTGTTTGGAATGGCAGACAGGACAACATTAGTTAATCAAAAATATGTTTTAAACGTGTCACACATTAAAAATACATTGTAGCACTAAAATGAGAGACCATGAAAATGTTTGAAATAACGAAACACAAACGGAAAAAAAGTGCAGTGGAACCATGCCCATTTTAGTTGTAATTGAAAAGTATGGCCTTCATAACGCCTTATGTAAAGTAAAAAATAATGTCTTATAAAAGCACTTCATGGCATCAATACATTTTGCAAGCATGTATTGAAAATTTAAGAACCAGAAATAATGTGATCAAGTATAAAAACTGGAGCCATACGAGAGTTTGATGCGTTGCACACTTCCTATGCAACGATAGTGAATTTCTTACAATAAACAATCTCGACAAAAAAAGTTGGATTGAAGTGCATTTTTCGTTTTAATGGTTGCAAAAATTAACCAAGAAACATTTATAGAAAATCAAACTTAAAATTCCAATGAACCCAACACAGAATGCTTCTCAGGTATTTAAAATGATAGATACAATAACAAAGGGGTACAGATCATACTACGAATGATAAAAGCAGTATGAAAGGGGTTAAAATCATGCCACGACACTTTGATACGAAAATGAAAGTTAGCAAATATGCGATGGGACAAGGTATTAACAAAATGAAGAAAAAAAAGCAAGATATTAGACTAAAATTACTACAAGTGCGCATTGTTCCTAGAATTACAGTCATAACCTTATGTTGTCTTAGTGGAATGGGAAATTATAAATAACAGTTTATATGATATATGTAGGGACGAAAAGAGGACAATGAATATATGACTTGTTGCGATGTATATATTGTAAACGCTTCTGGCAAAATTTTTATGTATTATGAAAGCACAACATGTCTTATATTTCAGAAATGTACATTCAACCAAAAATATATTTTCGACATTGTAAAAGAACATGTGCGCAGGTCAAGTTTTTGTTTTATTAATACTTCTGGGCAAGATGCTTACAGCTGGTGAACAGCTGGTTATAAATTCACCATGCCTTTGTCATCTGTAAGGAATAATGACAGCAATCGTGCAGATAGGGCGTTGAACTGGAACAGATATAGAGATGATGGTTTTGTTATTCTCCCTGATGAAAAGGCGTTACCAGTTTTTGAAACGCCTTCAAACCCTTTATCCTGACCAGATTAAATGGACTGTTAGCTGTGGGAAAACGGTAGAATACGTAGATGTGAGAGTATTAATCAAACTGAGAAGTAAGAACGGATGTCTTCTTTAAGAATATCCATAATCATTCACCACCCAGTTCCTGTCACCCAACGGCAGTATATGTTAACTGGAGTGGCTTGAAGGCTCATGGTGATATGCTCGAGTGACACAACACTTGAGGAAAGAAAAGAAGAGTATACAAAATATCTTGTTATGCATGGATGGAAATAGGACACTGCTTATAGCGATTTGAAGTTAGGAGCATCAGTTTCTCGTGAACATGCACTTGTTAAAAGTAGAAAAAAAACTTTCATAAGCAAATCTTAAATAAATGTTAGCGAACCGCCCAGAGAACGTGGACAAACGAGTCACAAGACGAAACACAACGCGTTTCGACCTCTTAGGTCTTCATCAGGTGAGACATAAACGAATAAAACAACGAAAATTCACTTAGCTTTGATCGCTTCAGATCACTTCACAGGGTTCAGCGCAAGGAAGAAGGTGACAGACTCGACAGGTACCTGGTGCACTTGAAGGGCCTGGGAAGAATCCTGACGAAACCCCCAAGCCAGTGTCTGGACTGACCCGGTAAGGAGAGAGAGAGAGAGAGGAGGAGAGAGAGAGAGAGAGGAGGAGAGAGGTGTGTGTGTGTGTGTGCAAGTGCTTCAGTATATAAACGAACTTCTCCAAAGTGTAGGGTTAACACTTTATTGTGTCAGGGGTGAGATATACTCAGCAGTTTTAATTAGTACAACACTAGCTGTAATTTAACAACGAAAGGAAACAGGAGTTGTTAACAGTGCTGTGTGTTGGTTTTGTTTTGCACAGATCAGGTACTAATTACACTCAGCACTAGCACTTACCAGCCGCTCCATTAACAAAAAGGGGGGAAGGTTTATTCAATAGACCATGGAGCTGAATATAAACACGGCCTCTGGATTGAGCAGCGCAGCTTCTGTGTTCATGGAAAGGAAGGGGGAATTTACATTGTCCAAGATGATGTCCGTTCTGTGTGGCAAACCCAGTGATGACCTGCTTGCACTGATTGATGTTGGAACGCAGAAAGGGGCCATGGGAAACTTTATAGAGCCCAAAAATGGGCCAATGCATTGGGGGGAAGAAAAGAAAAAGTACTCCCTTACCCACACAGAGTGAACAACAGTCCATGGATAATTGTTGGATCTCTCTTCATTTGGGGGTAAGCAAGAACACGCATCAAGCCGCTGATCCCAGTGATGTCAGTTCCTTGTTCATCGAGCTGCATTACTCAGATTGAGGGCACGGGTGGAGATCACATAGGAGGTCTACATCGTTGTCAAAGTCAGCCCCTTAGCAGACTACGTTGCCACATATTTGGGTCCAAGTCTCTGTCGCAGGAATACAACCAAAGTCCGAAGCAGTTGAATCCCAAAGGGAGGTCAGCTTTTAGGACGACAGCACAGACACCATGATGGTGACCTCAGACCTAAAGATTACAGGCACTTTTCTCCCTACTCAAGTAGGTCCAGGTCTCTAGCACGGGTTGACCATGGGCATTGGGATTTTGCGGGAGAATGTGATCGATATTATAAAGATGGGGAGAAGCACCTGTGCAGTGGCAGGAGGCATGACAGACGATAACAGACCTCGTCAGGCTCTCCCTCCCCCTTGAGAGTAACTAGCAGGCACGAAAGGTCTAGCATACAAACCTGACATTGCTGCCAGGACCTCCATGATTGCACTAGGAGTGAGTCGAAATTGTATTCTGACTCCTCAGACAGAAGTAGGAAGAACAGTCCTGTCAGGCATTCCCATTCTGGACTAAGAGCGGACCCCAGAAATTAGCAAAAAGATCCACGGTATGACGGAAACTAAAACTGACTGTCATTTAGGTACAGGTTCGACAGCTATAGAACAGCCCTCAACTGGTCTGAGAATGAGAGTCGGGATTATGTGGAATGGTGTTTGGAAGGAGAAGCGCAAGACTTCTTCAAGCCACCAAGATGGGCAGCCAGTGCTCTTATCGCTAGATAATGAAGAAGCTGGAAGAACGCTTCGGGGCCAGAGATCTGATTGAAACAGCAAAGTTAAAATTCCAACAAGCCACACAAAATCCAAGGGAGTCCTATAAGGATTGATTAGACAGGGTCTTGATGCTTGCTGATTCAGCCTTCAGTGACCTGCATGAAAGATGTGCACAGGTTCTTGTAGTCTGCACAAGGAGGCAGGTAAACATGCCTATCTGAAGAGACCCAGAGCATGGAAGAGGCCGTCCAGAAAGCTGAATGGTATTAACATGTCTCCCTAGTTAAGGATGGGCGCAGCTGAAAAATGAGGAGAAGCCACAGGTCAGGACAGTTTCTTTTTTTATCTGGACAGCTGTCTCAAACAGAACGTGGAAAAGTTGACAAATCGTCTGCAACTTACAGTCAAAGAAAGTGCAAAGCAAGCTCCTGACAACCCTGATTCCATGTGAAGTGCTTTTATTGCAAGCAGGTTGGGCACCGGAAAAAAAGACTGCAAACGAAACAGGAAATGGCTGTAGAACCAATCTAGGAAAGGAGATGGAAGGAAGGAAAAGGACCCCAGCTCTCAGTCGAGGCTCCAGGGTCTGAGGTTGTTCGCGTCTCTAGGGTCAGGACCAATTCTAGGATGAAAGCGAACAAGACCATGAGGGAAAACGGATCAAGATGCCAGGGTAATGATTTAGATACGGCTGGGGAAATCAAGTTGTTCAGGAGGATCGCCTGAAAAAGAATCAGCCAGGAATACATCAGGGCAGTGGGGGTATTGGGCATTCCAGCCGGTTTCATGAAGGTCTCTGTCATGAGAGTCCAGAGACAGGCCGTATAGGATCTGGTGAAACAGACAGGGGATCCTCTTTGCCAGGATATCTGGGAGCCGGTTCCGAGTAACTTCCAGTTGTACCGGCTAAAACGGCAGCCATCCTGGTTCAGTGGAAAGTGGCATTGTTGCTGGTGGCGCGGATGGACCCGCAGAAACGCTAGTACTAGTGGGAACACTATCCGGCGCCAGAAGCCTGGCGCCCACGCGAACAGTGCCTCCCGATGAACCTCAGTTTCAACGGGCCTTCGAAGCACACTACAGCCAGTCGAGGCTCTGCTGTCCGCCTCTTCAGCTGCTTATTAACAAAGAACGCTCTCAGAGGACTTTCAAATTGGTACTAACCAGACCTGGGCACAAGCCAGGTAAAGAGCTCCATTCCTCACTGCACCCCCTGGACGAAAAGCTTTCATTGGTATGTATTTCATACAGCCCTCCCTGACGAAGCCTCAATAAAGACGAAAGCTTGACTATGCACAACTGTGGAGTGGGAATGATGGACGTGCAGATTTGACTGCTATTGTTCTAACCTACTGTCTACATCCGGCCGGCACTCAACATCCTTGAGTGGTGCTCAGGAACCTACATGTTTTACATCTATATATATATATATATATATGTGTGTGTGTGTGTGTGTGTGTGTGTGTGTGTGTGTGTGTGTGTGTGTGTGTGTGTTGAACAATATCTATGTATATAATTATAATATATATATATATATATATATATATATATATATATATATATAGTGTGTGTATCTAAGTATCTGTCTATTTACCTATCTATATATCTATCTATCTGTCTCTGTATGTATCTATCCAAAAGATATTTTGCGGTAAAAAAAAAAATCAAATTAAACAAATGTAAGCTGTCCTATTTTCATAAGTTTTATTTGCCAACTGTGATTCAAATATTCAAAATCACGGCCCATAAACATAGATCTAACGTATGACACAATTGTATTTGTTTGTTACAAGGCTAATGAAAACATCATTGTTAAATCTTCAAATGATTGCAAAGTAATCCATTTTGCTTTGTGTTTCTTAGCATCCAAAGAAACACATAAAGCAAAAGAAATTAGTTTGCAAGCATTTGAAGGTGTGTGTGTGTGTGGTGTGGCGGGGGGGGGGGGGGGGGGGGCTGCGTGCGTGTGTGCGCGCTCGCGGTGTGGTGTGTGTGTGTGTGTGTGTGTGTGTGTGTGTGTGTGTGTGAGAGAGAGAGAGAGAGAGAGAGAGAGAGAGAGAGATGGATGGATTTTCTTTCCTGCTTTCTTCTTTTTTCTTGTATTTTGAATTTGTTTTATGTTTATCATATGTTTATCATATGTTTATCATATGTTTATCATACATCATTCAATGAATTAAAGTGTGGCAATAAAACAAGCACACAATTTATCACAGACGAAAAATAAAT